>OX387604.1:6231859-6588742 GCA_947568835.1 Protonemura montana | reverse complement strand
CCATCACACTTCTCACCAAAAGAATATTATGAAAAGGGCGAGCACAACCCCGAGAGTCCAACGAGAGCATACCTTCTCCAAGCGCGAATCGACTCGTAAAAACTAAAAGTATGCGTCGAATTTTTCAAATCCAATAGTCTGTCATCGAGCAATGATTAACGTGGATTATGTGAGCACAACGCGTTGGGTGACATTGATTGTGTTGACGTCGTTGACGGCATGTTGACGTGGCGAGTCATCGACGCGATGGGCATTGGTATGACAGCTTTGCGGTCAAAGAGCGCACCGGACGTCGAATCTGACGTCACAACGCGTTTTGAGTCAGCGTCATGACGTCGCCGGTGACGTCGAGCGTTGTATGTTCGTCGGGCGTCGGGCGTCCAACGTCGGGCATCGCTGCGTGCAACTCTGTATCTACAGGTGGCTGCAGTCACAGCATCCCTGCGAGCACACGATTCAGGCGTCGATACTTGGAAAAAGCTGCACGCTTCTTGGTCATTATTACAGCTCTCGCTTCTCTGTTAAATACTGGTTCCTGCTTGGTACTCGTAAATCTATTCACATACTCATTAGCTACGCTACTCTGTTAAAGATGCTCAGTTCACCTACTCACTACTCGGAAAATGCTCCTAGGTTATCGATAAATAGTAATTTATTTCTCGTTAAACTCAGAAATCGGTACTCGGTAAACACTAATGGGTAGAAACTACTCGGTGAACACTACTCGGTTAACACTACTCGTGAAACACTACTCGTTAAACACTACTCGTTAAACGCAACTTTGTAAACTTTAATCGCTTCAATTGCACTGGACCCAATTTTGAGGCAAAGATTGAGGTGAACAAATGTTTTCACTTAGCCCTAATATTCAATCTTCACGATAGGAATTTTTGGATCAGTTTAGAATTGACTGTAATAATTTGGAGTGAAAATACGATTGGTCTCACTCCTGGCTCTTAGGGTTATTGATTAGCTAGACATTGAGTGGGAGCTTATGGAAAGGGCTGTAGAGACTAGAATGTAGGAGTGGAATTTGTAGCTGAGAGTGGTGACTGGTGACTGGTGAGTGGTGAGTGGTGAGTGGTGAGTGGTGAGCGGTGAGCGGTGAGCGGTGAGTGAAGATGGTGGCTCGGGGAATGTCACCAAGGGGGTGGTTGTTTCCCCTAACCTTCGCTGGTCGACAAAATTACACCTCATTTCTATTCATACGGTGATACAAGGCAATCGGTATTTCGAGAGACTGAAGACTGCCCTTTTTTCTTCAACACCACAAATTTGAATCAGCGAAATCCATTTTCATCCAATTTCGAGGTTGCAATCTGCAAGAAATGTCGGCAGCATTTTTCCATTGATTGCACGAAGGGCTTGGGGAGTCTCAGTGCAATTGGGTCACCTCATTCTCGATTTCTCACAAACATATGTTCGCAGCCAACCGAACCCAGCAGCGCTCGTCTCCTTGAAATTCGCCACACAGCAGATCCGTTTCATACCCGAATTTTGATTAGTTCATCTCCGTTTGAGAGACCAGGGTCCAGTGAAGTGGTGCGCGTCATATTTTGGTGGTAGTGGCTGCGAGTTAGTTCGCCACCACTTTAATTTCAGAGCGTCGATATTAGACGTCTTTCGGAATTCGTCGCTCAGAGTTGGGCGCCGCAGAAACTCTACTTGCTACACGGCACTGAGTTGGCGCGGAGCAGCGAGTCGCATAGCACTGACAGACTCTCGCTTGCTGCAATAATCGATCGAACTTGCTCGGAAAGCAGCCAGGACCAGCTAGAATAGAGCAGAAACATTACACTTTTAATGCATCTAGTTCGTGCTAATTAATAGAAATCCAGTATAGAGGGAAAAGATGGTTTACGATCATAATATTAAGTATCTTTTATATTCGCCGCATAAAACGCCAGTGCTACCACGAACGTATTGACGTACTACCGGAGTTAGTCGAGCATTACCGAGTCTCCGCGAGCGCTGAAAAATCCGATTTTGGTCCACTTTTCGTATAAATATCGGCTCAGTCGCTATTTAAACCCCATCCGTGGAGCACGTAAGTTCGTTGTGAATCACGACTCAACTGTTCAAAGAAAATTTGATTATTTCTAGTCACAGAGCATTTTAACAACAAAAAGTAAACCTAGATAATTATAATTAGATGGGAAGTCAACAGTAAAAAAAAACGCTCTTCAATTTTTTACGTTAAAATTAAGTAATTTCGTGCCTTTGGTCAGAAATTCCTTATTATTCCTAGTACGCTCCATTTCACTACTTTCTTTGTTTCGAGTGTCAGTCCAGCTCGGGCAAGTAATTCAAGTAGTTGAGTCTCGGTCTCGGTCTCTGAACAAAGAGCCAGCCTCCTCTGCCTTAGCAGTTGGGTCAAATGCATCTCTGCAGTCTGCACCGAACGTCAAGCGGCGGAAGATGCATGGAGCGGAGCGGAACATCGCGGGCTTCAGCGTGTTCCGCACTTGTCGGCTCAGTCTCGACACTTGTCAATCGCTACTCGTCAATCGCTACTCATCATTTTCATCAATTTCATTAACACTCGCAGCTTCCCGGTCTTAAGCGACGCAAAAAAAAAAACTGTTGATGTATCTACCACTCGTCTCCGGTCCTGCTAAACCTCGAGGTAAACTTCTTCTCAATCATCTTCCTGAATGATTGTTGGGTGAGTGAAAGATTTCTATCAAAAGCTGTGTTTGTCAAACTGGACATATGATAGCAATTTTAGAAGTTTAGTCATTTTACTACCACTTCGTGTTTTGTATTGTAGAATTTAAATATCGAAATTAATTTCGTGAATGTGTGCGTTGCATGGCATGTACGTGTGCGTATCTAATTTAGTCTTCATTTAGTTACCAGAAAGACGAAATTCACAAATGGGTTGAGCACGCAATCATAGATTATGCAGAAGCGGATGAAAGGAATAATAAATCAGAGTGATTATACGCCAGGTGTCGTAATCTTGTAGTGTGCATTTGTTTCGGTTGCACTTACCGGCCACGGACAGATGCAATGCGTGCACTTTATCGATGCACCGACGATGCATTCAAGAGCCCGACGTCAATCATTCCTCCAGCACGGCAAGCCAAAGTTAATTTTCATTATCGTTGGTGAGCATAGTTTAGTAAACTATCCATTATTCAATAATTACTTCAGTGTATAGTTGCCATGGTTTCTTTGCATTTTATGTTCAAAGCTGATGAGCATGCCATGCTTTCAGTCATTTATTTAAGAAATGAAGTCAGACGCCTTAGTAACACTTTGAGTAAGGGTCGCTGAAGGAATTTAAATATGATAAGAAATGTATTATTCTGATTCCCTTATTAGGTTTATGAAGTCAATAACGATAAGCTTGTCAATTGAATATTAAATGACATTTGGCTTGGCTGGAGATGCCGACCCTTTTCTGCGACCACTCACGATCATTTAGAGAACAGATATCGTTAATACAATGTGAGACGCTTAAAACTGGGACTCTCGCCGCTTCACCCCTACCCACACCTCCAGTAAACGTAGTGCGAAAGGACGGTCGTTCGCAATTCGGTTCTTTTCGATCGAGCATACCTATCAGAGGTGGTTTTGTACAAACTTATCAAATGCTTTAGACCTAATGTAGTCCTCGAAATGGGATCGCAAGAAACTTGTATCCACTAAGTAATAAGTAACACCTTCCTCTAACAATTTCCTTCAAATCGAAATATTTATTTCGTGAACAACTGTCGCGACGATGTTTCGCGATCTTTCTAAACTAGCTGTCTGAGAGTTTCACGCTCGAAATCATTCAGATTTTGGACAGCTAATTTACGACAAGTCAGAGCCAGAGCAAGATATCTACCAATTTCACTAATCTAGCCGAAATTGACCAGAATAATCTTCCATTGCATAACCTGACTATCCAATCTCAGCTATCCACCAGATTCGGGGTTTGGGATCTGGGGTTTCGGGCTTCGGGCTTCGGGGTTCCGGAGGTTCATGATTTCGCGATGGGCTGGGAAGGGATTCGAACCAAGTGCTGTTATGCATGAAGGGATGCATGTAGCATGCTACTGGATCCCGCGGGACGGCGGATCGCTTCGCTTCGAAGGAAATCGTGACGCAAAATACTAGCCTCTGTCTTGCAAAGTTCATTTGGTAAATGGTTTTTGCAAAGATTGTAATAGAAAATCAAAGCCATTGCTTGTGATTTTAATTACACAATTGAAGTGACCGACGGTATCATGTTCATGCTGTGCTTTGTATAAAGGTACGCGACAAGAAAGCGTGCCCCCGGCTCGCTTACCGTCTCTCATCTCCGCGATATTTAACACGCCATTCGAGATATTTAACAGGTTTTAATGAATTACGGCTACGAGCACGTCTATTCTAATGAACAAATAATGCAGAAGCACAACGCCTCGAGTAAGATAGTTACTAATTACTTCTATCCAATTACACAACGAACGTTACCCAGCCTCAGTTCTGATTGCATCTAATTAGATAATCTAAGCAAGCAAGCAAACAAACCGGCAAGCACCTAGAGTAGAGTAATCCGACAGTTGCGTAAATAGAATGCTGGACACCGGGAGCAATTGGAAGGCGAGCGAGCACAATACAGTAGTTCGAGACACGAGTTTATATTGTAGAGGTAAGCGAACTGGCGAGCACGGGCGATTGCTGCAAACATGTCCCTTGAGTGCTAGTTATGATTAGCGTAAAATCAATGGAGTTCTACTGTTGTCAGTAGTACTAGACCGTAATCAAATGATAACTTAGCGACAAGAATGTAACCAAGCGAGAGGTGTAAACTGCAGGCCCTTGCCTTACCACCACTCCATTCTATCAATAAATTGTGTACGTACATAACGGTCATCTGCTTCCTTCCTGCAAGGTAGCTACCATGCCATGTTTAAAGTGCCCTTGGAACAGTCAAGTTAAAACTACAGCTGATAAATTGTTATATTGAGGGGGGGGATGTGTTTGTGTTTGTGGAGGCGTATCAATGAAAGCCCCTCTGGCCCGCTGGTGCGTTTACCTTGCTAGTTCCACAGTGTTAGTGTGAGTACCAACTGTCACCGGTGCTTATGCTTCAGTTATTCCTGCGTACTTAATTCGGGGATTCGATGTATAAAGTTACTTGAAAAGTGGCAACCGTCAGAGTTTTGTTTTACTCGAGAAGCGTCGTCGGATCAGAAAACAATTATTTTCAACATTTAATTTGGTAACTGTGAAAACTTACGCGTAACTTGGGCTGGTAAGTTTTACAGCTGCACTTGTTTAGTCTACCCTGTGGCCATAGTTATAAAGCATCGCGTAGGGTACACCCAAATAAAAAATGTCATACCCTACTTGTACTAAGTACTAACTTTCTGCAACATTGAGTGTGTGATGAAGGTAATTGTACAAGTTTTAGAGATCGCCTGTTTTGTAGAAGTTAGATAATACAGAGGAAGGCTCGACAAAAATACGAGATTCATGTGAGACCAATCCTTGTAACGGAATTCTGCCTGTAGATTAACTCCTAAAGTTTCGATTTTACAAGCTATTTCTTTAATGCTTCGCTGGCGTTGGCGCTAACGTACTTAAAGTCAAGAAGTTGAAATCAAATCGTAAATCTGCGGCGTCGGCGTCGGCGTCGGTCTACGGCGTCGGTGTCGGTAGCTACTGAAACCATAGACATTAACTGCCCGATAGGTCGGTCTGTCTATCCTTCAAGCGTCTATTGATTGATTATGATTTCTAGTATTAACAACCCACGGTTCGAATGAAATGCAACGAAACAAGGCATTCAATTCGTGACCATTTTTCAAGTAGCTCTGATTCCTCCCCCGCCCGCTAAGGGTACCCTTGCACCTTGCACAGAGCGGCAAGTTATAGATCCTGGCATGCATACTCATTACCATCAAGCAGGTATCACGTTCGCCCGAGTCGCTGTAAGGTGTACAGCGTGTGTACCGTGGACAGGAGACGATGGGGTTATGGGGGAGGGACCTTGTAGCACTAGCACCATACCACTCTTCCCATTCCATGCTCTTATTGATTAAGATTTTATGATAAACGTGCAGCTTGTGAAAAGTCCATCAGTCTGCTCTGAGTAAAAGCGCTTTGACTCTCCCGAGAATATATTCAAATGCGGATCCAACGCATGTATTACGGAACAGTTGCAATTAAAGATATTGCAAGGGCTGCTGCTGTTGCTGCTTGACGCTAGAAATACCTTGCGATGATATTGTGAGCAGAATTTTTTTTATTGATCGTATTTTATTTATTTTTGCTTGATTTATTGTTAGATTACATCTCGAATAACCATCTGGCCCTTGAGCTTGCTGAACACTGGTGACCACTCGATAATCAGCCTCTTTTTTAAAAGCATCTGCCTTAGATATTTTAGATGCTCTGTCTACTGTATTTAGGTTCCATTCCTCCCAGAGCTTCCAAAACCTCCGTACCAGCACTAAAGTCCCTATCTGCCCTCTCTGTCCTATCTGCCCCAACCGCTTCAGGCAAAGTGCAGATGAGCCCGCGTTTCCGCGATCCGCTGTCAGTGCATCATCTTGTCACGTATTCTGTCTCTCCCCAGCTGGCGTCGGCGTCGATGTCGACGTCGATGTCGGCGTCGGCATCGGTGTCGGCCTAGCAGTCACTTGACGTCGCCTACCCTATACCATGTCACATATCGAGTTAGATCGCAATGCTCGTAAATCGCAATGCCAGCACATAACAGCCATCCAACAACGTTTCGTCGATAAATTATTATGGAAAATTCAATTATCGGATGCGAACGGATCGAGCTAATATTTCGGTTGGTACGAAAAACGTGTTTTTTTTTCTTCTCGGGTAGCGACTGCGTGGCCAACCTCCGGTCTAGCCGCGAGAATACCGCTCCATGTTATCTACATTTCCCGACTGGAAAATATGTTGATTAAAATGTGCAGCCGGGCCGGCTCGGCTTGCCTGGTTGGAATGCCGTCCCAACGCAAGCCCAGCGTCGCGATGCAGCCACGTGGTCTCAGACGCTGACTTCAATGTGTGCGAATGCGTTATACTACATCTCATGGCGAGTTATTAACGAACAGATCATGTCAAGAGCATTGCAGGACGCCGTGACTCGACCCGACGCTACGGCGTCGGCGGCGTCGGCGTCGCCATCGCCGTCGCCGGCGTCGGCCCGACCGGAGTCAGCGCACGAGGAAAGCCATTAAGCGCACAACTTGTTTACTTTTATTTAAGTGACTTTGGCGTCCATGGGCGCCATCTTTTCACAATAAAACTGAGCAACTACCCATAAAATGACGTCACTTAAACATTTATTAAATTTTCCGAATATCGCAACGCCGTCGCGGTGTTGTCGAGTTTGCGATTTGCTTGTGTGCACGCCAATCGTTCGCTACAAATTTCAAGCTAAATTTTAATAATTGTCAAACCACGGCTGAACAATAAAAGAGAAACGCGTGACATTGACGTTTAACGTGAACTTTGCGAAAGTGTCGGCATGTTTGCTGTGTGCGTTGGCTAGCTATAGCAACTAGACGTTCTAGCCAAGGCGGCAGACCAGCCGCAGGCCGACACTGATAATAACGATCGTCATTCAGAGCCACATACTGACGAGTGATCACATCAATGATTTTAGTGTCTCCAGTTGCCTCGCCTGCCCTCCCTGCCTGTCTGCCCTGCCTGTCTGCCCTGCCTGCCTGCCTGCCTGCCTGCCGTAGTCATAAGATCCATGCCACTACGCAATGCCTTTTCTCTCATAAACTCAGAAATGATCTAGTCTGCCATTCCATCTCGAAATAAATTTCTCTCTAAAATAGGCCACACATATGCATCCATCCCCATTAATCGCTAGAGACTCGCTAGAGTCGAGTTTCGACTCCAGCTTAATCGTGTAAGATGTCTCGCCGACTTCGAAGTCTCTGCAGTCTGGTCTCTGTTACAGATTTGCTGGAAACTTCGAAACAGGGAACGGCGGAACGAAACACCTGCTGGAACCAGTTCCCGATTGAAGAGAGGAGGAGGAGACTCCAGAATCGGACAGGTCAGGTGTACGTACTCCTGGCGTCGCCGATCGCCTCTCGGTCTGGACGTGAACGCGGACGCTTTCAAAGCAATCTCATTCTCATCTCACCCCAGCAAGCAATACAGTGTTAAAAGAAATATATGAAATGAACGCGTCACTTCAAGCAGGTTCTGACATCCTGACGTATCTGTGAATCCCGAGGAATTTTCTAAGACGATGTTCAGTAGGAGAAATCGAATTGAATTATAGCATTCGAAATCCATATGTGATGGGATGGGATCGGTAATCCGACAAACAGTCCAACGCTAGTAATAGAGATGTAATGCTATAGTTTTTACTTCACAGCTGCGAGCACTCGAGAACTGGCATTAGAGTTGTTCTAATTACATTGCAATGGTAAACAATGAGTGCAGCGAGTGACGGCCAACCCGTGCCCAACGACGCCGACGCCGACGCCACCGTCTACGCCAACGCCGACGCCGCCGACAGGGATGAAATCGTGCTGCTGGCAACAGGTGCTTTCTCCTCGCCCCTCGCACGTCTTTACAATTCCACCATCTCGCCCATTCAACGAACCACTTCTAATGACATTTCCGCCGCGCTGCACGGCGCTGCATGGCGTTGCCACGAGCGCTGCCTGCGTTGGCGACATCAGCATGTGCCTCGTCGCCCCCTCCCCCCCCCCCCCCCCCCCAACTGCCACCCGCTACGAACGCAAGTCGAAAGCGCCCAGGAGCGCCGAGAACGCCTCGATGGGAAAGAAATGGAGGCTAATCCATTTTAACCCATACAACTGTGCCACCGCTTTTCTATACGAAACATTTATTTTGCGTGATTTACGTTTTCGGGTTGAAGTGATAGGACCAGTTCGGTGTGAGTCTGCCAGTTTTCGTATTTTACTAACTTCTGGGCAATGCTTGCAACTTAATTTTGAATTGCGCGTAAGCGAACCAGTCTTTCGTTTTGTGAACTGCACCAAGATACCATGACAGATATTTTAATTCTTAATGTCCTGCTGGGGTTTCTTTTCTCGGCAAGAGCAATTGTTTGTGAGTAGGGGTAGAGGGGTTAGGAAAGCTGGGGGGAGTAGGGGTCGGATTTTTAATGAAACCAACTAGAACGAACAGTCCACAATGATTTACAACTTCTAGCAAGCGAGCGCGAAGACCATTACGTAATATCATTACGAACGTTTTTATGTCTTTAAGCCGAAATTTATTAGGTGATTAGTGATTTAAAAGACATACGGGAGGAGGAGGGAGGCACAGTCTAGAAAAAAAACAGTGCGAAAGGAGCTACATGTTCCATTGAAAGTTGAAACGGCTCTGACTTTATGACGTCGGTTTCTTGACAAGACGTGATGTTTTCAAGAAGCGCCGTTCCCGAGCTGTCCTCTGTTCTGAGCAGTTGTCGACAATTTGGTCCTAAATGTGCATTTGGCCTGCACGCTGACTCGGCTTTCGGTACAGAAAATATCCGGGACAACCGACTTAACAATTGACAGGACGTCTCTCGATGTTTGCAGGTTTTCGGAAAACCATTCAATTTCCCTACTCGAGTCAATTTCACGGCAGACAGAAATTCGGTCGTTCACTAATTTTCATCTCAGACAAGAAAACAAAGTCGTTACTCGTCAGATTTGTTTGCGATCACCCCTTATTACTGATCGTATACCCTTACTGCGCGTCTCAGATTCCCAGCCTCTTGAACAAAACCCAGTCCTCAATCTTATGTTTAATCCAATAGGCGGCGGCGCCTGAGTACAATTGAAAACCCGATGTGTGTCTCTAGTCGAGGGGTTAGAGCACTGAAGCCAATACCCTAACGTTCTGCGGTAGTTATCGAGCATTCCTATTTACCAAACTGTTTGCCTCGGAACTCTGTGCCATCAGCTAGACACACACATATGTGGGCAGACAGGGTGCCCTGCCCGGGTACTAGCGACAGGGCAGCTCACGTCGAATGTCTTTCTACTCCGACTGTACTGGTCGCAGTATGTATACACATCCCTTAATGGATGTGTCACTAGACGTTTACGTCATATCACAATTGATTGAGTGGTTAGGCTTCAGCCATCAGCCATCGTGAACAAAACAAACACTTTTCCAGTGCAGCGTGCAGACTGTACTCAGCGACGCCAACGCTGGCGCCGTCATCGTACCGCTGGAGTACATGCCAGCGTCAGTGAAATCCGCCGTACCAATCTAACAGTCCGTTTATTTAAAGAGATATTCACAGTCTATTATCAATAACAAGTGATTCATTACACCCCATTTGATAATTATAGTGCGTATTTATCCCTTTATATATTTTGTTCGAGCCAGCCAGGGTATTTGAAAACGATTGCCACAAACAAAATACTGTACGTTCGTTTCGTGATGCAAACTGCAATCAATTGTTCCCCAATTACCATCACTCGGGATTTTCAATTTGTCAAGTCTTTCTGTGGCTTTAGTTAATTAAAACATGGTGTCACGAGCGCTGTTCAACCCTACCCCTACCATATAACAGCATGGAATCAGTCATCGGCGTATGACAACATAAAAGCCATACAAATTTCAGGTACTACCAGAGCGATTGACAATCAACCAACGAACAAATGACGAAAAATATTAATTATCCATACGAACCGTTAAAATAATAATTCAATTAGCTAGGTGTTGTCTGTGTTGTTCTACAATGTGGGAGCTAGAAACTGAAAGCACAGCAGAGTTGTGACGAGGCAAGCACATGGTGGAAGTCAGGAAGAGGGTGTACTACCATGCAGTGTGCACTTTCCAATGAATACCATATACAGCGGGGTTTGGGCTTGTGAGAAGGGGGGGGGGGGGGGGGTTGGTTTAAAGCAGAACCTGGCACGGTATCGAGCGCAACTGCCCTTCACCCTCACTACAAACTTAGCTCTATTTAACTCATGATTCTGTCTCAGATTCATTTTTATCCTAAAATACGTCAGACATGGCAATTTCATCGAATAGCGAATTCCTGCAACACCAGAATAGAATGGCCTTAATTCGACAGATAATCGAACCTCGTATTTCTGAAAGTTATTGATTAAACTCGTTCTAAATGTTGCTGATCGTAAAAAATTGAAAATAATCCCGGTTGCCGGTAGATGCTGCTCGAATAAAACATCATTATCAAGGTAACTGCAGACATCGTCTCGTTTTGTGCCTGATGAGCCTGAATCTTTGCATGCCTTGGTGTTCGAAGCAGGTGAGCAAAGTTTCAGGTGTGTCAGTCGCAAAACTGAACTCCAACCGTAACAGAAAAAATACTGACGACCATAAACAAAATGGCAGTGTGATTGTCCTATACATAAACAATTAGAGGAACGAAAGTATCGGGGCACCTTTATCATAGAATGCCCATTCCACAGAGTCATACTTCTAGTGTTACTGGGTTCCTGCTTCCAGCCATCAAGCACATTGTCTACTGCGGCTGTAAAGTTTTCCTCATCGCCTGTAACTTGCTTTAACCTGTGTTTTTGACGAGGTGAGCAAAGTTTCAGGTGTGTGTGTAAAACAAAACACTTCTCGTCAAGCACACAGTTACACGCGATAAATGCGCAATTACACCACCGCTGCAACGAAGATACATGGTTCTAATGTAATAAGATGCACCGTGGCACAAAGAGAAGACACCACTTTAACTTTGCAAGTGGCCCAGGGGGTTGAGGCAGCAATATGGGTATATTATTAGTAACTCACCGCATTTAATTTCACGTCTGCATTGAGTCTCTCTGACCAACGGTTAACTTTAGTAAAAAATAAATCACATAAATCCCCTGCAACGCGGGGATCCAGGTGAGTGAAATAATACTTATAGCTTAGAGAAAATAATACCCGTATTATTTTCTCTAAGCTTATAGTTCCTCTGGGTCCAAGACTTGACTCCGGCAAAAGAAACTACCTGATACATTTTAGATACTACGCAGTTGTGGGGCTAGCAGGGTGTAGGGGGATACGTCATCCTGAGCCCCCCCCCCCCCCTATTTTTCGTGAAACGGTAGAAAAATAATAAAGTTGGCAAAACACCACTCGAAAGATAATTAAAGTAATCAAACAAAATATGCACCTCTTTCTGTTTATTTCGTGAGGTATGAAAGCAAGTACGAGTCCTCATCATACCGAAAGTATTGGTTCAAATAACAGTAGTTAAATAACACGTATTGGAGTTCAAGCAAAGTTTGACCAAAAATGTACCAATTTTAATGACATTTTAAATTAATTGCATGATACGTCCCGAACTTTGTACACCCATTAGTAGCTGCAACTTCCTACCCTATAGACCATTTGTGAGCTAATATACAACAATAATGTACAACCCTATTAGCCCCCTAGCCCCTATTAGCCACCAGCTTTGGTAGCGTTGCTCTCAGGGAATATGCTGAATTACCAGATGTTATTGAAATGCAATCAGATAACCAATCGACTATTTTAACTAACACAATTTTTGTCTCTCCAAAAAGATCGAGAAACCATTCGAATCTCGAAAATAAATGTTCAATGTAATAAAATTCCAACTCTTGGACGTCATTTCCCCCCATTCTTGCGTTACGTCTGCTTCTAATCGTGACAAGCTTATAACCCACGAGCAATACAATTTTTAAATACTCTCGCTTGGTTTTCAGAATTCCGTCGTGTAGATAAGTAGTGAATCAACAAATAAAACTTAATTTATTTTGCTATTTTACCTGTTGAATCGATTGTCAATCAAGAAATAATGCATGCAATTCTAATGTCAATAATGGGTGAGTAAAATGCAATGAATGCAGTGTGTTTTATATAGGAATTAAGCTTTTTAATCATTTACCCCATGATTGGACAACAGGAATCAATTTAAAAAAATTCAGGACAAATGTAAAACAGGATTTATTTGACAATCCTCTATCGAGTGGAGAAATTCTTTGAGATATCTTTTAAACATTGGTTAGTGTGTTTCATCTAAATATTTATTATTTTGTTATTGAATTATGCATTATTATTATTATTATTGCAATATCTATTTTAATGTATTGTTTTATTATGTAACATTGCACAAGAACCGACGAGCCCAATATCCAGTTACCAGTTTGTGATTTACACAGGCAATAAAAGAATTAATCAAATCAAAGAGTGCGATGTTGTCTCAGTCATTGACAACACATTTCAGTGTGAAATTTCTTCCTGCGTAAAAGTCGCGACGAATTATATGTCAATTTGGCTAGTTAATTAACTTACAATAAACACTTGGGACAGAGCGACTGAGAGATTCACTGTTGAAATAAGAATGGTTATTTATCAAGTATGTAGTAGAAAAAGTATACACTTTTTTTTCGATTATGAATCCTTTTTCGTAATTACATTTACTTTGTAGCCTTCTGCATTATCCTGAACTTTTAAATACTTAAAAAAATGTTTGGGGTTCCTTTTGGCAAGTGGATTTTTTTAACCGTGTTAGAGCAAAATGTAATCCTTTTACAACATGCTCAATTTCTAGAAATCTTATACTTTAACGGTGCAGTCAGAAAAGCGCTGCAAAGATTGGCCTGAAATCACCAGTGGTCTTGTTTAAGACAGGGATTAAACCCTTAAAATTTACTCCAATTTAAAAAAAGTGTAAAGGACGAGTGTTTCTATGGTTTATTTTTAATTTAGATTTTAATATTTTGAAAGACGTGAACAGGGTGGTTTTATTAAAAATCGTGAAAATGCACATATTTCAAGGCATCCAACATAAGTTAAATCAAAATGTGAACTTATATCAGTCATAGACACACACCTCCTTTATAAACTGATTTATTTTTTTTCAATATTGGAATAATTTTTAATTGTTTCATTTCTGGCCGCGAGGACCTCTTGCTGCTCGAATCAATGAGAGAAGATTTATAACAGCCATGGGCGTTAAGCACATCTTTAATTTACCATTGAAATATGATCTAAACTTACTGAGGATCAACCTGGGTAGGATTATATAAGTTTTTGTTAAATATCTTGAACGTTAACTTGGTAAATTCCAGGGTCAATGCACGTTATTTTACAAGATAAAGTTCGTGTATTTTAACGAAATAGCGGCTGAATTTGACCAAAAACGCATAGGTTTTCTCAGCAAACCAATCGCCAATGTTCTCAGTCTAACCTTTCGGTTCAGATTTATTCCCTGCAGGCTTCACTCAGTTTAAGTTGCAAAGAGAGATTCACAACACAGAAAGTTCCTAAAACACAAATAAATTCTAGTAGCATGCAATTTTATCGTAGGAGATATAGTATTCAGGCAAAGGTGCAAATTGAGACTTACTGTACATAGACCTAGTGCCAGGCTTATGAACCCTCTCTTTCTCAAGGGAATTTAGAATTCATTCCTTAAGCTTAAATAGCCCCCAACTATTTTTTGAATTTCACGTTATAAAGAGCCAATAAATGCAGTAAGACTGAGTACAGCCTTGGATGCTGAGGGCCTAATCCTCAACATCCTCGAATCTTGATTGTTTGGCGGGCCGGACAATAAAGGTGCGGGGGGGGGGGGGGGGGGGGAGGAGAGATGCAATTTAACAAACACCATACTGACCAGACTTTGATATATACCAACCCAAAATCCTCACGAGACCCTCTCATCTGGTGGTCGGGCATGGACTGACTGCCTGGTGGTAATATGTAATTTTGAGAATAAATTATTCCTCTCTGCTCTATTGCCATGCTGGAGGAAGTGTTTTATGTGATAGTTGGGTGATCCCATGGTATTAGTATATTAGGGTATGCTATTAAGGATACAATCAATTACCTTAGAGCGTTTACCATATCAACTTACCACTGCGAATACAAAAACCTCTATTGAAGATCCTTTGAAAGAATAAATAATATTTTATAACTACTTGCCTTTTGTTTTCTGACCTGAATTCCTATCCTGATAAATATATTATATAAAAAGGTTTGGTGTTTGCCCAAAATACACCACAAGGGCATTGTAGACAAAAGCTAAAGTAAGATTGTACAAAAAAATATGCAGTTTTTTTAGTCAAACCTGAAAGTTAACAACATTAACAGAATAGGAATTCTTCAATTCTCCAAAAATAGGTTTAAGCAAACCTGCACAGAGATAAACAATTTTTCGAAATGAAACGAAGTTTTGGAATCTTTAGCATTTTTAGCAGTCGTAACTAGAGATATGAAAATCAATTTTATACATTTCATAGTCAAGTCAACACCTTTCTAATTTTATTGATCCCAAGCAGGTCATTCTGAGCCAAGGGTTGTTCCCTGGAACTTTTTCCACCTCTATATTGTTTTTTTTTTCATGGAAACAGCTAAAAACACGGCCTAGGATCGAGATAGAAAAAAATGTAATACCTCAAGAAACGTGAAACGTCGAGAATGGTCTGTGGTCTGATTTTTCATAACCTGGTGGAGTGGTTTGGAAAAATTAGCATAAATTGTATTTACCCCACGTAACCAACACCTGTGCAGAACTCAAACTAAGAATCTTAGTCTTCAAGTCAAATCATGTCATAGTTGCAAGTATGTTTCTGTGGCAACAACAAAATTATCTCGGTTGCCTGAGCCAGTTTGTAAACAATCTCTTCAACCTTTGCCTCTTCACCATGTATTTTGCATTTTTCAGCTTCGATAAAACAAACATTTTCATCTGTGTATTGGGACAAGTAGATTGGTTTAATAAAAAATACCAAATCCCTGAAAACCACAACTTAGTTTAAGGCCAGAGATAAGAACTCTCAAACAAATAAAACTCCTGCTCAATAGGGTTTCTTGAAAACCAAACCAATTCGGATGCCCTGCACTTGTATAATCACTGTGAGACAGAAAGAATTTTAGCGAACCATGAGAGTCTCAAGGCGTTGGGTACAACATTAATAAGTCTCCGATTAACCTCGGAATCGTACGCAAAGGAAGGAAAGTATTTGGAGCCTCTTGCAAAATATGTGGGTACTGAAGCACTTGTAATCCTACGCCCAAATTTGCTTGAGCTACACATTCACTCCCCCAGCTGAAACACATTCCCCGCAACGGTACTAAAAGGTAACGATTCAAGTAAGAACAAGACATTTTTAAGAAAGCTTTATTATTGGAAAACTTGTTTAAAGTAGATGCCCACTTCACTGAGAAATTTTGCTTAAATAATGCACTCATTTTCCACTTTCTTCCACTTCCAACAATTTCAATTCAGTACTAAATCCGATATATTAACATTGGCTCCTGATCAGGATTATAAAATTGCAAGCAAGTTGAAATGAATTTTCTAAATAACTGAATGAAGCTCTGACCTCACAACTCATAACTTACACGGAATAAACCAGAAAAAAAAACATCTCCAGTATTATCAAAAAATGCAATTCATTTTTAATGGAAAGAATAACCTGAGCAACTGATGTAAAATTATATCAACATAACCTTGCTCAACCCCTTCACACACACACACACACTGTGGATCCCTCGTGAATCATTAATCAATAAGCGTTCCTTGCCTGGAAAAACGGCACACAGACTTTTCAATAGTCAGCTGGCTGCTCGGCTCGACACGAGCCACCAAGCATCGGAATCATTACCGCACCAGTTTTGCAGGCATGCAGTCTAGCACTCGTGGAAGGTATTTCCTATATCATAGTAACTATTACCACTTTCTTCCGGAGAAAAAAGCAATTTTCAGAAAGGCAGCATGAAATGGGAGACATAGTCAAACCCATTCCACACAGCATCGTTGCAAGGAGCAATCGACAAATTCAGATTTATTGATGGTGTTCAAGTAAATTAAATAATCCGAATCTTTTTTTCTTGTTTTTAACATTCTGACAAAATTGATGGGAATATAACCAAAACAAATTTGAAACACACTATGGAATTTGTTGAGATCATAAGCCATACTTATTAGTAAAGAAAAGTTAACTCTGTGATAAAAGTAGAATTTATATCATCCATAGGTCAATGTGCGATATTGCTTATTACCAGTAATTTAATGCCTAGGAGGTCGAGCGTGCCTATTGCCTGTTCATGTGAGGACGTCCCCCTCCCCCTCCCCCGACGAAGGCAGTGCCTCGTGCCGCCCGCTGGTTGCTGACTCCACCGTCGTTTGCCATACCCCCTCGCGAGGAGCCTCTCGTCCCTGAAAGCAAGCAGCAGTCTTATAGCATCAGGCATCCTCCAAGTTATAAGGCTGCAAAGTCTGCAAGAATTGCAAACACATGCTCATGCTAGGCAGCAACAGGATCAACTAGTTATGGCATATTTCTCAAGTCATTGAAAACACTCCAGTCATAAGAATAGTTCCAATTGAAACCAACAAAGTCTTTATTTGACATCAAAAAAATATGCTTACCCATCAAGAAAGAAAAGGACAGGGGTGGTTAATGACAGTTATATACTGACTTGTATTTTTATAGCCTCAAATATTGAAGATCTCAGCTTTCTACTGATATTTCCACTAAGCCTAACTTTACAGAATATGAGTGATGAAAGCCCCAGTATCATTGAAAACCCATCTTAAATTTAGTTTTAAGTTGGAATAGTTGGGCCGATTGCTTATGGGACGCATTATGACATGAATGCTCTTGCCTGTAATGAAAAAAAATCACCGGGTGCACGGCAGCACTAGTGCCGGTGTGGTTTCCCTACCTGCTGCCGACTGGATAAACAAGCCAACCAATTTCAGTGCCCGGGATTTTCCTTTAGCTATTACTAGCGATGTACATAAACCAAGAGATTTTGTGTCAACTACAGGTGCCAGTGTGCTAGCAGTCTTCCATGTGTGACCAGGGTGGTAAGTCTTGACATAGCGAATTGTTCCGTTATGAAAACAGTCCGTGAAATATCTAGCGAGTGCGAGTCTGGACGAAACCGAGACGGATTTTTCCACGTAATAGATAAGGAGTGTTTACCTATGTATTTTTCAAACATATTCAGTATTCGTTGAGATTCGTTGATGTTCGTGGATACCCCAAAATGAATGACGTTCTTCTGACACTTGACATAAGTTAGCCAATGTTGACATTTAAGAAAGGCTTCGGAATAGTGTTTCGAGGATCAAAAGAGCAGTGCTATCATATGGTTCTAATCAAAAGTCACATAAATAAATTATGCCAACCACACAACTTACTCTGGCGCATTTATGTCATTTTAGTGCGTGTTTTTGGTTAACTATTATCATGTTTTGAAGTGTTGAAGAGTGGTCTTTGCTGTAGACTATTAAAAATAAATGTATTTGTTTGATTCTTGTAAACCACATATTGCAGTTATTTTGAATGCTTTGATAAATATGTTATTTGCTTATTTTTAAAACATATTGGCAAACAAGGTTACTGTTTCTGAATACAAGCGTTGTAAAAGCGTTGAATGGTAGAGGGGTCATTCCACATCAAACCGGCACACTTCGAACAATTTTTTGACCTTCATAACACAGATTCATTTCAAAATTTCAGTGTTTTTTACCCAAATCCACCTTTCGTCTTACTTCAAAACGAACAATTTAAAGCAAATAACCTTACATATATGCATAAATACATATATTGACCGTCTAGCTTTGCAAAAAAAGAAACTGTTAAGTGTCAACTGTTCTTAAAACCTTTAAAATAATATTCAAGCAAAGTTTATTCGCATGTTGGGAGTAACTTGTGCTTAAAAACCGTCAATTTTAACGTAAGACATAAGGTGGATTTTTTCTCTCTAAAACCTAAAAAGTCCCATGCATAAAATGTTGCATCAATACACGAAGAATATTTCTTGAAAGTTTCAACTTATAAGTATGTATAGAGCGTAGTTACATGCTTGCAAATTGCCCGTTGATTGCAAAAATTGTGCGTTGGCGAACTATATTTTTTTTCTCAAAATCTTACAGAGTGCCAAATAAAAATTTTGCACCAGCCAAGGAACAGAATGAGAACCTTTACTGAAAGTTTCAGCTTCTTATTTAAATATAGCGCAGATACATGCTCATGTATCGTGTAAGTCGGATGCATTGATAGTGAGTACAAATTGTGTAATAAACACGCGATGACGAAAAACGGGTTTTTCTCAAAAACATGAAGAGTGCCAAATATAAAATGTTGCACCAGCTACAATATATTCATGAAAATGTTTTCCAAAAAGTTTTCTTTCGTTTTTAGAATATCGAGCATAGTAAATAGGCACGAGTAGTGTCAATTGTGTGTAAAAACCACACATTTTGAACACATGGATGAGACATACTTTTTTTCTTAAAAAACTTGCCAAGAATCACGGATATAATTATGCACTAGCAATTATACATTCACGACAAACTCTCCCTGAAATGTTAAGCTAATTATTGGATCAAAGAGCTTAGTTGTACGCTTCCAAAGAGTAAATTGTCCCTAAAAACTGTGCATATTAACGCATTGGCGAACAATGGATTTTTTTTTTCTCACAAACTTAATAAGTGCCAAACATACAAGTTTGCACCGGCCAAGATATATACAAGAACAACATCTCCTAAAAGTTTCAGCTAGTTATTAAAACATAGATTATAGTTATGACTTATGAGGTTTTAAACTCTCAATTGTGAACAAAAACGTTGCTTTTTTGACGCAAGGACGAACGAAGGATTTTTTTTCTCATGTACCTGTAGAGTGCAAACAATTAAATTTTGCAGCAGTCAATATATATCTATAAGCAAGGTTTATAAGCAAGCAAAATTTGGATCGTTTTTGAAAGACAAAGATTTTTGTTATAGTCGTTTCAAAAATCATATATGTAGAAAGTGAATCTAACAATCTACTGGGGTTTTTCTATAATTTTGATACTGTTTTCGATTTAGTTTTTAATGTTCTTTCTAGCGCTGAAAACTACATGTCTGTAACTTGAATAGTTTTTAGATATCGACTATAATACGTAACTGTGCACGCGCGGACCGCTAAAAGTGCCCGTCTTTGCAAGGTTATATCTCTCACACTAGTTGATATGAAAAAAAATTTGTTGCACTTGGTGACTCGGGTAACAAACGATGAAATTTTGAAAAGAATCTGAGATATGAAGGTCAAACAATTTTTCCAAGAGTGCTGGTTTGATGTGGAATTACCCATAGGTCACCCACAAGGTTACCTAGCATATAAATTCGATGGCTTAAAAATTAAAAGTTAGTTTGTTAATGTTGTTTAGACTGTCTTACATCTTTGATAAATTCATTCATAATTTTTACATTTTTTGGATTCCTTTTTTCAAAATTTCTATGATTCGTATTTCTTTTTCTACAAATCCAATTTAAATCCATGTAACGTCTGTGTCAAACCTGATGTTTCAAATACATTATACAAATCTGTATTTTGTTATTAGAATAACATCATATTGATTGAACCTATTCATTAGTACTAATTGTTTCATTGATTGTGTTCACATGAATCATCTAATTTTTGGGCAGCTCTTTGGTGTAAACAAATGGGAGCAATTCTCGATAGATGGACAGCCGAAGTAACCTAACCCTATTTCTGGTGTTGACCTGTTTCTCATTGCCATCATTCTCGGAAGCACGTGTTTAAACAACATCCAAATTTTGTGAACTAGTAATGGTGGCTGTCAGATTCTTCCCATGGGCTAGTTGAACTAATGTCATGCGTCTGAACGTCTGTTATGTGAGCATTGCCGAACTTATGACGGGTACTAGACGATAACCTCCATATCTGTCAAACTTCTGTCAGTACTCTTCACATTCACTTCATTCAGAAACTGCTACGACATTGAGGACAGATGTCTTCGCTGTGTCAAGACTTGCCAACCAGCTTCCACCTAACCAATATTCCGAATTCAAAGCCATACAACACTTTAAATGCTTAAATGGCTCCTCTACCTGCTCACTATGGAAAAAGCTGCTCGCAATCGACATACCCATTAGACCAGTAGTCATTTGTACCTGGAGCTCTCTGTGCGGGTCGCGATCGATATGACGTGTAGTTCCCATTGGTGTTGAACTGTTCCCGATTCGCCTGAGCTGGCTGCTGCTGCTGTTGAGGCTGCTGAGCCTGGGAATGCTGTTGCTGGTACCCATTCTGGTGCTGATAGTAGCTAGCGTTACCCAGCCCCGTACCAGCATGCCCCTCTTGGCTCCGAGGGTAGTTACCGTAACTGCCTGCGTTACGGTTACCTGCATACGAAACATCAGCAAACCACACATAATCACACAACCAACACAAGCATTCTTACCATTCATTCTGCAATTTTCAGAACACACGGATCACATTCACACACACGTCAAATTTGATAATCCAATTTAATAGAATAACTAACACTTTCTTTGAAATGTGGCAAGTGCAATAGAGGCCAGTGTTATATTCTGTTGAATCAGAGTATTAAATTTTGTAATAGTATCTGGTATACAATACTTTGATCTTCAAAAATGTATAGAAGTAGCAGCATTTTGAAATACACAGCTCAGTACCAGTACAGGCAAACATCAATAGGTCCTGAATTTAATTAGACTATTTCCATGCTGCCGACATTTCTTCGGATCTAACTATTGAGTATTGCCTAAAATGCAATGTGATGTAAATGTAAGCAGAGAATTTTGGTCTGCCAAAATCACAAATCACTTTACACAAGCTGGGCGAGTGCCGTAAAGCCGACCAGTAGTGCAAAGCACCGTGCCCTAGCATTTCCTATTTCACACCAAGAAAGCAAAAGGTGGGCTCTAGGAGAACACACTCAAACATGCTCAAACTTGTCAAGGTTTCTTGCATGATGGTCCCTCTAAAAATGTTTGATGGCTTGTAGACCGCTTAGCCTAGTTATCTTCTTGTTGGCTGTTTTGGCCAGTACAACTCTCATATCATTTATCACGTCTAACCAGTTTCGAGAAATTATTTTAAGAGAAACTAGTGCAGAAAAGGCAATGTTACACTCCTAGGTGGTTGGATACGGAATTTGCAAACTTTGCAACGTCGGGCTACGGTTTTGGTATTTTAATCCAAGAGTAACTACCCCATGCATTGCAGGAGCAGTCAGTATACACACCAATTACATGAGACTCTTTTAAACCATATGCATTGAAGAATTACCTACTTGATCTAATATTCCTTTCTCAAATTTCCTGTTGCTTTTTTAGGTATGTAATAAATTTGCACTGAAACAGTTTCGCATCGCTCGTTTTGAGAACCACTGTGCTACGAGTTAAAAATAAATCATTTGCGCATCCAAATAAGACGCAAAAACAGAACACATACGTACCTACCGAAATAGGTTAGCCTGGCTTCCAACGATTGCCAGCGAGAGCAATCGCAAGTCGGAGCAGTAGTTAGTTTCAATCACCAAAGTGGGCACCCTGCACAAACCTCTGACCACAAACCATGCAACACTGAACAACATCAACAATAATAATAAAAGTGACATAAGCAAAAAGCATTAGAACACAAAACATGCACACAGTGCAAAATCGAAAGAAACCAGTACCACACTTTATTGGCAAATCAAAAGCCCATCCATCCGACAATCAGAAAAAAAAGAACATAGGTAATTGTGAAAAACTCAGGTGGCAGATTTACATTATTTTTGTATACTGATGAGGACAATTTCACTAGGCTAGCAACAATAACATCGAAAATGTAATTTAGTCTAAGCCAGCATAGGTACCAAGTGGGTAGTTCTAGACCTTCGTAACTTGACAAAGGTGGCATTCCCCCACATGGCAAAGTAGCAGTCCATGCACAAAAATGTTTATTTTAAAGCAACACGGGCTCACGTCAAACCAAAATAAAAACCCGAAACATTGACAAATGAGCGCTATCTTATCTAAATGATAGACGCGACAAGCCCAAGGAAAGCCAATCGGTGGCAACAAAAGGTTTTTATGCGCACGGGCTCACGTCAAATCCCAAAAAACTTCCGCATTGAAAAATGTGCGCTTCCATGATTTAAGTGACAAGCTCAAACAAAAGAAAATCGGTGGCAACAAAAAGGTTTTTGTGAGCACGGGCTCACGGAAAACCCCTAAAAAATAGCACATTGAAAAATCATCGCTTCCGTAAGCTAACGATTAATGTGACAAGGTCTATGGTAAAGCCAATCAGTGGCGACAAAACGTTTCTTAAGCACGGGCTAACGTCAAACCCCAAAAAAACTAGCAGTCACAAATGTGCGCTTTCATGATTAACATGACAAGCCGAAAATACAGCCAATCGGTGGCAACAAAACGTTTTTTTTGGGCACAGGCTCACGTCAAACCCCTAAAAACTAGCACATTTACAAATGTGCGCTTCCATGATAAACATAACAAGCCCTTACGTAAAGCCAATCGGTGGCGACAAAACGTTTTTGTGAGCACGGGCTCACGTCAAACCCCTAAAAAAATTACAGATTGACAAATTAGCTCATCCTATATTAACAAAAACCAGAAAAAAAGCCCCAGCACAATGGCAAATGAGGAAAAGACATTAATATTCGCCCAAAAATATAGGAACTTGAACCATTTGGCCAGGTGAAAAAAACTAACGTATCGTTATCATGCTAAACTATAAACAGCAAAAATGAAGAAGTCTCCATAACCAGTGTGAAGTCATGGATGGGCTTAAGCTAGACAACAACAACATAAAATGAAGTGCACTATTGTTCAAGCCAGTTAATAGTTTTCATTGCAGGTGTTGGGAGCAGCTGGAGGGCCGACCACCCTACCGACCATTGTTGAAGTTGCCCTGCCGCGGCTGCGCCCCACGCGAGCCGTAACCGCCAGGTGAGTTATTGCCACGAGAGCCGCCGCGGTTGCCACGGTGACCAGGTCCAGGTCTGTGCTGGAGCGGGCGTTGAGGCTGTCCTAAAACATCCTCTTCTGCAGTTAGACTGGGCATAGCATAATTAGGCCTGCTCGCCATTAAAACTACAAAATAGCAAGAATGGTTTTAGTTAATGAAATTGTTACTTAGATACATTTTTTTCACCCATTTTTTGAAATATAATTTATATTTAAATAAGCCAACAAAGCTCTTCAAACCTAACTTGTTTACCCCCCCCCCCCCCCCCCCCCCCAAAAAAAAACCCACAGCAGACATTCAGTTAATTATTTCTCTTCTAGATTGTACAGCACTGCTAGCGGATAGATGTAAAATGAAAAGGGACGCCAGGTTACAAGCATTTAACTGCGAAAGCATTTCCATAGCTTAGTTTCTAATCTTGTCTTTTTAAATCATTTTGATGATTAAATATTATCAAAAGTAACAAGTATGAAAAAGTTATTCCATTTATCAAATCAATAATACCGATATCATGGAATTTGGTAATGAATGGTAGATTTTTCTATTTTGGATAAATGCTAAATTGAGAGATAACTAAGCTATTTCACTAAAATGTGTGTATTTTGGGAAATAGCCACTAATTTCCATGCAAAGGACTTAAAATATTTATTTTATCTCTCTAAACACACATTTCTAGGAATTTGTCATATTATTTCCTCTAGTCTTGTTGTCAGGTCTGTTCCTCATCAAACGCTGTCAAAGTTTAGGGGGAAAAGGAGTGGGGCAAATTGTTTGCTGTAGGAAACCATTGCCATTGGTTGGCTGAATCTTCCCCTTCTTGCCATGTGAGCACTGGCACCACATGCATGCAGTTTACCTATTGGGTTCAATCAGTAGTGTGGTATAGAGATTAGCTGGAATTTCAAATTTCAATGGGGTGTAATAAATCTTTGACTTTTGAGGATCAGGCAGAGCAATTCCAAGAGTATAAGTTATTTGTGAGTGATAGATCTATTTTGATGTGTGGAATCTGGAACACCAGACTTGTCTGGGAGAAAAAAGACAATCTTGCAAAGCATGTTGTTAGTATCAGGCAGTGGATCTAATTCAAATTCTCATGGCCATACAAATCTCAAACCCCTCATTTACAGTTCCGACTTCACGAACTATTTGGGCCCCAGTGAACAGTGTTGATGCAGAGAGGTTTTTTAGCCTATAAAACCTTGTGCTGATTGACAAAGGTACAAGAACGAAGGAAGCTACCCTTGAAACTTGTTCAATGTTAAGTTTTAACAAGTAGTAGGTGTCCCTCATGCTGCCATACAATGTATTTCATGGTGGCATTTATGTACAGTATTGATTTGTGCTATTTATTTTGTTCGAAGTCCCTAACAAATACCGATGTTGAAGACTTACACTAAATATTTGCTTCATTGTTATTATTATTGATAACATCTTTATTAGAGGTCCCAGTGCTTGCCCAAAATCCACATTCCTTTCGAATGTAGATCGCAAAAGCCCTATTTCTATTTAGCTATAAATGCTAAAATTCAAATACTTAGCACTAAAATTTCGATAAAATTAATGCTAAAAACACATATCTCTACCTATGGCACCTTGTCCATATGTCAAATGTACCTACTCACCATCATTAGGTGGAGCCCACTCGGCAGCTTGGGCGGCGTTAGGGTTCCATTCTCCGCCACCTCCTCCACCTACGGCAGCAGCGCCAGGAGGGGCAATGGTGGCGTCTCCCAAGGCACCCCAGGCATCTAAATGCTGCAACGGCCCATGAGCCGGATCCTGCTAATCATAAATAGCACATCAGTTTATACATGTCACGAGTCTCTTGCAATTTTAACGCTAAATAAAATACACATTAAACAAACTAAAACTTTTTGATGATCACCACCACTGAGTGGATCAGTATTTGAGATTGCAAAGAAAAATGCCACTTTGATGATCTTAAAAGCTTTTGCAGCCTTCTCATGGAAACGCGCAATACGGTGTCCTTCTCGATTTAAAATGACATAAAAAATAAAATATTTCTCACTTTCCTAGACAGATAATGCTAGGAGACAGTACAACCACAGATACAGTTTACACAGATGTTCCATCCATTTGGGATCCCTGCTACATGAAAGAATTCGCTGCTTGAAGTATAGACACACTTGCACTTGCGGGGTTTGCGATGAAATGATAGGTAGAGATGGCCATGGGCTTCATAATACAGCAAACTTGCTGACAAGCCGCAAAGACCCATAATCAGAAAGTCATACTATCTCATTGCAATTTATAAATGGACCAGTGTAGACAAAATAATCTATGCATTGCGACAGATGATCTGTGGCATCAACCAAAAAAAAGCAGAACATCAGAGTAAAAATACTTGACTAGCATGGAAGCGTAGCAATAAGTGTAAATTGTATCTTTGGTAAATAAATTCATTGACAGCTTGAGATTTGACAGTTACCAAAACTTTGTCTTGGCTTCAAAAAACTTGTGTGCATGCGCTCCGTGCTACTTTGAACTTTTGAAAGCAGCTAGGTCAAGTTAAAACGGCAGTTATAGAATATGTGATAAGGCATCTTGCCTGATCTTAATTCCACCATTTGGACTTCTTACTTCTGTCTCAGAACTCTTATCAGGGTGAGGGCTGATTGGACAATGCAGTCACATCTATCAATTCTGATCTCTGACAGACAAAACATTAGAAATGAAAGAAATATTCAAGAAATTCAGAGATGTTCTGCTTATGACCAAAGCACTATAGAAGCACTATAGCACTATAAAGCACTATATATATATATTTCTAGGTGATGAGTTTGAAGATAAAGCAAGTGAAAAATACTATTTACTACTGGGTTTTACAAGCTAATTAAATAACAACCAATTTTCCCAACATTTCGAAACTTATGCCTGATACTTTATCAAGGCAGTTGTAAAGCAGCTTCTATCACCTTTGATAAAGAAACAAGAACTCAGCATGGAAACCTGGGCCAGCTAATGAATGCATGAAGATAGCATGTCAACCACCAGAAAATTAAAGATTGCACAATCCCTAAAGAAACAATCTGGCCCAATGATTTTGTCATCTAGGCATTTTCTCTGAAAGGATGATGAGATAATGATAGGACCATTTTTTTTTCAAATAGAAGTTTTCTCTTTTACCTGTCATGGGTCAGGAAAGGTATTTTACTCCACCAAGATCTTGCACCCAGCACCCTGAGATCCCCATCACAGTTACCACTTTAACGATCTAATCCGGAGCATGACATACCAGGTGAAATTCACCATGAGCTGGTCCAGCATGAGCAGCCCCTCCAGGACCAGGCGGCAGAATTGCAGGGCCAACGTGAGGTCCCACATGGATGGGACCACCAAGTCCAGGAGGCACTATATGAGGTACGAGACCAGGGCCACCGTGTCCACCACGAGGCGCTCTATGAGAAGGTCCTACATGGCCTGGGCCCACATGAGCGGGTCCCACAGGGCCAGGATGGGTAGGGCCGGTGTGCGAAGGGCCGGCGCGACCCGGTGCCGCTTGAGAATTGGCCGCACGAGCAGTGGGTGCACGAGCAGGGCCCTGGCGAGGAAGGCCCCCGTGGCAAGAGGCCACAGCATGTACAGCAACCGGTTGAGCAGGAGCCACGAGCGCAGGGGCCGCTTGAGCAGGGGCGGCAGCGTACGGGTTCGTCCGATGTGACGGCGGCATAGGTATGGGTGGTGGCGGGTTTGGACTCACAGCAGGAAAACCAGCAATTGGCTGGTTCAGCTCAGCCACTCCCACTGGGTATCCAGCCTGACAAGGTCACAAGAAAGGTGCCAGTTGCTTCACAATGAACAATAAGTGTTTCAATTGGTTATACAACTGTCAGAATGAAGAAGACAAAGAAAAAAACTTCAGCCATTTCTATTTATTGGACATGGTTTCTGCCTTAGAATGTCATTCAAAATATTTTGCACTTCCCTTTGGAACTTCATGCTTAGAAAAGGATTCAAGCAAAAACATTCTGGGTGGAAAAGCCTCTCCTTGGAACAATGATGGACCAGAGCCTATCTGATAATAAATTTAATTACCCCCCCCCCCCCCCCCCCTAGATGAGAAAACACTTGTGAAAACAAGCTGCTTTGGAGAATTAGCATGTCAATCACACAAAGAAATGTTTATGTTCAAGTACAAACCCATGATATTGAAAATTATTTTAAAAATACTAGTACCTTAAATGATTAATTCTTTAAAAATTGATCACAGAAATGGTTTGGTGAAGTGGTTCAGAGCCGTGGGTAGATGTTGTGGCGAGTGTTGGACTAGCGGTGTCACAGAAATGTTTAAATTCTGCTCAAGTGTGAAAAATATGATTGTTGACATGCACATACAAACATTATTACAATCACAATAATGGATCAATAACTACCAAAAAATGTGCTGAAAATCCAGTGGTTTGGTCATAACATGGAGCAAACAAATTTACAGAAATGGGGCAAGTTTCTTCAAAATCCAATTACAATGGACTATCTTAGCCCACTGCTACCCTTACTGTCCTTCCTGCTTCTCTCAATAGCAATAATAAACCTAGCAGCTATGACTGGGCCCACCTGCACCCATGGGCCCTGCTGGCACCTAGTTCCACCACTGCCCTAGAGCTATATATTCCTCATTTACGTTTGAAAGCAAATTAAGAAGGGCCATTGCAGAAAAGCTGTCTTTGCTTGAAAGTGAAGACCTTTATAGCCAAAAGAATTGATATATGTTTTTCGATGCTATTGTTGTATTCTATGCAGGAATCAGACGACTGAGCTGGTTATTCTGGTTTCTAGGGAACGCAGGTTACTGGATAGAAAAATTGGCGTCCTACTTTAACGGTGACAAAGGCAACTTGCCAAAACGTTAAAATTATCGGAAATTATACAAATTTCTTGACACATGCAGCACACTAGCCCAATTTCCTTCTTCGGTAAGTTGCACTCCCACTCTCTTTTCTTCTTCATCACAACATATATCCAGCCTCCTGACACTATTTGAATTGTATACAACCTACATTAGCTAGGTTGCTAAAGCAGGAACATTTTTAATATATTTTCACATTAATTAGGCTACTGGCTAACAAAAATCAGGGAAGTATTTTTAGGTTAAGATTTTGTTCATGGCGGACTGTCTCAAAAATAAAATGCAAAAGGGTGTTTCAGACACCAGTGCTTGTGTTTTAAACTCACCGGCTGCGCCTGAGACAATGGGGCCGCTGTGGGTGCCTGCACCACTGAAAAGTTCTGGTTGGTGTATGTTTGCGAAGAGATAGTTGAAACAGGGAGCGCCACGGCTCCAATGCTAACAGCCTCCGTATCTAACTCCGAGTCCTGTAATCGTCATAGACATTACATGGAATCCTTAGCCAAAAAGCTAGGCATAGGCAATTCATATATTCAACTGACGATCTCATAATTATTTGCAATACCTGCAGAAAGTTGAATGAACCAGAAACAGTCTTGATCAGGTCATTGACTGACTGTTGCTGATCCAAGTTGTCGTAAGGTACTTCGGAGGTGTGAGAAGTTGAGGCGAAGCAAGCTGGATTAACTGAGGCAGGGATGGTGGTAGCGGCAGCAGGCGGAGCAGCGGCTGCGACATGCACCAAATTGGAAGGAATCGGTAAAGACCTTGCGAGTGGTGCATTTGGCATGGCAGCTAAAAAAAAAAAAAAAAAAACTATGCTCTTAGCTGACTCCATACACAATGAACATTTGCATCACAAGTGCGGGTATTACGAACATTTAAAAAGTAAATTAGGTAATGTACTGAATTCTGAAGTGATCTCTGCCTGTAATGCACGTTAACGATGCAAGCAATTTCAGTATTTTGTAGCTTTATCCAAGAACAACTTTCAATTGTTTTGATAGAAAGCAACTTATTGGCATAATTGGATATTATCAAAACTTGCCAATTCATGGTCTTTCAGCATCAATATGCACAGATATTTCCATAATGTCTGCTGGTTGTTTACAAACAAAAACAAGTGCCTCAGCAACCCCACCTTGAGCAAACTGTTGCCCATGATCTTCTGGTGCCTTATCCTCCACCGCTTGCTCAGCAGCCTGCTCAACATCACTGACAAACTCCGAATCGGCTAGACATATCTAGAAACGACAAATTAAAAAATATTTCAACTTGAATATGCAGAGACTTGAAAATAGATTTTAAGAAGTATACAGAAGGAACCTACCTCCACAGGTGCCACTACCAGAGTTTGCTGGTCAAAGTAGCCGCAGTCTTGTATCTTAGCTAAGAGCTCCTTAAGATGTTCGTAGCTAGTGCCTACCACATCTTTCGATTTTCCCTCGACTAGCGATAGAAAGTGCTCAGCCGCAGCTGTCAGCTGATCATGGAATGGGGGGAGGCCATCATCAGGGGTAGATCGCTTTGGAGCAACTTCCACGTAAAGATCATCCAATTGCTTAAGATCATTCTCTGTTAATAGTATGGCGTTGTTTCGCCCAGCAAGAAAATCCTCCCGCACGTTGTCTTGCCCCATACCTTGCAATAGATCCTGAAATTGAACATTCTCAATCAATGTTTTATTGAGCAATAACCCACCAACACAAGCAAGATTCTGTAACTTAGTCATAAACTAACTTGAATCATGAGAACGTCTTTCATTTTGGAGATGTCTTGAGCCGTGCGCTCATGGTTCTCTTTCCTCTGCAGCTTTTTGGCCATTTTGTTACCATCAGCAGCTATAACTTGGAACTGTTTATACAAATCCTGAGCGAAGTCCAAGTTTTTAATGACTTCATCATACTTGGAAACTGCTAACAGCTGATCTGAATTCAGGGTCTGTCCTTTACTCTGATCCTCTTTGTACACCTCAATTTTACGCTGTAAAAAGACAGATTAACTTACTATACATAAAGCATAGGTAGAGTAATGAAACTTGAAAGTGACTATGAATGATCCATTGACACCTTACAGATAAAAAAGATCATAAAATTACCAAACTAAATGGTCTAGTCATCTGCTTTCATAGAACTAAAACACTGCAGCTAGTCTAAGGCAACACATTTTTAGGTTCCCTACGCAAGACAATCTTACACAAGTTCTTATGAACAAATATATTATTAATTATCAACGGCAGCACTGCCTTAGATATATGGGGTTTATTGCAATGTGTTCCAAAATCATAATGCGTAGGGTACAAATTATACACCAAACCAAGAGTCTTTCTCCAGATTTAGTTTGTAACCAAACCCTACCGGGGCATCGGAAGGCCTAGGTTCACCTAGGCTGCGAGACGAAGAAATCACGGCTTTCAGGTCTCATAAGGGGGGGCCTTGTAACTCTAGGACTAGGTTTTTAAAGCTTTTCTCTAGAGGCGAAGGTGAAAATTGATAAGGAATTGTACTTTAATTACGTTTCGCAATATAACTTCATTAAAAATCAGCGGCCACATGGTTGAATGATAAAACATGGCTACCATTAGCAGAACGCCGATATGACAGTTACACATAACTATCGTGTTTGCAGCTCGTTCACAATTATAAAAATACCTTTCTTTTCTCCAAGTTCCTAATTTTGTGCTCCAGAGTAGTCAAAGCCATCCTAAACGGCTCTAGCGCTTCTAAGGAGGCCTGTTTTTCTAACTTCGCTGCGGTCGGCATTGTGCTACTACAACACAACGAGAGCGAACGGCACAGGCTGAGAAGAATTGCCGTGCGCTAGCTTGTAATTTGATTGCTAGGTGGCGCATCGGCATGCTTTACGTAACGAGCATGCGCAGCTAATTCACGCCCAGGTGATGGTGAAATGCCGCGAAAACTTAACATCGCGAGAGAATTCAGAGCAGGGTGGTGTGTCTTGACGGGATCTCGTGGAAACATGATTTTCGAAATACGTTCCACTCACCTTATTCTCACTGTGTTTAGACAATGTGGCGAGCTAAATAAGTTAACTTGAGCTTTACAGCAGGCAAAAATGATTTCATTCAGCCACAGACAAATCTTTGCTACATGCATTGGTGGGCTTCAAACTAGGTGTGATAAACCAGAGGACCATATCAGTAGTTACCATGCTTTGTAACATGTCTTCCTTGCTCAGAGCAAGTTTCAGATAACAAGAACAGAAGATTTTTTACTAATTAATTACCGATCCCGATCATTTCATGCAGAGGAGACGATAAAATAAGATACTGGACACATTTTGATACCAAAATGGCTTTCCTGAAATTCCAGGGACAAGGCAGAATTGTTATTTGTTGTGACAGTTAGTGACATGCTAATGAATGTGATATGTTCTCTGTTTACTTGATGAAATTGTTAAGACAAAACAAAACTTGTAAGGTAACAAATTTTTTAGCCGATGCGCTAGGTACCTACATTGTTTCCACAACATTTTTTGAGAAGACTGTTTTATGAGTTCAGAAATTATCATATTTATACTAATGTGGATTTCACCAAGAATCGCAACAAAAACTATGCCTGCAAATTTTTCCCATACCTAAAATGTCTGAAAGGTGCAACAAAATTGAAAAAAGTATCAATTTACTTTTTATTTTATTTTATTTAATTTTTATTTTTATACAACATTTTATCAATTTGTCAATTTATTTGAAGAAATACAGCAAAAGAACAATCCTCTTCATGCACAAACAGATTCATCAATGCCAGAACATTGTCTTAAGTCTTATCTAAAATTTCTTCTTCCTTTGCTTTTAGCAAAGTTACAATTTCCTTTAACATAAATAACAGTTACAATCAATTAAAGGTGTACAAAATGAAACTATTTTTTTTATTTTTTTATTACCTTATTTCCTTTTGCGAAAGCCATGTCGAGAGCTGTATTATTATAGATATCAGCATGATTTTTGTCAGCACCTGCTTGCAGCAGTAACTCAATAACCGAAACCCGTCTTGAGAGCGTAGCCAGCATGAGGCAGGTGACTTTACGTTCATCCCATACGTCCACTTGAGCACCGCTCGATATAAGCTCACTTATTACCTCGGGTGAGCCCTCCACCAGCACTGCTCACAAAGTGACCACAATTAGAAGTTTTTGCGACAAAACAACATAAAACAAGTAAACAGAAAAAGAAACATAAAACATTTCTTAAATATGTGCTGACCTGCTCGCATCAATACGGTCATTTTCTGACTGTCCCTTGATTCAATATTTGCTCCACAATTCACAGCTAATTTTAGGCATGCCAACTGCGACGAATCTGCTGCATAATTAATTGCTGAACATCCATTTCTGAGGAAACAACAATAATACAGTTTCCAAAGGCAATAAGCATGCTAACAAGCATTTAACACTAAATTAAGCCCCTAATAATGAATTTGTAAAGACAAATAAAAAATGCCCCTTCTTGATTAACTCCCAATAAAAAGTAGTGAATATTTTTTTGGAATAGGTGCTTCAAAAACACATATATGGTATCATATCCCAAATCATAGTTTTATTATTTGTTGCAAACCTTTCAAAACTCCTACAAATCTTTGGACGAAAATTCCACCCTTTCATTTGTTAATGTGGCATTCCAACATGTGCATCTATTTCGATACTGCAGATAACTCTAGATGGCTACAACATATGTGACTTTTAAATTATTTGTAGTGATTGACGAACGGAATAATCTATCTTCAGTTGAAAAGTGTTGAAAAATGGTTTTGTAGTGGAGTGGTTGTTTATGGAATTAAAAAAATTTCACAGCAATATATAATTGCTACATTCACAACAATTCCAAAAAGCTAACTTAATTATGATTTTTTCCCCAGAGTCTGTATGTTTTTGTACAGATTTCATCACAAGATCTAGTAAGACTGGTTAAATTCCATTTAAACCAGATTTATAATTTACAGATTTACCATCCATCAAAGCTAAGTTTTAAAAGTGGGGGTATGGCTAGACTTCAAATGTAATATGGGATGAACTAGGTCCAGCTGTGTGAATTGACCACTATATTGACCACTATCTCATGCTAGATGTGAAATAAATTCAAGCCCCAAGCTGGAAATCATAGGCCCAATTTCAAAGTTTTTTTTTTTTTCTCCTGTAACTCTCTTGAGACCCAACCTTCACCTGTCTTTCAACTCCCATGAAGCTCCCCGATCCAGCAAGATTTGCACTACTTCTGTATTGCCCATCGAGCAGGCGGTCATCAATGAAGTACGTCCAAAAGAGTTTTGGAAATTAACTTTTGCTCCGTAATCTAAGAGCAGGGATATAACTGCGACACAGCCATTGATCGTTGCCAACATGAGAGCTGTCCTCCCCAATCGGTCGCTAGCCTCCAAAACACCAGCTCTGGCAATCATCGCAAGAAAATGGGTATTTACACACTCACAATTATACCATGTCAGATAAAAATATTCAATAACCATTCTTACCGCGATTTTAAAAAGTTCTTGACTTTCACGAAATTTCCAATTTCTATTGCTCTATGAAGGTAGCTGATAGCTAATGGTTGATCTGTAAACAGAATTATAATTTTTTTTTGTTAACATGTTTTATATGAATTCTAAAAAATTACGAGGGGTTATAACTAAGATTAAGTTAGATGCAAATTTCGGTTAGCGGTAATTTATTATTGAATGGTGAATACAGATCTAATATGGTGTGCTTGGCTGAGCTGTTGAAACTGTACTACTCATCAGTTCATTGAATGCACTGTTTTATGATTAACATAAGCTATTTTACTAAAGGTGTCAACGATACTTGATACTCGATTTGCAAGCCTAGTAATAGCTTTTATCTCTGGTAATAGTGAAGTTCAGTATAAAGACATGATTGATAACACATGTATGATTGAAAGAATTGTAGCATTTAAAAAATTTAGTAAAATTTACTTGTTTGCCTGGCAGTAGAAATTACCTGTGATTTTTATGAAATCTAGATCAATAGCTAATTAAGAAGCTGTGAGTAAGAATATCGGTATCTTATGTTAATTTTTTTAATGATCTGATCTAATCTTTATAGCCTTTAATTTTAATCTTCTTGATAATACTGTCTAATGATCCCACCAATAAGTTAAACCGTTTTGTTTAGATTTGATGTTCAGATTTTTACCCTTAGTAACTGCTGCCAGGAATGTGGTCCAAGATGTGTTGTCGTTCATTGTGGCTGAGAGTTGGAAGCGATATGACTCGCCTGGATACAGGTCTCTTACCGTCACTTGGGTTTTCAGACCACTAAATGAAATAAAATAACTAAAATTCATGTTTGACTTAATGCGTTAATATATGAAAAAGCCTATCGAAACTTGCGAGTATATCGTGATCCATTTGTTGACATCGTTCTTTCTCTGCAGCTGGAAACGTTTTGCACTGTTTGTCCCGACATGCCATCCGAGAGTTATCGAATTGATTGTGCTGCATAAGATCTGCACATAACCCATCTTAACGACACCACCTAGATACCTAATCTTACTTACAGCGTCTTGGCATGTACACTTTAATATTAAGTAATAAGGTCATAATAAATGGCTTGCCTTAGCAACAATAAACAATCTTAAAAATCAATAGCCTTATACCTACTGTCTTACTTTAAAATCTTAAGATTACGTTTGAAATATTGTATGTAATTTCTTTATTAATGGTATTTAATAAACATTATTTTACAATTTATAGTAATGATAATCAATAATCATATAATGATAATGGTGTAATTATAGAGAAATAGGTTTAGGTAAAGATAAAAAATCATGAACAGCAATTCAATATAACACACTGTGTAATGTTAGTGGATTCGTTTCATAATTATACATTTCATTTTCAGGGCATTAAAATAACAAAGTGATCAACTTTACATGCACCAAGCAAAGAAATACACATAATAAATAAATATATATGTATATATGCAGTATAATCTATAGTTTTAATAAATCTCAACTGTTTTTTTTTTCAAGTCCAACTAAGAAAAACCACTATTACTATATGCAAAAGAAGATCCTGACAGCCTCATTCTGACAAAATTATTTAACTTCTCTTAGTGAAATTTAGACGTTACACTGTTGGTATTGCAGTGCTCTGAAGTCCACAAATGTTGGCTTGGTGAAGAAGAGGTCAGATCGACTGAGAGTGGTCAGGGAAGGTGGCAATAACTACTGAACCACTTACAAAACAAGCAACTTAATTTAGCCAATGCCCTAAGGTACACGGAAGAAAGTGAACCGAGTGTTGCTTAAGTATTATAAGGCCAGGGAATCTGACTGCAAAGTCGGTTTACAGTATCAAGTCTCCCCAACGGGTAATGGTTTCCTGCTGTTACTCTTTCCTTAATTCTTGGTACCTACAACTAGTCAAGTCAGCGCATCAACAACTGGGATCTGAACTCAGTTCATTACTGACCGCTGTTTGCTTCACAATCAAATCAGTAAGTAAGCAACGCCGTTCCGCGAATTATTGTAACACACTTCACAACTAGGAGCTAATTACTTTGTAGACAATATTTTATTTTGACCTTGCTCATTATTTCTCTTGAAACAAGGTGGCTAAAGATAGGCTTTTCAGAATTTTTTAAACCTTCTGAAACACAGAATAAATACCAATAGCTATTGAGTAAATGAACTCTTCTTGTGATTTATGTTTTAATGATATAATATATGTCACATTTCAATATTTGCTTGTGTTTCCCAATTATTACATCATACTCACAGATGTGTATTTAATTGCAATTAATTAATAAGTACAATGTTTTAAGACACATCTAATGTTATTTTTTAAATATTTATACATTGTTTTTAATCTATCCTCTACAATTTGCTTAAATATGCTATGTAGTTTAACCAGTTACCAATCTTTGTCAATATTAGTTTAAGTAAATTGATAACTGTGATAAAGGACTTGAAAACAATTGTTCCAACATTTAATGTGAAAGGAGCTTAGGCTGTTGGTCATGTTGAACGTAAAGTGAACGTATTTATTGACATCATTGGTGTGGTTTGTTTTCTTTGCCAAGCATACAACATTGTCATACTATTTTCACTCAACTTCACCATGCTGAGTGAAAACACCAACATTCTATCAGATATTACTCAAATTCAAATAGTACATCTAGGAATATTTTGATTTGAATCAATACACTCATGAATAATATAAGACAGTACCTACGCTTTATACATGGCATATAAAATAATTGAAAGCATTTTATTATAGTTGCATATCAACCAACCAACTGAATTAAATGTCGCTCATTTCTAGCATGAGCTGCACCTTGGCTCTAAATTCTAGTGTACTCAGTTCCAACACTCATTCAAAAAAAAAAACTGAATCAATACCAAACCAAAGTGGCCTATATTTGAAGCATTTCAACCAGAACTATAGGCCACAATAGCAGATGGTAACTTTAATAATCTTTCTACATAATTATGCCAACGACAAAGTCGGCCGATCTAACACTGACAAAACTCGAAACTTCCACAGCATCATAAGTCAAAACTCACAAGCAAGTACCCAACAGTACAATAGGCCGTTGCCCTCCTAAGGTGTAGTAAGGTAATTAATAGCTATTGAAAGGGATTCTACAATTTTTCCAACTCGTAGAATCTCATTCGATATATCTGTCTATTAACTTGGAACAGTAGATTTTTAAAATAACATTAACCTGTGTGTTAAACATTTAATACAGGGATTGGGTTGCATAATATAAACCAAGTTAAAATTTGCCTCTCCTTGATGAGTTATGACATAGATAGGATTTTTGATAAAATAATAAACTCTCAGGGCATCCTATCGTCACGGTAGCGTTTACTCTGGTTCTGGTCAAGAAGAAGAAGAACACAGAAGAGGGATGAAAATAGTTAGAGGTTTCTTGCATGCAGTTAGATGGCCTGTGTCCTGGTTAGGTACAGCTTAGGTACAGGGTAGGTACACATAGAGCCACAGGGTGTCGAGCGTGCTCGTGCAGTAGTTGCCAGAGATGGGTGTCGAGCAGTTAGAGCAACGGCTCTTAGATGGAGCCCGTGCCGACGAGGGCAGCCGGGGGCGCAGGGGCCCCAGGGACAACGGGAGGGGCCGCGATCATCACTTGCTGAGGAGCGTAACCTTGTTGAGGTGTCTCGGGCATAAACTTCACTATGATCCAATCAAATACAACAACAGATAGTAAAGCAACATTCAATCACGTGGACCTAGCGGGTAAATTACATGTGGTGTTATCAGCAAGTGATAAATCACAAATGCACATATAGGTATACTACTTAGTGACATGAGACATAGATTATGCAGGGGGTATTAATTGAACAACACTGATAGGAGAACAGAATTTTTCCATAATTTGGTCATAATTCTGCATCATCCTTTCTGTCATTTTCTTGATACCACTCCAAAACTCATTTCTTAAAAAACTCTCCAGCAGTTAACAACTGATAACACATTATGGTAAGACTGTTCAATAATCCTCTGTATAACCAATGCATCAGTCGTTATGGAAATACTAATTACAACACCCAATCTACACAGTGTGTACAAGTACAACTTCAGAACAGCCACATAAATCTGAAAAACAAACATATTAGCATTTCAAATGACAATATTCTGCTTCTGGAAGAAAGTAAACTCATAGTGCAACACAGAAGATTGTTTCACTAAGATAGGTACCTTCTTGGGGGTTGGGTGGGCCCACTGGCAGTAATTGTAACTATTTACATTTCTTACTATACATTACAACAGTCTATAATAATGATGGCACATTCTAGAATACTCTAATAGGTAGGTACCTATACCGTGAAGCGTTAACAAGTCACATTTGTGCGTGGAGACTTCACTCGTAAGAGTTTTGGAAGATGAAGTGAGTGGTATAAATTCTTTGATATTTCGTTTCTGATATCGAATGCATAGTGCTGATCTTGTTTTGGGTGTAGAATCGATTCCAGTTACCTATGCAAAATGGAAACTACCTACTGTGAACCCACACACTTGTTTCAAAGGTTTTCAGAGTCCACAGCCGATGCTAGTCATGGTTTTACTGTTAAAGAGCTTAAACCATAAAACTGTAATTATCTATAATATTTTTTTTTTCTTGATATTTTTATGTCAGAAGATAGCTAGTTTAATCATACTTCGCTGGGTGACATTTAATTACAACCATATTATGAACGGATGTCTTGATATCAAATCTGAAAACTTTTTTTTTTTATGCTCCTGACTGTAAGAGGTAGAACCATGATCTCAGAAATGAAATATTAAGTCTGCTATAATTATCCTGCTCACAAACATTTTCAGTCTTGTTTAAAAATTATCTACATTTTCGAAATCTTAATTTGGAATTAAATTTGTTCAGCGTGGTTGGTTCTGCTTAAACTTTGACGGAAGAAATATTGCAATAAAATAAAATCTACATTGTTTTAAAAACTCCATTCAGAGATGCTTTTAAAATTAATATGGAAGGTTTGATCAGCCTTCTAGTTATAGGATCTTTGATAATCATACTCAGGAATAATCTTGGTATCGTCATTGCTATTCGTATGCTCCTCGACTTGCTTTAAATACAATACACAAAGTGTGATCTTCGAGAAAAACTTGAACAAAAATATAGAATGCACACGACAGATGGGTAGGTCTAGCCTTAATACATACGCAGCAATTGATCAATTTAATTTACAACAAATTTACTTGATTGGATATGACAGCAACGGTGTGAACAGGGTTCATTCGAGTGAACAACATGCAAGAACAGGTAAAGAAATGCTTAATTTACTTTGAGATCAGTTAGTGAATGCTGAACTGGATCGCATGCAAGATGCATAAAATCATGAAGCCACAACTTGAGTAAATTCTATCCACTCAATGTTTCAGAAGGAAGGCATTGATGGCATGCACATTGCACATATAATATAGATGATTGAAATAGGTACCACATCAAGATGTCATAATTATTGAAGATGCTCATTATACGCCATTCTTCAATATCTCGATGCATTGTTCATGAACGTACGTAGGTTTGAAATAGAAACCTAACATTGGAACTATTGTACTACCTACTTTTTTAAGTTGAAATTACTGTGCTGGGTTTGCAGTCCATGTGGACATTATTTGTTGGCCTTTCTTTCCTCTTAATTACCTTGACGATGTTTCAGTTTGCTCTTAAAGTGCTATTTTGTTCGTTTCATGAGAGCGACCAAAAGAAAACGTTCCTTCCTCTGTTATAATGTGCCCTTCTCAAAAAGAGTCATCATGATACATAGAAAATGTAGTTCTTGATCTAAGATTTATTCTAACACATGGATAGGTGAGTCTGTGCATAAGTTCTTAGCAAAATAATTTTGCATTTTGATATTAAACAATATCAGATTAACTTATGAGTATTTTTATGAGAGTTTTATGAGTATTTTTATAATGGCTAGAGCAAACATTGAAACCAAGGCAGGGTAAGTATTAAAGAGAACTTATTTCTGTAGCTAATTATGCTGGCAGCAAGATCATTTGCATGACAATCGGTTGACATTTTGATAGGCTGAGTCTGTAATAATCTACTATTTGGAATAACAACTCAACATAAGTAGTCTGCAGACCTGATAAACTTGAAACGTTCCCTGTGATTCACAGGGCTAAAGGTATATATTTTATGAATAACTATCAGTAGCAATTAGCATATGCTGGCCAGATTACATTTGTTGTGTTTGAAAACTATTCCAATCGGTCCACATTCACTGTACCCTTCCGTGTTTATGTGATACTTCCGATCTGTTAGACAATGTTCGTTGGGTCACATACAAAATGACATATGGTCACACTTAGTCATCTAGGGTCACACAGGGTTCTATTGACCACTTAAGCGTGGCACGGCTGATTTGGATCGTTTTAAATAGTGTACCAACAGTGTTCACTGATTTCGTCCAATCAGTCTCGTGTCAGCGCTTAATTTGAATATCTCGCATCGAGCGGTATTGGGGAGAACTTCTCATTTTGGCAAAGTGTGGAAAGCTGGTTATGATAGATCCTAACGCCTAAAAACTGATAGATGAGCTTACGTTGCCGCAAGTAATTAAACCCATGGCAGACTCCTTGAACACAAAATCAATCCATTCCCTTTCATATGATCTATAAGTAACACTTGTCAATCTTATTTCCAGTTGAATCAATTATTATTCTACTGTTCCAAATTCTATCTATCTGTCAAAACATTTAGACAATCGCTTTCACCAAATTTCTCTCCTGTTTTTTCTGGCAATGGTAAAATTATTTGGCCAATTTTACTGCTAAATTCTATCCTTTCAAACAATGTGCAATCAATTAAAAAATGGCTCATTGCACACATTCACTCACTGGCAGCAAGATACTTATTATCAAGCATGTTGAAACAAAATATATCATTACTCATTATACTGGAACTCATTTATAGACTGTGGCAGGCAATACTTTTGAACCATTCAGCAAGCATATTTCTGTGTCGGGTAATTTATACACATCCTTAACCAATTTGCAATTGCTGTCAAGAAAATGTGCTGATTTTCAATTCGTCTCAGGTTTCAGGATTCAGTATTACGACCTGTATCCTGAAGTAGATAGGCCTACCTACAAAACGAACCCTTCATCGACCAACAAGCAGGACAGGGTTCAAAGGATCCCTCCAAGATTTGACCAGCAGCTGATGTGATCAGTTTTGATTTCGAGTGCGGCTCTTTGCTCCTCAATTTGTTGACACTTCTCAGATAAACGTGTATTTAAAATTGAATATAAATGTAATTTAGTTGGCCAGAGCTGTAATAAAAGCAAATAAACTTGTTTTAGAATAAGATTATTTTCTCATAAGGTAAAGATAATCATAACACGATAACAACATTTAAATTACTTGTCAGAAGAATATATTGTCTCTCGAAGAGAGTGGCATGCTACTGGCATCGATGAAGACACACGAAGGTACATGAAGGTACGTGAAGGTACACAGGCAGCACTAAGCAACGGTGTAGGAGCATGCAGTACCAAAGCACAGACGGTTGGTAGCAACAATGACACACATCAAATCGCAGAGTGAATCGTTCTAATGTTACAATTCCCCTAGGGAAAAATTTAAATCAGTTAAATTCCTCAACTGATTTGCATCTGATAAAGCTGAATTTATCAAAGAACGAAGCGCTAAAGTGATTGATGAGTGTTACGTTTGCAGTAGTGCATGCGGTCGAAATGCTAGGAAAAGTTAGTCCCAGAAAAAGAATGGCAAAATATGTAGAAACTAAGTGCAATGCTCAAAAAGAACTGTTATGCTCCTTTTTCTAGGATATATAAATTTGAGGTGGGTACATTTGTAGATGTATAAATATTTTCAATGTAGATATGGTTGTTATGAATCAAAATCATGATTCTTGTGATATTAAATGGTGATGAACTATTACGCTGAACGCATTCATTTTGCATATGTTATATGGTTGTTGATCAATAGCTGAGATAATAATACTTAAGATTCCTCTAAATAAAAAAAAAAAAAAAAAAAATAGAAAACCTTTCAAATTTAGGAATAAAAATATATCAGGCTATTAATAGCACGTGTTGATGGTAAAAGATGTGAAAAACTAGCAAGAGCAACATTACGTATTTTGTCTTCGTGTCCCCTATAATTCATCTGTAGGGAACAAAATGGTTGTGTAAGTAGTTAGAAGAATGCGAATAGCGTTGACATGCAATCGCAACCGTCGCTCTAGGTGCATCGTCGCTCAAGGTCGATGTAAGCGGCCATAACAGCGACTGTGAAAATGGGAAATGTTTTCCAGCACACTCCTGCCGGGGTAGGTATATGAGCACAATAAGAAATCACTCACTTATTACTAAGAATAAAACCCGCATAATGTGTTTGTGTTTCCTCAGGAATCCCCGCAAGACAACATGTGCATTGTCCTTGTCGAGCCTTAATTTAATGTCAGGCAGCTAGAAGTTTATAGTCTTACATCTGGGACCAATCTTCCACGTTTAGCAGATTTCGCAGCTATTACTGTCGGTGACAGATTTGAGGTAGTCACAATTTACATCAATAATTACAAATTTGCGATTTACAGGAAATAGAAAGATAGACAGATAGACAGATATATAGATAGGTAGATAGATAGATAGATAGATAGAGAGAGAGACGACAATTAGTACACTTATTTTTAAGCCAATCATTCTAGTAACAATTCCAGTTTCCAGTTTTACAAGTTTGAGATGATTTTGGCGAGTAGCCGGATCGAAAATCGAAATAAATTACACTTAATGTAATTTTAGTTTTTAATGTTAGAATGATTCGCCTAATTGCATTACTTCGATCACGACCAGTGACAGACAGCGAACTAGAAGGCAACATCGAAATAGATAGTGTCTTAGCAATTGGCTAACCTGCTCACCATGGGAAATATTTTTGGTAATTTTCTTATTATATGGATATTTTACATGAAGTTCACTATAAGAGAAAGACAAACATTGCGATAAGACATCTGAGATAAACATAATATGGCATAACAATAGAAGACAGTGTACAGAAATAGCAACTATATTATTTTACCTTGTGGGGAAAGAGCGTCGACAAACTTAAAGTGACATGCCTATTTTTACCGAGATCATCGATCATCAGATTTTCTGATTTGAGCAAGAGGCTTGTACATACTGGGTGATATATCTATCACCTGATATTTAGAGCGTCACTACGTGGCTGAAAATATTCTCAATATGAAGTACTGACTGATTTATGTACACATGTCCTGCTGGGCGCCAGGGAAGGGGGCTCGAAAAACTGATTTTTCAAATAGCTTACTAACAATAGAGCGTAAAATATTGTCGATTACTTACTTACGATAATGCCGAGTATTACCAAACCAATTACTCCCATAATAATCATCATCTACGGAGCAAATAAAAACATATATTAATGTGAGACTTTCTGGTTCGAGCCATCTGCTGAGTCACTGATGTGACTCGTGAGTTGTGAATCGTGAGTCTTGCTCATGAGTCATTCCAACGTTTAAGGGATAGGGGATACATTTTGGGTTTTTTCTCGCCGATAAACTCACCTTTAGGTTCTGCAGCCAAAATTTCCTCTTCAGCTTTCCTGCTTGCTGTTCGAATTGCGAGGCACCCTGCTGCAGCGCATCTAAAACAGGATAGCAAGCTATAATACCGGTGTGGTGTTCGCCTGATTCTCTTTTACCACTTTATAGGTACCTTATAGGTAGGTACTCCTTAACAATTACTTATTAAATGGTGCCAACATGAATACAACTAAGAGAAAAGTGCACGTTCCAAATATTTAATCCTCCGATTTCTAGTGTCACTTTGTAAACGTAAATCACTGAAAATGTAGAGGAATGCCAGTGAATTGTTTCACGTTGAATTGAATGTCTCTTACCAGCTCGATCATCCAATTCCGAAAGCTTCTGATCCCTTTCCAGCACTTTCTCGACGTTCGTTTTCATTATGTCCACCACCTGAATAAACAAACATTGAATTAGGATTCGGAAAAGCCTCTTAATTCCCTCGCTTTTCCTTAAAATGCTGTCAATATACTTAGAAGACTTCAGCCGAGTCTAAACACCGAGTATAGGTATTTTCCTAACCTAGATTTTAAATTAAACTTACATTGACTCGCATCTACGCCCGAGATAGGAGTGTTAAAACAATCGTAGGGCTGCAATACCCCCAGGTACATGTGACCTAATTGGATCTTCAGAGTAACTTCGTGAAAATTCAAACGCAAAAGTGGGTGAAGCCGACACTTGGCCTACATCTAAATGAACATCCTTCATCAACATCGCATAAGCGCTGTATGCTCGACTTGACTGCCGACGCCAGGTACTGAGTACTAACCTCATCTACTTGCGCCTGTGTTTGCTGTAATCTCTTCTGCGACGCTATCTGTTGCGGCGTCCGTGGTCCGCCCACAATAACGCCATCCTCTCCCGTCGTCAGATTGCTGGGTGCTCCTTCAGCAGCCCTGCCGAAGAGCAAATCAATCACGCGTGGGTTAGGAGGATTAGCGGCGCAAATACCACACCGCACGCCGCAAGCCCTCTAAGCACGCCGCGGTCTTCCGGTGCACGCTGCACACACACATATCCTAGCATATTGCTCCTGGAAAAAGGACAATTAATTACATGTGACATACAACCCTTGAAGTCTAGTTCACAGATGTGTTACAATTCTTTCAGAGTCCACGACGAATGATCTTTTTCAAAGACAAACCAACAGTTTTACCGAAAAATAATATTACCGTAGAGTAATGGGATTGTGATCTAACGTTCTATAAAATACAGACACTGGGACTTTCTGTAGAATTCATTTCATTTTGAGTGTCATTATGTTCACTCCTTATTTAAATGAATCGGTGCCAAAACTGTTCTGTTAGTCAAAACTGATATCTACGAAACGCTATGGAGTGGTCGGAAATTGACCTAGATTGCATTAAAGATTTACGTGTGACGGTGAAGCGCTTCAAAGCCACATCACACCCCACTCGGATATCCAGACTACTTACATGACCAGTGGTGGTGAGTGAAATGGTTTAAGGCGAGTGATGGATTTCCAATTCAATAGTGGTCAGTACTGTAGCTAGACTACCCACGCACTGTTCATTTATCTGTGCTTGAAGAACGCGACACTGTTTGCAAATCCCAGTATGTCTCCCCACGACAGCTCGCCTCTGGTTCCAACTAGCGACTAGCAAGTAATGAGACTAGATGACTTGCGTTGCTATACGTATACCGAGTACCGACTGGGCTCTATGCTCTCCTCTCAGGCTTGCCTCGCGCCAATCGATAGAATAACGCAAAGCTGATTCCTTTAGCCTACACACCGTTTCAACTTATTGATTTTTGCATTGCATGTGGTGCAATTATTTACGAGATATGGGGCGGTTTATTGTCGGAAAACAAAGTTTTAATGAACATATCACTGAGCTTTTCAATATTCATGACATCCATTCGCTTGATCGTTTGTATCATTGGTTTAAGTTGCAAACACTCACGCTCACACTAAAGTAGAAAACGGTGTATCACACATCACCAGCTAGACTTTTCGATGACTTAAAATTTGTATTATGACGTTAGTACCAATTTCGTTTACTCACTCAAATCTATTAATACTTACATTTTTCACTTATTTACAAGTAGATCTCGATGTGAATTGTGACGGAGAATTTTCCACACTGGTATTGCTAAGTCAAGAAGGTCTACGAAACTGAAACTCGATGCGATTTAGTTGCTCGCGATTAGACGATCGACTCTTCCCTCACACACCCCGAAACTCCACACCCACTTTTCAAACCTAAACTCAGCTAGACGAGCAAAATCGTTCCCATGGAGAAATATTTCGGTACCGGCGAAATCGCTAGTGGGTTCCGATCGGTAAGTCGCAATCTGGCACGCGAATAGTTATCTTTATAAAATGAAATTTTGAACGAGACCCGCTTTCATCTCGATCAGCATCGGCGTCGGCGTCGGCGGCGTCGAGTTTGCTCGTGCATTGATTGCCCGCTGCGGCATTTTGGGCATGTGACGTCACGAGTCGACGCGCCGCGACGCTGCTGCTGCGTCAATACTCGGCCGATACCGCCGAAAAAGCGCCATTGATAGAACGCGAAGTAAATGGTGATACCACAACCTGGCAAGCGACAGGCTAGCACAAATATAAAACAAGAAACAACGACTATCAAACAACTATGAGTTACTTTTCAATTCCAATCATCTTTTTACACAGAATAGTCGCCGACTTTGGGAAGCACATAATGGCTAAGAAAATTGCTTCTCTGGAGAACTTGGGTGAGTACCTTTATACCATTTATAGTGACTCATGTATGCAAATTGCTATTGGGAATAAAGACTACCGAATCATGTTCAATGTATTTAAACTCTATCTTCTCGAGGTGTATATAAGCCGTGCACCTCGATATTAGATGCAGCTCTAAAAACAATTGATTTTACCCTAAAGATGTATGTTTTACCTGATATTTTTAGGTTAAGACAATATCTAAGCAATGCTTTTCATTCTAATTTCGATTCTTGTTTTACATAAATCGGTGTTTCTGACGCTACGCGATATTAAACTGTACGAGGCAGTCTGATAGTACACATGAGGGGAAATGTTCTTTATTTTTGTTCAGTGGTGTTAGTTGCTTCCTCCAAATAAAATATAGTATATTCATTCACAAACATCAACATTCCTAACACATTCGCACATGTACATATTTGCGAGGGAATGAGAGTGGTTAGGGTGGTCAGGGGGGGGGGGTCAGGGGGGTCAGGGGGTCAGGGGGATCAGGGGGGATAGGGTTTAGGATTCATTCCATTTCTACATGAGAAGTATGCCTTAGAATTGTGTATCAAAGAAGTCGATAATTGTAGCCTGAGAGTGCTTTACCCCTCCATCCAAAAGAGACACGAGTTTTTAGTCAGCACACGCGTTTTTTAAAAGAAAAAAAAAATTTGCTCGAATTTGAAACCGTTGTCAAAAACACTCGAAAGCTATTTAAGTCAATGATAATTGATTAAAAATGTCATGCATTTTTCTAAAAATTATTACAATAAAGTGATAAAGCAGCAATAACACCGCAGAATACAAAGAATCTGTGGAAAATCATTTGATGGAGTTTGTAGTTCAGAACCAATATCGTTGTCAAATTAATCAAATTAACCCAATTTTTCCCAGCACTGAAAAAACTACAAGAAAAAAACAAACAATTCAAACATTTTTTCACGCCTACACCGTTGAATTAAAACGATTTTTTTTGGTATTTCTTAAATTTAATTTTGACTTATTTATTTTAGTAATTTACTTCGATAAAATTATTTCTCGATAAAAGATTTAGAAAAAGTGACGTTTTATTCAAGTGACATGTCAAGTTAATATCACGCGAGGCGGTACAATTTTCACCCTGATATGCAAAGTCTCTTCGCGTGTCAAAAAAATGAGCCTTGATAAATGAGGTGTATGATAAAGTGTATGTACGTGTCTTGAATCGCGTTTGTTCAAAATGCACTAATTTAATTGATAATTTATAGTCGTATTAATAAATAATGAAACAAATCGATAGTCAAAGTCTCTTTGACACGATTTGCAAAGCAGACAGCTGAGATTTAATTGAACTTGACAAACAATCTTTCTGTGTACTTACTCCACTTTGTGTGCTTACTCTACTTCACTCCACATACGTTCCTCCAATTTTAAAGTCACCTTTTATATTGAAACAAATATTGCCCGTACGTGCAATTATCGATGTAATATGATTTCATTTCAAGGAAAACCACATCTAATTGCACACTAAACGTATTACTGGTTAAATTAGAATGTAATTTCCAAAATTAGTGATCAGGTGATTGGATTTTCATGGGGATGGTGAAACGATGAAGAGAGGAGGTAAAATACAACCGGACTCAATGCAATTCTGTCACCTATTGTACCTTCAGAACTCAGAAACGGCATGGACCTAGCTAGGGTTGGCTAGAGTGACTAAACACAATTTCTTATTAACACAAGGTAACATAATAAATGAGATACTATAGACGCTCTGTTGGGCGATCTCAGCAAATCCATGTCTACGAAAAGTTGAAACTATAATTTGATTGCATATGCTTGATAGTATTTTGTTTTACAATTTGCAAAATGACTGTTCTAGAAAATTTGAAAATACCATACAACATTGACACAGACATTTAATTAATCTGTAATGCGTACTGCTTTGCGTACGGGTTCTATAGCATAGATCTAATGGCGTAGGTTAATGAGTGGATGACGATGAGGATGATGATGAACCTAACATAGCGTCAAGGAGAGGAAGGGAAACCCGGTGCCTTCACGTAGTCTTTCGAAGAGCAGCAAGCGGAGCAAGGCGAATGAAGTTGCTCTACTAATTTTCATCCCTTTGACTTCTCTCCCGAACAGAACTGGCCATGTGTCACCCATCCTATACCAGACCCAGCGCAGTGTTGCTTAGCTTCGGTGAAATCTTACGAAAGAAATAGTCCCATCTAAAATTCAGCATCCTTTTTGGAACTTTTCCCTGTTATCATTGGTGTCATTACTTTGCCTGCAGTCATAAATTAAAACGGGTTCTGTTATTTTTGAAGGTACAATTTACTCAATTTATTTACATATACATTAAAAAATGCGTGGTTAAGTAGCTGTAGATTATTATTGATTTTGTTTTGATTTCGATGTATTAATCATTTATTTACTTGAAGTACAACTTTTCAGCCGGGTTTGACCATAACATTCCATAACAGTCTGTAATGGTGTCCCACATGTCATGTCTTGCCTTCAATAGGCAATGATATTTTATGTAAAGGATAGCTATTCACTATAGGACATTGATAAATATGGTATCCGCCTTGCTTATTAACCTCTCAAGAGCATGGATTTTTGAAGGAGTTCTGTTGTTCGCTTTGTACCAGAGAAGCTACGTGCCGGCACCGGAAAACCCTCCTCCCTCCTAGTCTAGTTTAGGTTCAACCATCATCCTCATTACTATCCACTCATTCACCGACGTCATAAGACCAGTGCATCACTTGCACACATTCTATAAGATATAATAAAGAAATAAAGAAAATAATTTATTAATAAAGATGTGGATAAATACACTAATATATTAATCAATTAGTCAATTAAAGTATTAATCAATGAACCAAGTAATAAATAAATAAATAAGTATTAAGATTCACAGATAAATAACAGATAAATAAATAAATAAAATAATTATTAAAAAAAAATATATATATTTAACTATTCAAGAGCAATTTTGTGTGTGATTACTGGTTATTTCTGTTTTACTTATCACTGTGGCAAAATGTCTTACGTATAAGTAAAAACAAGATTAAAACGGTTTCTGCCAATGGCACTGAATTTCCTATAGAAGAAAAGTGTAATTACAGATTGCCTTTGTACAGGCAACCACCTGTGGAGCTTTATGGAATTGAGAATATTTTCACTGTACACCTACACTACACATAACTTACTCGCACTGCACCAACTGCAGTCAAGATGTTTGCAAATTGTTTTTCACCAAAAGGCCATTATGTTTGACAAAAAAAAGATTTTGTTGTCTATCGACAACACTATATAACAATAATAAGAAGATAACAATATAATCCTTACATACCTTTCGAGATAACACAGGATTCGAGGAAAAGTGACAGACCATTCTCGGCATTTGGGAGGTCCCGGGTTCGTATCCCGGTTTGGTTTCACATTTATCCAGTGTAGCTTCCTTTAATTGCATTCTATTTTTGTGCAAAAAGCGTTGCATAAACAAGAATAAATATGTTCCTATCAATAAGAGTAATATCTTAAATGCGTTTCACGATGTCGGTAATTCTTAATAAAGGAAGAGTGAATCCATTGTGTTCAAACTTTTGAGAGTAAAATGTGCGTCATTCGTATTGGGAGCGAAATCCCACGTGCGGTTATTCACCAATCGGAATGCAGGGAACTTATCATAGTGAGCTGGTGACGTCAACTTTGTACCGAATGAACAGACAGACAACCATATTGGCTTGCGAGTAAAGTAACTGTGAATCAGTGGCAGTCCTTTTGACAGCGTATTTGAAGAATTTATTGAAGAAATCGAGATGTAAGAGTAGTGAAATCAAAGAGTATTCAATGATATTGGATCTCTTGTATTGTTTATTTCCGAATATTAGTTTTACATTGAATGTTGTTGCTTTCAACAATGGCTTTCACATTAGGCCGTTTACTACAGCTGAACGTCATTCTTTAATCTGTAATTTTTGTTATCTTCAATAATCATGACCACGAAAATAGAGTAGAATTTTAAAATATTCAATAGGGGGTTTTATTTCATAGAAGTAAAATACTTTTACCAATTGCAAGTTGCTTTGCTGCCAAAAGGATTTTTAAGCTTTTGTCCTTTATTTGTTTTAGCTATTTGTTTGAGTTTGCAAAGCAATCAAAATAACATTTCAGGACCAATTGTGATGCCATCAGAAAATTGTTGATTATCATTATTCTAAGTGCTGGGATTACGTTTGGTAATTTTTCGTTGATACTTCTTCCAGGTCGATGGATAATGGTGGCGGCTATTCAGGCGGAGCTGACGATGCTTTCGGCAGGACACCACAGCAGGTTGCTGCTCAGAATAGACTCCAGAAAACCCAGGCTCAAGTTGAAGAGGTGTGTAGATGTGCAAAATTTTCTTGTTTTTTCTGTATCAAATGTTAATATTATGCAGAACAGTATAGGAATCGCAGAATAAAGTAGTTTTTTGAAAACGTTAACCTAGAAAATATTTAGAACAAATTATGTACCTACGCGCACTCATCCTCGTAATTTTTTTTGCTTTAAAATCTAAACAGCTCGAGTCCAAAAACATTTTTGAAAAGCATTTTATAAACTATCATCATCGAAAAAAAAAAACAAGTTAAAGTGCGCTGCCTTTGCCAATGTTTTGAGAAAATTTATTAAAATTCTTGAACCTTTGGTAGGTAATTATTGAAGCTAGGATTGATAGACACAACCCCTCAATGATTGCAAGGTCTCTAAATGAAAGATGTCGACTTCTTACTTAATGTATAATGATATTTTAAATATGAGAAAAGCACTTTCTTCATTCGATTAGAAATATTAGTAGCCAATTTTGAAACCACAAGTCTGTTCACCAGCCATGAATTGAGCAAGAATACAAATTAACAAGGCTGTTGATAGCCTAGCTTTACATCACGCCATGCAAGCAACCGTGAAAATGAAATTGTAGAGGTTGGATTGAATTTGGTAAACAGATCCTGTGTTTCCTAGGTTGCTAAAGGACAGTCGTTCTTTTGACAGTTCTTTGTGTGATAACCTGCGTGCAAGAATTTGTTAATGCTGAAGGTAGAACGATTTTGTAGAATCCTGTGACTGAGCTGGCGATTGATTTGTGCTGTTCTAATCCCATTTTTATCTGAAAATTTCAATAAAATATGTGACATTACACAACTTTTCATGTTTGAAATCCAGGTTGTCGGGATCATGAGAGTCAACGTAGAGAAAGTCCTAGAGCGGGATCAGAAACTATCTGAGCTTGACAATCGTGCAGGTAAACTATTTCCCCCTGCTAACAAAACTAATATGGGTTTTCTGCTTGTTTATTTCTATGCATGCTATGGAATGGCTTGTGCTACATGAATGATCTGATCAAATCACCAACTGACATCGCGATCCTTTGGTCGTTCCGGGTTAATGCCCACTCGCTCATCAGGTAGTCGGTATCATGAAAGATAACGTAGAAAAAATAATGATACGTGATGAAAAACTAAGCGAATTGGATTCACGGGCAGGTAATTGAACATAATGGTGTACATTTTGAACATAATATCACTTTGCACTGCTCTCAAGATTATGATAGTAAATGGTGCTTCGATTTTTCTATGATCTTTGATCTTTCTATGGTGTGTGGTGTTTATTTGCCAATTTCTTGTTGATTTATAGTGATTCAACTATTTTTCTGTACAGATGCTTTGCAACAAGGGGCATCTCAATTTGAACAGCAAGCTGGGAAACTGAAACGGAAGTATTGGTGGAAAAATCTTAAGGTATGGCTTAGTTTTTTTCAATTTAGGTTTAGAGAGACTAGAAGCTGATAATCGATGTGAAATTTTGTGGGGCAATGTGAATTTCCCTGCAGTCTGGACTGTGATTTGTCTATTTAATATGTACTTCAAACTTTTTGTAGATAGCTGGTTCTTTGGGATGGCTGGTTGTGTGGTCGTTAAAAATTTGCCTTCTTTTTTTCTAGATGATGATCATCATGGGAGTAATTGCCCTTGTCATTGTAATTATAATCATTGGTGAGTATTTTCTTAGTCATTTTCTTTTAAAATGTTGAAATAGTTCTCTTGATTCAATACATTTCAGATGACTCATTGTCATATTGCTTTGCTAACCAGATAAGAAAATGATTGATAATAATTAATTCATGATAAGAAACAAAGAACCCATTCATTTTTTTTGTCACATAAATGTATATTTACATGTTATTTTTTCTTGGATTTGTTTTACATAGATAGGGAGTATTTGGTAAAAATAATAATTCTTGATCATTGCAAATGTATGAATTTGGTTACCAGATGTTTGTACATAGGTTTTTACACACTTTCTGAGGAAAAACCTAGCATAGACTGATTAGGCTTCACTATACCTAGATCATTCATAGACCAGTGCAATCACATCTCAGATTTGATTCTGTCTCCAATTCCTTGACGGGACTTTCATTTCAATTTTTGTTTTCCAGTGTGGATTGCATCTTCATTCAGCAGCGATTCTGAGGTGACCGCTGCACCGACAACCATTGCCACAACCACTGCTACAAAGGCTTTGACAGACAAATAGGAGTACCAGTAATGTCCAGCCTTTAGCCAAGCCTTGCAATGTCCAAATTACCTGCTTAACAGTAATGCTAGTTGTTGTTGTCTCCATCTCTAGTTTTAACATCCACACAAAATTTAAGAATGATTCAGGTGAGGCCTCTGTTTCAAATAGTATTGGCATAACTTACTCTATGGTTAAAGTGTTAATATGGAATATGTAATGAATTGTCTTGCTTGAATATTAAATGATGAGGTTTGTCGATATCATTTAAGCTCAAGAATAGTGTTATCCAGGTGCAAAAAGGTTACGCATTGAGTCTTTATTAAAAATGTACTTCTTGAAATATGTTGTGGTGGGACCCAGCTTTAGTGGCTTGTCATTGTTAACATTATGGTATGCTATTCCACTTGTTATGATGCTAGCAGGAGAAACATATTGCCTTATGAATGTTATCAGTTATCAATGTAAAGGGGATGGCAGTCTCCAATCTCCATTTTACCTCTTAATATCGTGGAGTGTTCTATCCAGATGAACCAATCAAGTTAAATGGTCAATATTCCATATTGCATTCAAGTTACATTACCTATCTATGTATTGTAATAATGTTACTGTCAAATAAATAAATATAATATTTATTAAATTAATTTGGTATAAGAAAATTGTCGTGTTGGTATGTGTGCATATTTGCACCAAATACAGCTTAAATTATGTCTGTCTAGTAGTGATGTCTATTAGTAAAGGTACCCAACAAATTAGATTTAGTTATTTGGAACAGTTTCAATTTTGGCATATGAACTTTAGTGAGGCGCTGAATTGTCTGCTTATAACATTGAGCCATAGCCAATAGGCGCAACTTAATCAAGATGCTAATAGAGACTTATTTTGAAAGCAATCAATCAGTAGAAGTTGCGCACAGGAGCAGAAAGTTTTGCTGGAACTTTGTTACGGATTTGTGGTGGCTATTGTCAGCACAAATTTTCAAAGAGTGTTCACCGTGTCGAGGTAACTGGGAATACCTACGGGTGTAAATCTAATGTAGAATGCGTTCGTACCAACATCAACTTCAGCACCTACCTAAACGGCATCGCGATCTGCTTCTTGTGCCATGTGAAAATTGTATTGTGACCACGCTTTGTCATGAAATTCCTGTTGGTGAATTAATAACAATTCCTTCACTCATTCGTCTCAATTTGCAGATGTGTAAGAATCAATCAAAATTCAAGTTTTCATATTCTATCAAACATTTCCACAATTTTATCGAAACAAAATTTGTTTGCAATTCTAAAAACGGCGTGAAAAACTAAAAATGTTTACATGTCAAAGTGGGCATGTGCACCGGAAACAACCAGTGAACCGGTAAAATTCGTTATCACTGGCAGGTTATAAGAAAGCAAATTCTCGGTGGTCTTCGCTTACAAGCAGTTGTGAAGGGTACTGGGTAGGTCACCGCGTGCTCCTAGTCGGTGTTTCCACGGCCAATTTCCACGGTGTGGCCTTGAAGACAAGGAGTGCTGAAGAAGGAACCGATTCTACCAACGAATTTGCTGTTCACTGCCTCACATACGATGGCTCAACAGGGTGGATTGCTCCCCGAGCAATCCCAACTGGGATATGAAAACACGCTGGTAAGACTTACCAGACTTCGGAGAACTCACTAGTGCATTTTTTAGGGATTTCCTAGTACCTATAAGTATATCAGCTGTTAACGAAGGAGCGGTTTTTTGCGAGAAAAATACACTGATTTCTGTAAAAATGATCAATATGATTTTCCTGCTTGAAAGAAAATAAAATTAGATTAAAGATAATTAACATGGAATATACGAAAATGTCGTACGTAACTGTAATCTGGACCCATTCCAGCTGGAATCATAGAATCTGATTTTGAGGGATACGAGAGTCCCTTTGTAACTGGCTTTTCACCGAAAGTTTCAATAGAAACCACTGTCTTTCCTGATATAATATTAAAAACTAACAAATATTTTAATAATACAATATTAAATCTGTATAGTAAACACTGAAAAGAAAATGTGATAAGAGCCGAAAGTTAGCAAGTCCCCTGAGAAGCATACTTTACATACAAATTGTGTTCAATTCTGACGTTATCATTGACAAAAGTGACACTTGTGGTTTGAAAAACTCACTATACCTAGAAGCATTGTTCCTTATTTTAAACGGTTAACATTTTGTCAGCTTTTATCACTCTATCTTAAACGGTCATTAGCCAATAAATTGCCACTAATTAAGTGTGACTGTCTGTCGGAGAGTATGCTAACGTTACTCGGAAGTTGCTGCCCAGTTCCCACTGGTGTTATGAAGAGTTACTACTTGATAACACAAAATGACCTCAACTTCCCTGCACTTCACCATTTTACTACACCCGATGGCACTGAAATATTATTTTGTAGATTACCATCCACTATCATGCATTTCAGATGTACGGACACTATACCAAATCATTGGGTGATTACGCCAAAGACGAAGCGAAACGGATTAAAAAAGTGCAACGGAAAAGACAGAAAGAAATTTTGCGCCTTCAAGATCAACAAAATCAGAAAGTTAAAAACAAAAATAAAGTGAGTTTCTTCTTAGATTTCTTAATACTCTGAGTGGAGTACAAAAAATCGTTACAAACCAATTGCATTGTAATAGGAAATTGTGTGGGTAATTAAAACGAGTCTGATATTTAGATCGTGTCAGGAGCAGGATGGCTTTGGAAACACACGTGTGCCAAACTGGGAGAAGACTGGATTTTCTTAGCATTGCTTGGCATTATTATGGCAATAATCAGTTTCTTCTTGGACTACGCTGTTAGAGTTTGCCATCACGGTAAGAGAATTACGAAAGGGTGTGATTTGTCCCCTATACGAGATAAAATAACCGTCATTGGTTTTCATCTTGCCAGTTACTTCTCCTTTTCTATCACGGCGGCAAAAGGCCGTTCAATGAATTGATGATGGGAAATATGGATAAAATAACGTCATAACCATTAGGGGCTAGAGACATGGGAGCAAAGCTGCTTCTCTTAACCTCAAAATCTTCACACTTTCATGTTTAAGTATTTTTTGTTTTATTCTTGCAGCTAGAATTTATCTATACTCGGATATAACGAGCAACCCAGGTCTTCAGTACTTGTTGTGGATAGTACTTCCTGTTTTGCTTATTCTCTTCTCAGCAGCATTCGTCCATCTTGTCGCACCACAAGCCATAGGTGCAGTAACTATAATAACAATTATACCTTTAAATAGTCAGATTGATCAGAAAATTTGTGATGACGCGTTAAAACAAATAAATAATTAAATAGCATTAATTGTTTGAATTTAAAGATTTGGATAGTATTAATCTTACACTTTTCTACCAGGTAAGATTTCAGATCAATTTTCCACTCCTCGAGATTTTGATACAAGCTGTTAGTGCATAATTAAATTTAATACATGCTTTAACAGTACTGGTACTCAGTTCTATTCTGCAAGACAGTTTCATTATCCTTTGATCTACAGTCTTCATGATTCTCGCTCATTTTTGCAAAGGATCATATCGCACAATTTAAAACAGTTAAAACATTAATTTCAATTTAATATTGCAGGCTCAGGAGTACCGGAAGTGAAAACAATCCTTCGAGGAGTCGCGCTAGAAGAATGTCTGACTTTCCGAACTTTAATAGCTAAAGTAATTGGGCTCATTGCGACACTAGGCAGTGGCATTCCACTCGGAAAGGAGGTGGGTGATTAATATCTTCTGAGAAGTCACTTAACCTCAAAAAAATCTATCAAACTTATGTAAAATAACTGCTAAATTTCAGGCACCTTTCGTTCATGTCGCGAGCATCATTGCAAATCAATTGTCAAAGTTGATGTCAAAGTTTCAAAGAGGTATCTATGAGAATCAATCCCGGAAAACGGATATGCTCGCCGCGGCGTGTGCAGTCGGACTATCCTCATGCTTCGCTGCTCCTGTAGGAGGTAATTACCAAAATATCATTGGTATTTAAGTTGTTTGCACCAATAATAACCTCGTATGCTTACTTTTACTTATATTGGGATTTGATTGATTGATTTATTATGTTTAACGACGCACTGTTTTGACAACGGGCCGTGTGGCATTGTTCGAATCGAGTGTGCGGATGCCGTGGATTGTGATGATAGACCTCGACTTGAGAGAGAGAGAAAGAGAGAAAGAACAAGCAATAAATTAGTCAGGAACCTTCTATTATTTGACGTCTCTATTTTTCAATTTTCCAGGCTTGCTATACAGTATAGAAGTAACATCTGTGTACTTCGCTGTACGAAATTATTCACGTGGGTTTTTTGCCGCCGTGTGCTGCGTGATTGTGTTCAGGCTGTTTGCTGTTTGGATTGAACACGAAGGTAAAGTTGGCATATTTAGTGTTGCATTAGTTATAAGTTGAAATTGCATGACACTGTATTCACTCCAGTGGGAATCTTCTTCTTTTTCTTCAGAAACATTAACCGCATTGTATGGGACAACTTTTGCGGAGCACATACCGTTTGACCTGCAAGAACTTGCAATTTTTGCAGCAATGGGGTAAAAGCCGCAGAAACTTTCGAACCTTACCTGTTCAGATAGTGTGATTGAACATTTTGAAATGTTTGTTACATGTGGTTTCATATACTTTTGGTTTTAGGGTTTTTTGCGGTCTTGGTGGAGCAGGATATGTCTGGCTTCATCGCCAATATGTCTTCCTGATGAGACGAAGCCCAGCCGTCTCCAAATTCTTACAGGAAAAGTAAGAAAGAACGGGTTATTTATTATCAAACTGAAAGAGCTATGCACGCAGTCGTAAAATTAGGTTCTGTAGTAATTATTTCTAATGTTTTTTGTACCAATTGTCTTCTTTCCACAGTCGGTTTCTCTACCCTTTCATTGTGGCCATAACTTTCGCTTCGGTTTCTTTCCCCCTTGGTCTCGGGAAGTACATGGCGTCGGAACTTGACACTCATCACCAGGTGAGGTCCTGATTGTCAGAAACTAGTCACCAGTTACCTCTCATCACCCACCACTCACCACTCATCAACCACCTCTCATCACCCACCACTCACCAATCGCCGATCACCAATCAGCAAGCAAATCCAAATCAAGCATGTCATTATGACTCATATTAACTCATATTTTGTATCAAAATTTAGATCGTAGACCTGTTTACAAACTTTACGTGGACGCGGGATAACATCAGTGCAGAGGAGGCCGAAATTATTCACCACTGGACAACCCCTGACACAGACGTGTTTGTGAGTCTAGCTGGGTTCACGGCCTATACGGTAAGCTAATCTTCCTCGAGACCAAATCTTGGAGTCTAGCGAAAAACGCACTAACAAGGATTTCCTGTTTTAGTTCGTTTTTTCGATAATCGGAGCGACCGTGGCTATTCCATCAGGCAATTTCATTCCTGTCTTCAAAATCGGTGCTGGTTTGGGTAGAATTTTGGGAGAGTTGCTCCACCTGTGGTTCCCTCTTGGATTAGGCTACGCTGGCTTGAGCGTTCCTATTATACCAGGTAAGCGTCAGCAACTAGTCATACTTATACCAATTTCCAAGAAATGCTTCAACTAAAAATTTCTAAGTCTTTGATTTTGATCAAAAATCTTAAATAGCAAGGGATTCCTTATTTTCAACACATGTTTTACGTACAAGTGGAGTGATTCCCACATAAAATAAGCTGCAATTAATATTGTGGTTATCACACCTAAAATTAATATAGAATTTGGCAAATAGCGAGACAATGCAAATCTCTAATAATTTAATTGAACGTTTGAAAGTAGTCACGTAGAAATTGTCTATACTGGAAACCCCGTTATGCCCATGGCCGCTTTTCCAGGGGGTTACGCGACTGCCGGGGCTGCTGCATTCACCGGTGCTGTCACGCATTCCATCTCCGTTGCCGTGATCGTCGTGGAGATGACCGGCCAGCTGACGCATGTGATGCCAATCATTGTATGTTCAATATCGCTGAAAGTCACACTTACCGTACCTTTTGGTTATCTTACCGGAGTGACTTTTTCATTTCATAATGTTTTCCTAGCTACTTGCTAAGAGTTGATTGCATACAAAAAAGTTAGGTAAGAGATTTGTGTGCTGATTTTTTCACGCTGATAATCCAATTCCCGGGGTTTTAAATGGCCAGAATCTCAGTTTGTAGCAGTTTGTACCTGAGCTTAGAAGAATACTAATTATGAAATTTATTTCTCTAACTGAATGTTCATATTTGTGGCTTTCAGATCGCAGTGTTGATTTCGAATGCAATTGCAGCACTTCTGCAACCATCGCTCTATGAGAGCATGATATTGATTAAGAAGCTTCCTTATTTGCCAGTATTACTTCCTTACACATCGGGTAAATGATGATAAACAAGAGATCAACTCTGTCCTGTGTCCACACTCACACGGGACAGCTAGTTAATAACATGTGTAACTCATTAATTACAGGACTGTACAGCGTATACGTAGAGGCGTTCATGGTTCGAGACGTAAAATTCATTTGGCAAAACATGAGCTATCAAAGTCTTGTCAGTACGCTCAAAGCAAACAAAGAGCTGCGAGGATTTCCACTGGTCGACAATCCCGACTCGATGATCCTACTAGGCTCGATTCAGCGTTACGAATTAATCAGGTTGATCGAGCATCAGATCGGAAGGGAGAGACGATTGCAGGTTGCAGCGAAATGGCACCGTAACTCACAAACAAAGTAAGGATCCCAATAAAAAAATAACACACCTCACATATCCGGTATTGACGCTTCTGATAAACTCTTACAGTGAACGTGAAGAATTGGAGCGCAAATTATGGGAGAAACTGCAGCGCAAGTTCCAGCCACCATCTCGATTCGAAGTAATTCCTGCAGAGATCCACGTGAATCCTGCTTACCACTCCAGTGACGATGTAGCCTCCCCGAGCGGAATGCTTCCTGAGATAAGAGACCGTGTATGTTAAGCTTGGTGTAGACCATTGAAGCATTCCTATCGTGAGACTGTCGATGGTGACGCCGTCTTCTCTATTCTAGCCGCTTCCCAACCCAGCCAGTTTGGCGGAACGACCGATGAAGTCAATTTTAAAGACCAGCATGGGAACGTTGCGCAGATCCTCCTCTTTGATGGCGGCTGGTTCAACATTCCCTCCTGTCTCTGGCAGCGACAGCAGGTTCGTAGCCACCCGTTTGAAAGCCACGTGTAAGCCAGAGCATGCTCTAATTTCTGAGAAGCTGGCTAGCTGCAAGATTCTGGAGAATTTTTCTGTCGTTGCAACAGGATCGTGTCTGGTACAGACTGCCGATTGCGAGACAACTGTGAATGTGAAAAACTGTTCTATTTTTGCTGTTAATTTTTATGCGTGCTGGCGTGCAATAGGATACGCTTGGTGCTGGACTCTTTCTTCCGGAAGTCGGGAGCGACTGATGGCCACCATGACCCGGAGCTTGGAGAACTGATCGACGAGCTCGCCGAGAGTCCCCGAGCCGCCTCGAAGAAGGTTCGGTTGGTAAGGACAAGGGGAATGGGAATAGGGATAGAGTAATCAGGGGCTTAGGGTTTTGGTCGAGCTGGCACCGAAGCATTTTTCTCGATGTTGTAGATTGTGGAAGGTGCGCGCACTTAAGACGACTTATTTTGAAAATATCATTACCACCGCCCTCATTCTACCGAAAATAGCCGATTTAAAATTACGATCGTGCACTTGCAGTAGGTGGTGCGTGTAGTTAGTTTAAATGTCTCTGCTGGTTGACGACAGCTAAATTGTACGGTTGATTAATGCAATTAGATTTCTCTATTTCAGCCGTCTGAGCGGGTGATTGACATGACAACCGAAGAGCAACACCGCTGGGAAAAAGAACAAATGAAGAAAACTGTCAAGTTCCACAACTGTCCAGTCGACCCGGCACCTTTCCAGTTGGTCGAGAAGACTTCTCTTATGAAGGTACGTGTCAAATGCTGGCTGAGCGTAGCGAGCGATCGAAGCGGATCAATTTCACAAACCTTTGCATTGCCTTTATTTTCTGTATCAGTGCACTCTACATGTGAAAAGACTTGTATTGGGAGCATTACACTTTCGAGTTGAGAAAAAAAGGTAACAGTTCTTCAACAAAGAAAATGTAAGAAATCGTTTTCGTTATGTTCGACCGGAAGCTTATAGTTTTTTCCATACATTTCAAGCAAACGAAAATGCATAATTTCTGCACAGCATCCCTCAGTACGCATTCGCTTTTACATTATAACTGACTTTAATTACTTGTCTTTTAGTCATTTTACTCTGTTTTTTCTCTCAATAATAAAATAAGAAATAATACTTTAAATGTGCAATACATTTGATTCAATTTATAGGTATACATACTTATTTCAGGCGTATGACTCTTTTTGAGTTGATTCGGCCTGACCTCACAGTTTACATTTAGCAAAAAATGTATGATCATCACTTAACGCGACTCTAATCGGTGATACCTCTTCTTTCTCAGTGCCACACCCTGTTTTCGCTGGTTGGGGTGAACCACGCGTACGTGACAACCATCGGCAGATTGATCGGCGTCGTGGGGCTCAAAGAGGTGGGCCTCCTTCTTCCACTTTGAATCCTAATTTCTTACGTTGGGATGACTACTTGTAGTTTGCTAGCAGCTTGTGCAGTTTATACCAGATCACTGGGATTTCCTTATCGAATCGGTGACGAGTCGTTTGTAAAGCTCTCTTCCTGTGCGTGAACCAGCTTGGCTGTTGTTGCTAAGAGCAAACAAGAGGAAACAAGAGCAAACAAGAGCAAACACTGTACGCCCTTAAATCTAGACACCAGCGAACGTGGGGTGCATAAACATGAATCAGCACTTCAGTGTGACGGGGATTATTTGAAGTGTTCGTCATTATGATAGCATAATCATGTTTTTATTAAATTAGTAGGAATATCAATTTGGAAAGAATGCTATCAAATTGTAAACATATTTTCCCAGAAATCCATATTCACGGATTTTACTACCTTTAAAACTGATTTCTATAGGGGCTGGTCAGATAAATCTCTGATTTTCATGATAGAATCACCATGTACTTATTGTATTATTTGCAAATTAGGGAAAATGCTAAAAAGCAGGGAACACATTTCTCCAGAAATGTATACCCACTAATATTTTATTTTTTTATACCAGTTATCAAAAGGGGTGGTCGGAGAAATAATTAGGCTGGTCCGTCCCCCCTAGAGCACCTCTGTTTGCTCGCCACTGTTCACACCTTGAGAGCAGACTTGGAGGTGTGCCGATGCCTGACTCAGTGCCATGTCTTGCAGCTGCGTAAGGCGATTGAGGATTCGAATGCCGGGAACCTCCCTCTGCCTCCCGAGAGGTCCACGTCGCTCTCCCAGTCGCCACCAGAACCAGACGAACGGGTCCAGCCCGAATTCCGGGACGACCGAGACGATCGGGACGATGGAGACGACGAGCTGCTCGCCGAACCGTTCCTGCTGCGTAAAGGTGGCAGCAACCCGTCTCTTAATTCGATTCCCAGAAGCAGTGCTTCGTCTGAATACGAAAAAGAAGATGTGAAAAATAAGCTTCGCAAACGACAGTCGTGAGAAGGAATGGGTCAAATTTGAACTGATTCGTGTAAACATTGCGCTTGCAAGTGGGTTAATGGTTCTCACGAGAGCGATACTTTTTTTTTGAATATAGTTTTTGGTGTTCAAAACACAATATTTTTTAAATATAAACAAAAAGCGGATATCTTGCTGAGCAACGCACTTGACGATCGAGGACGCATCTTGATCTTAATTTATTTTAATGTAATGCACGTATATGCAATTGCATTCACGCAGTATGCAGAAATCTTTTAATTGGAATACAGGTTCAAACGAAATTGCGTTTAAGTAAAACGAAGCCTTGATCTAAATTTTTCACATGTCGTATACCTTACTGTACTTAATATGAAGTTTAAATACCTGCATTATAAAATGTTGAAACTACTTATCCATTTTTGTCTTGATTTTATCGTGCAACATTACTTCGTATTAAAAGAATCAGTGTGACACTTAGACGGCAGTTAAAGTTAGCACCGCACTACTTGAACATACCATACACTTTTTCTTTTCTTACAATTAAATTGAATTCCATTGGTTGTGCGTTCGAGCTGTAGGTGGCGTTTCCCATGTATCGAATGTCAGGAACGGCCCGGAGGTTCAAATAGAATGTGTATGCTGTTCAAAGAGTAGTGCATCGGCACTGTTGGTCCGAGTCGGTCGTAACCGAGCGGATAGCGCATACAAGATAGTAGATAGTGGTTATTGGTGGATAGTGGTTTGCTGGCAGTCGTGATACTGGCATGGAATGACACACTACCGTAAGTTTCTAGCGCCTATCGGTGTCTACTTAGTGAGTGGTGCTCAAGGGGCACACGTCGCTTGAAGACGACGTCGAAGACGGCGACGGCGACGCCTGTGCTTCCAGTGTTTGGTGCTCTGCTAGCTGGCTGGAGTTATCCTGCCAGGACTTGCTACTGATTCTTGAACACGAAGAATAAGAAGATGGCTGAAGGGGGTCGTCTACCCCAACAGACCCAGCTGGGGTATCAGCACACATTGGTGAGTTGGTGTGGATACGTTAAAGAATTTGCTGACAGCGTTTTATTGGAAGGAAATTTCTTAGAACGTCTTCAAAATGTGCCTATGTTCAATTTTTATTTATTTTTTAAAGGGGTTTAAAATTTTAATTCCTAATTTACATTTTTTTTAAATATTTGTGTTTGTGGTTAACTACACATTAATGATGAAGTGGTGTTTTTTGGTTCATTTTTGTGGTTCTCATAGAAGGAGTCATCGATTCTAAACCGAACACATTCTCAGTCACGACGTATTTTGTAACTATGTCTTTATCTGTCACATTCAACATGTTTTTTATCATGTCCTTGGTGCTAGTGATCTAACTTTATTTGCTTTCGAGTAAAATTAGAAATTGTTGCAATCTGTTGGTGACAAGCCGAATTCTATTGAAAAAAGCAACAAGTAGATGCAAGAATGTTAGGAATGAAATACTTGTCGCACACCCAGAGGCTGGCCAGACTTTTCTCGTCCATCTCAGTTTATCTGGGTCAAAAAGATTCATCTTCCACACAGCTGAAATTACCCTGGATGCACAGGTACCGGTCCCGGTACCGGTACCCGTTGCTTGGAGGCAACCGGTAGCAATTTGTTTTAATTGCATATTGGTGTCTGCCACGAACCTTGGACTATGTGACTGAGCTTAGCCGGTTTGTCTGATCATTGGGTAAAGGATTAACGCTTTTAAAAACCACTCAATACTGATTCTCATCAAATTGCTTACTTAGTTTGTAATCTGATAACAATCAATCAGAATTTAATCGCTTTAATATACTAAACGACTAAGGTAACATCCTATATTTCTGATAAAATCATGCAGCATATTTACTGTACCGTAAGTTGTAGCTTTTCCTTTTGTTTCGATTCCTAAAAACTATACGAGATTTATAGAGGTTGAAAATCTCCCATTTGTTTGCACTTTAGAACCAAACGTTTGAAAGTCGAGGTAAATTCTTGCTCGAAGAGCTCAACAAATATTAATTATCATGCAACAGCATGAGACGGATTATTATCAAATGCAATAATTAATCTCAATCAACACATGTTGTAATATTAAGTTACAGGTATCGGAAAAATGTATAGTGATACTATACTTAAACAATTCTTAGCGTTGGCAAGAGATGAAATGCTCCAGACTGATCATTCGTAGAGTACAAATCGAGTGCAAAACACCTTCATAAATCAAAGCAAATACCTCTTTCATTATACGAGTGAACGCCTAGGTGTTTCATGCATTGCCAATGCAATTGCATGCCAATTGGAATAACGTCAGTGTATTTTACTCTAATACAATTTGCATACAGTATTATTGTAATAATTTTTAACCATTGATGCTTTGCAAATTCTGTGACCAATAATTGCTTAACCACAAGCCACAAATACCATAATAACTAACTAATCTGTTATAAATTAAACAAATTACACTCCTTAGTAAAATCGTATTCTCTACTTCTTACACATGTGCGAAATGAAGCCATTCACGTTTCACTATGATCGTAAAACACTCCTTGATCGGTGAATTGTCAGCAGCATCGACGTAACCTTGTGCGCTATCCTCAAGCTCACATCGAGAAACCACAGAATCGCAGTGTAAGATGTGCAAGTTAAAAAAACAGACTTTTTTTTATCCAGTTTTATCCAAGCACAAAACGTTTATGCACAATTACTTGCTTGTTACAGCTTCTTACATCTCCGTCAGTTTTAGTTAATTGTACATAGACCTTTTTAAAATTTCTTTTAATGAGGTATTGGTACGTAGGACTCAGAGTTCAGCCACGCTAGGTTGCGGACCCCAGTAAAAAGCGTATCACAACGGAGTTTGTTTTCTTACCAATTATCCAAAAATCTGAAATCACTTAGAACCATTCGGCGTTTTAAATAATTAGGATAAAAGAAAATAAGTAGTAAACAGCATCCGATGTGTGCGTGTGCATTGTTATTGCGCTGACGTCAGCTATATTATAGCAGATAGAGGATGTGTATGGTATGACAAAGAATGGGAGTGGTTGTCCCATTTCCCGGAAAGATGTAGAGGAAAGCCGCAAAGAAATCCAAATGCCTCTCTTATAAGAGCGCGAAAAATATCAGCATTCTTTTACAACGAATTTACATAACCTAAGTGCATGACAACAATATAAATATAATAATCAATCAAAATTAGCTAAACGCGAATTAGCAGCATTTTGATTTACCTGTCAACAAATCGCGATAATGTTTGTGTCAGCTATTTGGATAAGTTGATTTAAACTTTGTTTCGCTAATCATGAGAATCGTGTTGGAATCGCCAGTAAATAAATAATTCGATTCGTGACGTGATATCTCGACCTACATCGATAATGACTTGACATTGATGATAGCCACGCGGTAAGGAGTCGATCGGAAATCTGATTGCTGGTCGCAAACACTTTCTTTGATAAGCTAAGACGTTCACTTTGAAGCTGATGTTTAACGATGCACGTCATTTTGTCACATGTGACATTGTGGCAAAACAAATATCCAGCATATGCAAGTAATATCCATGCTGCAGATGATATTTAATGCCAAAATGAAGTTCTCGTTATTTCAATGCTTCAAAGCTAACAATTTGTTTTCTTTAAAGAAGCCGTTTACATTTTCATGCATGATTACGTCCATCACGCATTGGATCATGCCTTGGGAATAGGCACACTCATCAGTACATATTTTACTATAATAGCTCCTGCATGCGAAAAGTCCCGTACCTATCGAGGGACCGTACCTATCCTGTCGAACGTCCCAGTGTACAGAGACTGCATTAAAATGGTGTAATATTTGTTAGTTTTGCCATCGAGTACAGGGATTGTAAGCACTCGAAATGCTTATCAATCGGTTCCAAATGTCATCTGATCTGTCCATGGCCGTGGGGTAACTCAGCCAAAATTGGGTGCTTGTTTTCCCTAAAGAGTTGCAATTCTGTAACTTTTTTACTAGTAAAATGAAACGAAATTAGATTAGATATACCCCTGGAAACATACGAAAGCAGAATTGAGAAACTCTGCCAAGCGATCTCAGCATCTCCATGGCTACCAAAGGTTGAAACTACCATTGTACTTTCATTTTTTTTTAATTGGCAATAAAAGAGACAATTTTTTTAGAAAAATATCAGTACAGACAATTTTTTCCTCTGTTAACGAGGGATCAAATGAAGGCTATCTCATCTCATTCCATCTCATTCCACAGGAAAAAAAATACAGAATCACATCCCACAGATTCTCGCGTCTGTCTCATTCTGCTGGTTTTTTCTTTCGATTCTCTGCACTGTCTTGGGTTCACGTTTCTTGTCAGACCGTGCGAGATAGCAATCACGTGTCCTGCATCACTAAAAGGTGTCTCAAGCACACGGCTATATATCGGGCCGAAACGTCCTAGAAGTAAATGTCCACCGATGCCCGTCCAAGCCCATCGCAGCCCATCGCAGCCCATCGCAGCTCATCTCTCCCATCGTAGCCCAGGCAGTCCATGCCCATGCATGTCCATGCCCATGCCCATGCAGTCCATCATAGCCCGTCGCAGCCCAATGCAGTCCAGCGTAGCCCGTCGCAGCCCATTGCAGCTCAGAGTAGCCCATCGTTAGCAAGAATAATAGTAATACCTGCATTTATATAATCAAAACATCACTGAAGTCATAGTGTGTTCGCTTGTAGCTGTATTTTGCATTATTATTCTGATCACGGACTCTTGACACTTAATGATTCTACTTTTTTCTTAGACACAATAAGAATATCTTTTAAAAAGTATGTTTGAGTGGATGACTCGAGTCTAAGAGGTCACCGTGCGTTTTGGTAAACCAAAGTTCGAACACCAGTAACATTCTCTTCTTCAAATATCGATTTGGACGTCTATGACATTGTCCGGGATCGCTCTCCGATGTTGTACTTGAGATTTAATCATTATGCTGATGTTGAATTGCCTCGAATAACGAATTTTAGTACCACGTACATTGAGTTCCGATTTACAGAGAAAAAAATGAATGTGTACAATGTATGTCCACACTAATCAGTATTTCACATTGACAAGGTGATTGGATTCTAAGCTATTAATAATATTACACGTGGTGAAGATATATGTGTCAAAGCGTGTAATAAGGATGATATGTGTTATAATGTGCACATTTTCTCAAGATTAAGACGTGTAACTACAGTTCAAGACGATTTAAAATAGAAATTCTTCGTGTGCATTCGTTTCGCATGGTAGCATTTAATTCTTTTCGTTCTTTACAGAGTTAGCGGACCATTTTAATTAATTAATTATGTCCAATAGCCCGATACTATTGACTTAAAAAATATATAGATATAACGACATAGGTGTGCGCGTATTTTATTTTTTATAACAATGGACGTGAGCCAAAGGAACCTTGTATATAGCTAATGAGCTATTCTAAACCTATATTCTTGGCAAAATTTTTCATATTCTCTCACGCTCGCGCAATTCGCCAGTAACGAGTAGAGGTAGCTACGATTTGCATCTTTCCCTGCTGATTTCAGTGAAGCTGTGTCTTTCAGCGACACTACTTATCTTCGCGTTCGTAGTTCTGTTTCTGTACCCACGCTTCTTCGAGGCAGACCTTTCCGGTAAAAAAGACACACCAATAATTTTCACGAGTTGCTTTTGCTGAAGATTTCCACTAAGATTTTTCATTTAGATCGCAAAATATTGAAACAGTGATTGTATTTAGTGTAAGCACGCGTGCGCTCTCTCTCTCTTACGTGAACCCGTCTCGGTTGTACACGCGAAGCGACTTTGTAAACATTTCTGCTTTAGTAGCTCCCTCGGTTATTTTTACACCCACGAGGTGTTTACTGCCAAAAGTTCGATAGTCAAAATCAAGAAAACAACAAAAAAATTGGGAGAAATTTGGTGATTTGGTATACATTTGCGATGAACCTCATCAATTTTTTTCCTAGTGAACAGTGTTACTAATGCATCAAGTTCTGTCTCGAGTACAAATATATTAAGCGCATGGGTATTCTCAAGCGCAAATTCGGTCGTGAACGACTTCCCGTGATATGGACACATCATTTCCCAGTTAAAGAACCGGACAAATCGACAGGGGAAGCAAGTTTGAACGAGGCAGTAGAAGAAATAGAACTGGAGAATATTTCTCATACGGATGATGCCAACAGCACAGAACCTAAAAAAGACGTAAGCTTTATTTGATAATTTTGTGAAATCCCCCAGCACCCGAAAGACGAACAAAAATTTCAGGAGCCTCCTTAAAAATAAAATCAAACCAATTCCAAACAAAATGTGTTTAAAATAACAAGACACATAACAGAAGGTAATCGTCGTCAGCAAGCAAAAAGATCGAGCGACTGATTGCTAGTCTGACATTAAAGTCACCTAGTCAGCTCTTTCCTGCTCAGTAAGGTAATTTCAAATGCACGACACTAGAACGTACACCTAAATTTCAAACTGTGAGTCCGTTCAAATCAAACCTGGTTTATTGATATTTTAAATTTAGTTTTAAATTAGCAAATGATGTGTTTGATCTGGTTAGGAAATTTCACGACCTCAGTGGCAATGGCCCGTAATATTTATTGGTTTTACTGTCAATTCCGATGACTAACAGTGCCAGTGACTGACAACCCATTCTATACGACTCCTGATGGATGAGATTCAGTCTCAATCCAAGATTGAGATTGATAGATTGGAGATTGATTAGGACGCGCATTTTTTTTACGCTTTCTATACGAAAATATTTTAATTTCTCAAAACTCCATGACAGTGGTACTATGTAGTGAGCATACTGCAGCTATGAAATAAGTGCAAAATGTCGGAATTGTAATTTAACTGAGAGGACAGGATTCTGTACAGGACTGTACAGGATTCCAAGATTTATAGAAAATTTAGTGGGAAATCAAGGTTTTAATACATAGTTGAAACATAACTGATTAGCAGTTTTAATTTACGTTTTTGATTGGATAGAGCCTGCTTCTAAATCAACACATATACGAGCCAAGATTTGTTATAAATCCAGCTTGTTTTATGGGTCAAATGCTAAGCCTAATGCACAGTGAAAATAGAGTAAGAGAGGAGGCAAAAGTGTTCACGTAAAGACGAGGTTTGTTTCAAAGATATTGCAGTTCAGTAGTTAGATTGAAATTAAATTGCTACAGATTAAATTTAGATCAAGCGTTTTACGCGTCCAGACACTTGAAGTTACTAGTAGTCTGTGGTCATAGTAATGGATAACACGTCCGAACAGAGTCGTCAAGTTAGGATACATTTTAGATGAAATTTCATATGGCACCAAGAAAAGTCATAAGAAAAGTCATTACTTATCGAGTTAGGGGCCACATTTTTACAATCGCAAAATAAATACTTCTCTCACAAAAATAGTGAATTAAAAATTGAAACAAAGTGTTGAGTGGTATAAGGGAAAAGGGGAGTCGTTTTAGACCACTTAGGCAGATTAATGCTTCAACTATTTTTAGGCACCTTACCTATTTTATTTTCGCATCAGCTATGATCGAAGGATAAGCAGCAACGAAGACACTTTAATAATTTAGTTCAAGTCCGGTCAGTCTATTTATTTCCTGTACCACTGAACTATCAAATCTTTTCGAGAAGTTTCTGTTTAATTGAAATAACCGATTGGCATCCATAAGAGCGGAAATCACAAACATGTTGAGCGGCTGCTTCCTACAAGCCAATGCGTAAATCCATGCACAAATCTTTGGCTGTCACCCTGCTTTGCACATTTCCCAAATACATACTTCTTTGAGTATATTTATTTACGACATTACCAGACAAAAGCAATAATAGCTGTCCAAGAAAATACCGCACTTAACTGCATAATACTAAGCGCATCATAACCAGCAACTCTTACCGCAAGTTTTTACTTCTCTAGGTCTAGGTCGTGGCATATGGCTGTACCATAGCCTATACTTTCTTGCTACAAGTAATAAGAACAAACGTCCTGGTAATACATTGGTGTTACATCACTCAACTCTCAATAGCAGGTATCACCTAAACTGAATTCTAGAGCTCCAACAAATTACCTGTTTATTCTTTAAGTGCAGGTACACGTAATGCAAGTGTTGGCGTTGAAAGACGTTGAGAAGCACGCTTAGAGTTTTACTCAGTCGCTAAATGGTTGCAGATGAAATTTTACTCAAACCTTGATTAATTTTAAGTTTGTTGACTATTTGTACTGGTCTAACGCCGATAATAAGTTACAAGATTTAATATATTTTGATGCAATTTCGATATTTCGCAGATAGGAAATAAAAATTGGAACGGCCCGAGCATGCAGCACTTATTTTCTATCGTCGACGGACATATCCAAGCTACGACCAAGTTTCTTGGATAATTCAAGAGTCAGGTCATTAAGCACACCTTTTGCGTTTTCTGTGAGCAATTTCCTTGTTTCTATCAATAGTTCAAAACATGCTCCTCATGTATATTATCAGTAAACACATGCAATTTTACATTTACAAGAGAATTAAATGGCAAACAGCTAATAAGATAATGCAGGATCGTTTGTAAGTGATGAATGCAGGTTATGAGCGTTGATATGTCAAAGATACAAACATCGAGCAGTTCACCGGGCGGACTTTAAGCGCAATGAGCCCATTTATTGCGTATGCCACGTGGTCAATATCTTTGGATTTAGAGCGCACTCCGCGATTGTCATTCACGTCAATTACCCTTTATTGAAACTGTGATGTTAATTTATATTGTTGGGCTTGAAACAATTTAGTTATTTAGTAGCGGCGCTGGAGCCAGCGGCTTGAGATCGTTTGGAGCCAGACATCTCCGCTGAGTTTCTTTCTTGTCTATTTTCTTATCCAAAGCAAGAGATTTCCTCAGACAGACAGAGCAAGAGACAGAAGCAGATATCAAGTTCGATTTATCAATGCTTTGGTGTTTCGGTGCAATACAGTTAAATTCGCTGTGAATTTTGGTTCTGTCGTTCTCTCAGTGAACAATTTCAATTCAATCCATCCGAGCAACAATGGCTAAGCTTGCGCCAGTGTTCGAAGATTTTACAGAAGACACATACGTCGATTCCGAATGGGAAGACTTCGACCGTCTGGTCTCGGAGTACAAAGTCCGTCGACGAAACGTACCCACGGCAAACAATCCGTTGCTCAACTCTGTGATGAAGCATCACAAATCACGCAATCAGGAGTCACAGTCTTTTTACCCGTGTCCAGCGCCCCAGCAAAACGATGTCGTGGACGACTTCGATTACGTCCAAACGGTGGTAAGTATAAGATCAGCGACGGCCAGGATCAGCGTCGGTCAGGATCAGTGACGAGTAAAGAAAAGCGGCGATCAGGATCAGTGGCGATCAAGGATCAGTGGTGGCTAGGATCAATGGCGACACTCGACGAGGAGAGGACGCATGGGTTGAAAAGTAGAGAAAACATTGGTTCTCGTGGAAACTAAAGACATGATGCGATTTTACTCAATTTGTTTGTTTTCGCAGATGTATGGACGCTACACAAAGGACCTCGGTGAATTTGCAAAGGATGAAGCGCGGAAACTACGTACGTTGGAGAAGAAAAGAAAGAAGGAGGATCGACTGCGCAACAAAGAACTGGAAAAGTACAGGGGAAAATGTGCTACTAAAGTAAGATCTCGCCGAAAAGGTTTTTTAATAATAACCTGCATCCTGAGCTTAACATCTGTACGCTATACTAAACGGTGGGTGAAGTTTTAAGAGTACAACATATTGTTAACTAAATTGACACCATTTCCATTTTTAGGTAATTTCAGTGTTTGGTTGGATCTGGACACGGTCGTTTGCAAAATTAGGTGAAGATTGGGTATTTTTAGCACTTCTGGGTATCATTATGGCATTTTTGAGCTTCTTTATGGATAGTGGAATCAACATGTGTAACCAAGGTGAGAAAGTGCTATATCCCTCGTGCGCTTTTTCCACATCTACAAATTTCCTGCCGTTTTTCCATCAATTTTTTATGCAACTCACATAAAATGAAATACTATGAAACAAATCTTCTTGTGACATAGATAGCTCGGATTTCAGATTGTTAATATTACTCATTTTTTCTTGAAGCTCGAATTTGGCTGTACAGTGATCTGGCCCACCACCCTGCTCTACAATATTTTGCCTGGGTCACGTTGCCGGTGTTTCTCATCCTCTTCTCGGCCGGATTCGTGCACGTGGTGGCCCCACAATCTATAGGTACCAAGTCTTTCTATAAACCGCAACCATATTCGCAAAAAATGCACCCACATAGCACTTCAGTACCAAATATTGAAAATAAATTCCACTTCAAAGGAATCTGGATCTTAATTTTCTATCCACCTGCTCGTAGTTTTAACAGATTGCTTCTATCACATCTAGAAAGCTGTATTACATTTTCAAACGATTCGTTTCAGGGTCTGGAATCCCTGAAATGAAGACGATATTACGAGGTGTAGCTTTGAAAGAATATCTTACATTCCGAACATTAATAGCTAAAGTAGTCGGACTGACAGCAACGCTAGGAAGCGGAATGCCACTTGGGAAAGAGGTACCTTTACATTGTCAGCATTAAATTGATATATAATTATATACATGCCATCTCGAAGAAATCACGGTGAGCTTTGAAATTTCAGGGTCCATTCGTCCACATCGCCAGCATAGCAGCTACTCTGCTGTCAAAGCTAGTCACTTCGTTCCAAGGCATTTATGAGAACGAATCCCGCAATAGTGAGATGTTAGCTGCAGCGTGTGCTGTTGGGGTTGCGTCTTGCTTCGCTGCGCCCATAGGGGGTAAATACTACAACTGACGTTGATGCATGTCTTCAAGATGGTTAAACGGGGTGGCCCATCGAGGCATTCATTGCAATGTTCACCACTAAACTCCGCAGTGAAAACTCCCACTTTCGATCTGACAAGGTAAAATCCACTGATGTGTCATAGGTGTCCTGTTCAGCATCGAGGTAACAACTGTCTACTTCGCTGTCCGAAATTACTGGCGGGGATTTTTTGCTGCCGTCTGTGGAGCCACCGTTTTCAGACTGTTGGCTGTTTGGTTCCACAACGAGGGTATGCACTTCTGTGTAACACAAATCAAAGCCAAGAAATGCGAGGTAATAATTTAATTTTTTTTTTAATTTTTTTTATTTCAGCCACCGTGACCGCAGTATTCAACACAAATTTCACAATGGATTTCCCATTCGATCCTCAAGAGCTAATTGTATTCGCTCTAATTGGGTGAGTGGTCAGCTTATTGGAACGTCGCCCAAAGCGTCTACGTCCCGAGTACCGTATCGGGTACCATCTTGGGTACCGTCTCGGTGCGGGTCTGATTCGAGCCCCAACCTCTTTGACATTCCAGCGCCGTCTGCGGCTTAGGGGGCGCAGGATACGTCTGGGTACATCGACAATACGTCCTCTTCATGAGGAGCAGCAAAATAATCACAGGTTTCCTAAAGAAAAAGTACGTCTAAATTAAATGCAAAATATCATCAGCGCGGTATAATTGTTATAGCATTTATTGGTAATATTTTTAATCTTACAGCCGTTTTCTGTACCCGGGGATCGTGGCGTTGGTGGTGTCGTCTGTCTCATTTCCTCTCGGCATCGGGCAGTACACCGCTGGAGACCTCAACACCCATGACCAGGTACCCACCGAAGTGCGTTCGCGAGCCTGCATTTTATACGAGCCATGACACAGATAATGCAGAGCGAAGATATACAGTTGCAAGGACCTCCCCACTGCCACAACACTACAACACTGCAAACTGAGTTGTTTTCGAATGCACGGGGATTGTTTCATAGCATCTTAGGGAATGGCAGTATTCTCGGTTGTTACGGTTGCTGTCGCTGTTTGGTCGTCAAGAAAAGAGGTCGCACTATAAACGCTGATCATTAAAATGAAGGAATAAAACGGGAAAAACGCAACCGAACCGGGATACGAATCCAGGACTTTCAAAATAGAAAGTACACTGGATCGGTTGTACAATTATCCTGCTTCGCTTCGCTCCTATTCATCGCCTTCATACACGTTTTTATTTCTGTTTAAGGTTGCTGGGCTTTTCACGAATTTCACATGGACGAAAAATAACCTGACTGTCGAAGAAAATGAGATCGTGCGCCATTGGATGACTCCACACACTGACGTGTTCGTCAGTCTTGGAGGATTCACCTTGTTTACCGTACGTCTGGAACAACCGGGAAGAAATCCTTCGCCTCTTACAACCATCGGAATTCCATTCAATTGATACCGATCACTTGCTAACGCAGTATTTTTCAGTTTGTTTTCTCGATTATCGGATCTACTATCCCGGTTCCTTCGGGAAGCTTCATACCTGTTTTCAAAATCGGAGCAGCGCTGGGCAGGGTGGCTGGGGAACTGATGCACCTGTGGTTTCCCCTCGGCGTGCGCTATGGAGGCCTCGTCACACCCATTATCCCAGGTCGGTACCTCTTTGTACTACAAGAATGTCGGCGGAGAGGAAACATAGTGGTTAGAGGGAAATGGAAATGAAATCATTTCACTAGCTAGATTCAGGCGGTGATGCGCAATTTCCTGCGAAAAATAAAAGAATACTTAGCTTGGAGACTTCTGTTTTGTCTCTACAGCAGTATTCTGAAAGCCATCTTACTGATTTACCAATAGATTTGTTATGTGGACCTTGTGGCTCTGGTCTTATGATGTCAGTGAGTGAGTGGGTGCGGATGGAGATGATAATGAACGTATCCTAGTCTAGAAGGGAGGAGGGAAAACTTAGTCCCTATCTAAGGTCGGTGCATCAATAAAAGAAAAAGATTCTTCCACAATCCCAAAATGTCGACCGGTATATAACCAGGGGAAGTAAAGCTTGTGTACTGTATTCAATCCCCCCCCCCCCCCCCCACGCCCCACAACCACTATCTCTCCAAGTCCATTACTTTACCCAATGCAGTGTTGCTTAACTTCGGCGGTCTCACGTGAACCGGTATCGTGCGCTAAACCGTTCAGAAACGAATGAATACGCAGCCACACTCACGAGCAAAGTAATCAGATTCTAGACAAGATTCGAGTCGAATCTCTTCAAATCGAAAAATAATTTTCGAAACTGAAACCAACTACAGCGTCTTAATAAGACTGGTTTGATTCCCTTTTCATATTCGATCAGGAGAACACCTTCCCTAAAATACGGATGTGTTATGTTACCAGGGGGATATGCGACTGTAGGTGCTGCAGCTTTCTCAGGAGCAGTCACCCACACCATATCCGTGTCGGTGATAGTTTTCGAGATGACAGGCCAGATCACCCACATCATTCCGATAATGGTCAGTGTATCCTTGACACGTTGCTACTCAAACGACAAGTATCACTTTTATTATAGGAGGAGGCATTATTTATAATACTAATATGTATATTCTAATTACAGATAGCAGTGTTGATATCGAATGCAATTGCTTCTCTGCTACAACCATCGCTGTACGACAGTATTATACTAATCAAGAAACTACCATATCTTCCAGATCTTCTACCCTCTGGGTCAGGTAATTGCATAGTTGTGATCCATGTAAGTATTGTCACGTGAATGAAATTGATGTTCTAAATGAACATTAATTTATTTTCTTTTTTCTTTTAAGGAATGTACAACATTTACGTGGATTCTTTCATGGTGCGAGACGTGAAATACATATCGAAGAACATGTCGTACCAGCTGCTGAAAGATGTAAGCCTATGAATAATTGGTATGCTGCTGAAAAACACTTGAATAAGCTGTATTGGATCATGGTCTTGTAATCTGTTGTATTCTGCTCAGATTCTAAAAGAAAACAAGAGTCTTCGAGGATTTCCACTCGTCGACAACCCTGACTCGATGATTCTCCTAGGATCCATTCAAAGACTGGAACTGATTAAGCTAATTGAGAAGCATATAGGCAGAGAAAGAAGACTGCAAATTGCTGCAAAGTGGCAGAAAGAGGCTCAAGAACGGTAAATGCCAACAATGAGAGGTGGCATTATTCCCCCGATTGTACATAGGCTCATCCTCCACTTTGTGTTCCAATCTGCAGTGCCAAAGAGGAGCTGGAGCGGAAGCTGTTTGAGGAGATGCAACGTAAGCGTCGACCCTCTCGGTTCGAAGTGATTCCAGCTCCAGATATCCTGAAGCTGCGACAACATTCCACGAATGAGTTGCTCTCTCCGAACAAGCCGTTTCGCATTGGAGATGAGGTGAGCAAACTGTCGAACAAATCTACAGTGCTGGATTGTTTCAGTGCCACGGTTCACTAACTTGTACCCAATTTTCCAGCCTCAGTTCAACCCTGTACTTGGAGGACAACCGAAGAAATCAATCTTGAAGAAAACAAATTCGTTCACTCTTCGAAGTTTTAATTCTTTAGTGGGGCCAAACATAACGCCCTACACAACCGTGACTGGAGCCGAGAGCAGGTGAATGTCATTTCTTTCTACGCTTTTCAAAAATGTATGACAAAGTAAAATTGAAGCTAATACAATTTTCGTGTGATCAGGATTCGATTGGCCTTCGAGGCAATCTTCCGCAAGTCTGCCACGCTTCAAGACGTGAACCCTGACCCTGAGACTGGGGACGGAGCCGGGGTTTCAGAGGTCGATGCAGGGGAATGTTTGACTGGAACCCCGGCAACACCTTCCAGCAGTCGCGCGTTCAAAAAGGTTCAGCTGGTGAGAATTCAAGCATCTACCAAAATTGCTAAAAATAGCTCCATCCACCAATCCTAACCAAATTGTGTTTCTTTCCAGCCTCGGGAACGAGTTATTGACATGTCCAGTGAAGATCAAAAGCAGTGGGAAGAAGAGGAAATGGAAAAAAGCGTTGACTTTGACAAATGTCATATCGACCCCGCTCCATTCCAACTTGTGGAGAAGACGTCTTTGCTGAAGGTACACTCGCTGTTCTCCATGGTTGGTGTAAACCACGCGTACGTGACGGCCATCGGGCGGCTCATCGGCGTCGTGGCGTTAAAAGAAGTAAGAAACCCGGAGCCGAAAGCTCGGTGTATCTTGGAGTTTTCTCGGTTACTCAGTGTTTCTCAAGAACGCCTTCAACTAACTATTTGGAACTTTTCCGCAGCTCAGGAAGGCGATTGAGGAGGCGAACTCTGGCAGTCATCCTGTCGTGACGTCAGCGGCGGCTAGCTCCCCAGCTGGCAACGAAGGGAAGGATGGACCGCTGCCATCAGACCCTCTTACGAATGTTACCATCACCTCTATAGGGTCAGACCGCAGCAACGCTCAATCGGAGGCCGAAGACCACGTGCCATTGGAACGGAAGAGACCGTGAGACCTCCAGTATTAATCCTCCTCCCACCGACGACTTCCACCTACCCTCTTTTCCCTCAATTTTCCGCCCTCTCCGCAAAGTAAATACGTAACACGTTGTGCGAATTACTGTGATATAGTGTTTCCAAATGTTCGTCACGTTTGTATGTTTTTAATTATTCAGTGTTCATGCGTCTTACTTGAAGTACAATTATATAAGCCTGTCCTATTATTACGTTATCAATTGATATTATAATATGTGATTTCCTTGCATCTACAGTTAAGACGAGATTGATTGACTGAGAAAGCACCCAAAAGACCTATGCGATTTAATCTTTTGAGAAAATTTTTAGTATTAATGTCAAGAAGGTCTAGATTCAATTAAACATTACTTGCCCATTATTCTGTATACCGTTTGAAGCCATGCGTATTTATTAATCGTTCATTTCATAATCATATCCGTGCTTATTTATCTATTTGGTGTGTGACTACCTGCGATCGAAATAGTTTCAGATTGATTTCTTTTGAATTTGTTATCTAATGGTTTATCTAATAAGTGCCAAAAATATTGCCTCCAATGTCTGTATACCAAGAATAATTTCCACATGTGATTGAAAATACATAAAGGTGGGCTTTATCCACGAGTTATGTATGTTCTTAATCTGCAAGAAAAATTGCAAGAAATATTAGGTATATAACAATGCATTGTCCTCGAGTGACTCGAAATAAACTATCGCCGTGACTAAATTGGAATGAATATACAAAGCAATAAATAAATTTGTTTTCCTATACTATGCCGAATTTATTGATTATAATCACCTAGCCATGTTTACTCCTCACTTAGTCCAATACAGCCAAAAACTTATCCCTTTCTTAAGACATAGTGTAGGTTGAGGGGTTTGATCCAGACACTGCTCATCGACTCGATCTGCCACTGTACCTTTGAAATTTTCAAAAACGTTCGAATGACGTTCAAATGTGTTGCAAAGACCTTAAACAGCCCTCATCTTGTCTTTGACATATTTTCTTGCAAACCACATGTTCGTATTAAGTGAGAGAGCCATGCGTTCTGAGAGATAATAACTTAGTGGGAAACTACGCTCATGTGAAAACTGTTTTAGATTCTAAAGTTGAGTATCCACAGGAAGCAGCTATAACCACTTTTCCTGTATCTTGACATAAAAACGAAGCATGTGTTTGCTATCGCCGAAAATAATGAAGACACATATTTCTTCCACAATTAGCAGGTAAAAAAGTGACGTACATAGAACAGCAATATCCCCGCGTTCACCTCTCACTCAGCAAAACTGTCACACTCGCACAGTAATCTCAATTAATTAAAAAAGGTATGCGAACATCGGTTGCAAATTCAAACTTTAAAACTGTGTCAAGAAATACAAATCTATTGCAAAGCTCTTATAAAAACCGCTTTGATATGCTCTTTGTAGATTTATAATGTAACTGTAATTTACATATGTACACATTCGCATTCTCGGCGGAGAAAGATAAGTACAAATAAAACGTAGTCAGAAAAGGGCGAATGGCGTGGATGGTGGGTACTAACAGCGTAAGGAGAAGGTGCAGTGCAATAGACGGGCAGTCGCCGAAGTGAACTCAATGAACGCTGTAACGACCAACGCGACAACGAGAGGTCCTGGACAGATTATTGTATGATCGGACGCCGGCAACATTTCTTGTGTGTGCTCTTGGACACTTAGTGATCATGACTTCAGATAACAAACTAGGGGTGCCTGATGAAACTCAGTTGGGTTACCAACATACTTTGGTGAGTGACTTGAATTTTGTTTTACCTCCTTGCTGTTATCGTATTTAAAGTGTTCATTTAATTGGTGTACTTAAATTGTTTTGTGAATGTAATTAAATCACAAGCGTTGTCCGAACTTTCCGAGTGGAATTTTTTACAAGGTTTTTAAACGGGATGAAATACGAAACTGTGAGAATGCTCATGCAGCGTTTTGGAATCCTTGTGTATGTTATGACGACGCTGTGATTTTACTGTGAGGAAGTGGATTATCCATGCTCCTTGTTAACCGCATGTCTTACATTTGATATTGACTGCTTACAATCACACCCCTGAGTGACGCACGATGTATTCGAAATGTATCACAATCTGTTTGTGGATTCAATTTGCCTCTAATTTCAAATCAAACACGGGCAAAATGCACAACATCGAATCGTCATATTTTAACTATCCACCTGACAGAAATTTCTTTAATCGAAACTAAGAGATGGGTATCCTTACAGATGTATGGTCGATACACGGAAGATTTGGGGTCATACGCAAAAACAGAAGCCAGGAAATTAAAAGCTCTCGACAGAAAGAGGCAGAAAGATGATAAGATCCGAAAGAAGGAATTGAATAATAACAGGGGAAAATATACAAGAAAGGTAAGTCAATTACTTATTAAGTTATGCTTATGATGATTTCATTTTTCTATGATATTTTTTTAATTTGTCTTACCAATAAGACACAAAATTTGGCACCTAATATCAAATGACAAAAAAAAACTTTCCCTCGTTATGTTTATCTTCCTGCGCTTGTTAAATTCATGAATAACAAGTAAAAATCACTGACAATTACGTCCGCTAAAATAATCTTTACCTTTTTTTCACCGAGCAAATACAAATGTAATAAGCAGGTCAATGGCGGTGCTTTTAACACATCTTGCATTAGTATTGACTCCGTTCATAAATACTGTGTGTCCATCTTATTCCATGCAGCAAGACGGCCGGGATAACAACATTATCAAATAATTATACTCCATGAGATTCAAGAGTAAGGGTTAGCAAGCTGAAAAATGAATCAGCTTTATCAAGTTATTGATCTCAAGTTGATTTTTCAAGCTCATGAGGTTTACACTTTGATTAGAATTAAATATGATATTAAACAACATTGTTCTGTGCAGGTGTTAGCTGCTTTGAAATGGAGTTGGCGAAATACTTTCGCCAAGTTGGGTGAAGACTGGGTATTCCTTGCGATATTAGGGGTTATTATGGCTTGCCTAGGATTTGTCATTGACCTTGGGATTAGTTTCTGCTATAAAGGTGAGATTAACATTTTAGATCAATACAAGATTCATCAAAAAATTGAAATAAAAACAGTATTTATATCATGAAAGACTGCTGACGAAAAATAATACGATATTATAAAATGTTTCGTATCAATACTCGACATTGACGTGATTGCCATGTGCTGATTTTCAAATGCAGTTGACTGATGAAAAATTCTTAACCTACTGAAGAAACACTGCATAAACTACCTACCTAGCTACCTATACTGAGTTAATGTATCACGTCCCACTGCCTTGCCGACGCCAGTAATATTAATAAGCATTTTATCATGTCGTTTCTTTCACAACATGCATGTACTTATTGTTTCAGCTCACATTTGGCTGTATCGAGAATTTTTCACTAATCCATTTCTGCAATATTTGGCTTGGGTATCATTGCCCGTACTGCTCATCCTGTTTGCTGCTACATTTGTTGACATTGCTCCACAGTCGATAGGTATACACAACACGTCTTTATTTTATGATCTCTTATCTCCTTCCGCAAATATTTACTTCTCTTTTAATTACTAGAAGAATCACTTGTCCGCCTTATGTATTTTGTGTGTATTTAATTACTTAACATTGTAATAACGTATCATAAAATCAGATCCTATGCCAATTTATTGCCAAATAACTTTTCTGCACCTAGCCAATTATGTGTGCTTGCGTATATGAGTTACATAATGGGCCTCAGTGCACTACTAAATACGTAGCTAAAATAACTGATCTTCCTGTCTACACAGGATCAGGCATCCCTGAGATGAAGACTATTCTTCGAGGGATCGCTTTGAAAGAGTATCTCACATTTCGCACGCTGGTCGCTAAAGCAGTTGGGCTGACTGCTACGCTAGGTAGTGGAATGCCACTGGGAAAAGAGGTAAGTGCCTGTATAAAGTTCCTTATGCAATCAAAGATACAATAAAAAAAAATCTGACATGTAAGACATGGTAACAAAAATTATAAAAAGCGCATGAAAATCTGTCCACGCAGGGTCCCCTCGTGCACATGGCCAGCATTGCGGCAAATCTGCTGTCCAAATTGGTCACATCATTTCAAGGGATTTACGAGAATGAATCTCGAAAGAGTGAGATGCTGGCTGCAGCGTGTGCAGTAGGGGTTGCGTCTTGCTTCGCTGCGCCTATAGGGGGTAACGATTCGCCGACAATTATTTTATTACCAAACACCAAGTTTCTATTTTTTGTCAAGTTTCCAGTGCCTCAACTAAAATGTGACGCCCCTACGCTACCCCCCCCCCCCCCCCCTCCTGTAACAAAGGGTGCACTAGGGGTGAAAGGGTAGGGGAAAAATTTGTGTGTCCACAAAACTGTCATGGCTTAATTAGAAATAGAGAGTTTCCAAAAAGTGTACAAATTGCAAATTTTGAGGACTAGCTTCCTAATTTTTGTATCTATAATGCTATTTTAGGATTAAATCTGCGCATTTGAGCTAAAATAGGATACTTTTCAGAAGTAAAGAAAATGAAGGAAGTATAACTACTTTCGTAGGTGCCCGCTCAGCTGGAGCGCCCCAGGCTGTGTAGTAGCCCCAGGCCTAGTAAGCTTGTGCTGGCACTCCATCTTTCATATGTCCTGTTTTTAATTGTGTCCAGGTGTGCTGTTCAGCATTGAAGTAACTACAGCATACTTTGCTGTCAGGAACTACTGGCGTGGCTTCTTTGCTGCTGTTTGCGGGGCTACAGTTTATCGCTTGCAAGCTGTTTGGTTCCATCATGAAGGTAAGCTCCAGAAATCCGAAGTATCATAACTTGGAGAGTTAAAGCACATTGTTCTGAAGACAATCCTGATTCTGAATCTGTGAAATTTTAATAAAATCATCTAATTCTCATTAAAGATACCGTAACTGCAGTATTCCGCACACATTTTACGAAGGATTTTCCATTCGATCCTCAAGAGTTAATTGTCTACTCACTTGTAGGGTAAGTTCTGCTACGCTCACGCATTTTGCAGATTCAATCGAATCCTATTTTAACAATTTGTGTAATTGCAGCATCGTTTCTGGATTTGGGGGTGCCCTTTATGTCTGGGTACATCGGCAATACGTCACTTTCATTCGCAGCAACGTCACCATCAATAAGTTTCTCAAGCAAAAGTATGTTGACGTGTACCTACTATTACTAAGTTAGCATTGAAAATGTTATATCATTAAGTTACAGGTTTAGTCAGAGTGGCATTGATAATGTGAAACTATCTTCGCGAAAAATACCGACCGATAACTCCTAAACCGACAAAAATGGATGACGATTTTAGGTGGAGTCACCGTCATTTCAAGAGTTAAGAATTTTCATTTCGTTATTTCTCGCAGATTACTCGCATTTCAAACTGTGTAACGCTCAATTAACCATCTCATTGCTAACCTCAATGATTGTTATTCGTGATCGAAATTACGAGTAGTAAATATTTAATTGTAGAGGTTCTATTAAAAGAACAACCGCCAGCGCCATCGGGTGGCCACAACCGATAGCAACTACCAAGTGTTGCTTGTTTTTAGACTCATGTCTACTTGATTTAACCTTAGCACTAGTTTTAACAAAAACTATTTGAAATGGGTTTTGAATGCTAAGTAAAGAACAACTAAATTTCCCAACGTTTCGTAACTTGTACTAGTTACTTCTTTAAGGGTAAGAAATATTTAAGAAACTATTTTCCATACACATAATTGGTTAGTTAGTAAAAAAACGCCAATTTGTTCGGGATTTTATTTCAGAAAATACAAAATACGTTAGTTGTATAGTTATTGACCATGATCATTTTGTAAAGATGCATTTAGGATGCTTCAACTAGGTAATTGTTATAATTTTGTCTGGTTCTTTTGTTATCGGAAAATTGTCAGGACTGCTCTTAGCCTTGAAGAAGTAACCGGTTCAAGTTACGAAACGTTTGGAAATTTAGTTGTTCTTTACTTAGAATTCAAAACCCGGTTCAAATAGTTTTTGTTAAAACCAACTGTTGGTGGCTCTTTTGGTCAGCAGAAAGTTTAAGATTAGCGATGTGTCTCTGACTATAAGCTATAAATCCAATGATTTAACTATAGACCTGTGTTGTGGAGCATGGAACTTAATATTGAGGAAATCAGCATGTCTACCGCCATGAAATTCTGCTTAATAGCTCGTTTGTTTTAGCCGATTTATTTACCCAGGACTGATTGCTCTCCTCGTTACCTCTGTGACTTTTCCGCATGGTCTGGGGAAATATGTAGCAGGAGAACTCAACACGGGAGGCCAGGTGAGAGAAATCGCATAATTTACCTTAGGAACGGGAAATTATTAGAAAAAAGGGCCATGGGCTGTTCAATTAGACCATAACACCATCGACCATAGACCATTAGTGACCAAATACCATGGATGAGACATATCGAGTTTAACAAGACCAGCAATCACTCCTATCAACATGCACAATTATATCAAACTTAAAAACTAATCAAGACACTTACCAAAAGGACATTTTTCTGTGGACACGGATCCACAAAGAAAGTTTAAGGTCACGTGTGAAAGTGTATCCAGCACGTCAAAGTCACTGGAATTTCTACAAAAATCAGCCGGAACACACGACACCTCTAGTCCGCGAAAATAGCATCGGTATCTGCTCAAAACCGGACATATTTCTTTGGTTTACGTTCTGCGATTAAACTTCTGATCGTAACGTTAATTTATTTTAAAGTCCTTGGATGATCAACGAATGTCGTAATGAGAATTAGTAACTTTTCGAGGAGTCTATAGTACTGAGTACCAAGGGTTGAAAAAACCCAAAATTGGGATATGGTTTTTCTAAGCACCTACGGCGAGGTAACTTTTGCTCAGGGTTATAGAGAAGTGGGATTTTTTAATATTAGTCTCCAAATTCACAACAAGGAAACATAAATCAGCCTCAAAACTTAATTTTAAATTACATTTTTAAAATTAGAAGCTCCCCAGAGAAAACCCCTGGACTGGTAGAGCGGAGAAGAGAATTGAAAAAGTAAGGTATGAGCGAGATGATCCTAGTAATCAATCCACCATTGATTCCAGGTGAACGCGCTGTTCAGCAATTTCACTTGGAGCAAATCTAACTTCACGGTACGGGAAGGAGAGGTTCTGCGCCATTGGATGACGCCCAGCACTGGAATATTTGTCAGCCTCACAGGGTTCACTGCATTCACGGTAACACAAGATTAATACAAGAAAAACTGAATCTTTATGACAATTAAAAACAATGTCTTTTCAGTTCATTTTTTCTATAATCGCCTCAACGATACCAGTTCCTTCGGGAAGCTTCATACCAGTATTCAAGCTTGGTGCATCGTTAGGAAGAATTGCTGGAGAGCTCATGCATCTTTGGTTCCCTCTTGGACTCAGGTTTGATGGGCCAATTACCCCAATAATACCAGGTGAGTCAAAGCAAATATTAGACTAGCGTTCTTCCCGTTTCAATGGAAATATTACCTGACTATACTCTGTGTAGGTGGGTATGCAATGGTGGGAGCAGCAGCATTCTCAGGGGCTGTTACTCACACAATCTCGGTGTCTGTGATTGTCATAGAAATGACAGGCCAAGTAACGCACATTGTGCCGATCATGGTAGGTAAAGAATTCCTCGAAAAGTGTCTACACTCGAATCTTACTTAAGCAAGACAATTGAATTAAATTTATGTTTACTTTCTTCTGGAATGACTCCGTGTCTGTCAGGTCTTCGGTATACTTAGTCTCTTTCTATGTTTTAGATCGGGGTATTGATTTCAAATGCAATTGCGTCTTTGCTTCAACCATCATTATATGACAGCATTATTATTATCAAAAAGCTTCCTTATCTGCCAGACCTTCTGTCTTCAAAGTCAGGCAAGTACCTTCACAACTTAAGAGGCGAAACTTCATTTTGTGAGCCCACCCGAAAACTATTCACCCCCGTAATAAATAAAAACAGAAGTTGTGACATGCCAATATCACCCGCAAAGAAAGCTACATCGGAAGCAGATTACCTCACAAGGCGGTATCAAATCAAATGAACAATTTTCTTTGGAAAGAACTGAATGCAGAAATCTTCATAAGCCACTCCCTTCTTAAACCCAACCAAAAAACGACCTTACAAAGTACGAAGGGTGGTAAAGAAGGAATTGTGTACACGCATTTAAATAGCCTGATTTTCAATGTCAGCTTAGTTGATTGATTGATTGGATGCGTTTGATGATCCATTGTTTTAACAGAGGGCCATGTGGCACTGGTTTAATGGCATCGGTGAATTAGTAGGTGATGTCGTGGATGATGATGAACCTAATCTAAATTAGTATGGAGAAGGGGAAACCAGGAGCCGGGACGAAGCCTTCTACTGTTGAAAAGCACCAAGAGCACCACCGGCTTAACGGCCCTTCCGAAGGACGGCACAACTCGAAACCAGGATTCCTACACAAATCCATGCTGTCGATAAATTTATGAGCAAGGCGAATGAAGTTGCTGTACTAATTTTCATCCCTTTAACCTCTCTTTCAAAGAAAACTTCACATTTGTATAACGGTCACCCATCACATCCCTGACCAAGCGCAGTGTTACTCGACTTTAATTTTCTTAATCAGTATCAGCGCAATAAATACATTTATTAAAAGCTGCTAAAATAAAGTATATTTTTCTCTATTCGAATAATTTTTAGACTGACGGAAATCTCCCCATAAGCTGACGGTCTCAGCTATTTTGTGCCACCAAATGACTGACAAATTCACCCTTTAATTACCAATGCCCATCTTCACAGGGATGTACAATATTCACGTGAACTCGTTCATGCTGAGAGATGTGATCTACATTTCAAAAAATACAACATACAGCGAGCTAAATCAGGTGCTAATGCCAAGTTATATCAATTGTTGGTTTGTAGAATACAAATCTATGTGTGAGAAATCGACCAGCTAAGTGTTGTTTTCAGATATTGAAGGAGCATAAAAAGCTGCACAGCATACCTTTTGTAGAGAATTCATCTTCTATGATTCTTCTGGGGTCTATCCAAAGAAGACAACTCATCAGACTCGTTGAGAAGCACATTGGTCGAGAGAGAAGACTACAGGTGGCTGCTAAAATGCACCAAGAAGCTCAAGAAAGGTGACTACCATACGTCCTGGTTTTTGTGTCCACTCTGTGCATGTCTTTTAAGGCCTGCAGTTTCCTTATTTTCTTTTAAATTAGGGCGAGAGAAGCACTCGAGCAGCAACTCTTGGATGATGTGAAAAAACGTCGACCCTCTCGTTTTGAAGTAATTCCTGCTCTCGATGAATTCAAAGACCGACACCTAGCACCGAGCAGTTTCTCTCCAAAAAGCGTAAGAATATTCTGCTGCAGTTTTCTGCTATTAAAATTATTGTCATTAAAAAAGGGTAATATTTTCTCTACAGCTTCATCCTCGAGATATTCCAAACTTTGTCGAAACTCATCCCAAGAAATCTATTCTCAAGAAATCTCACTCGTTCTTGGATCGCAGTTTCAGCTCATTGGTAAATCCCAATGCCGACCAATACTCAACTGTGACGGGTGCTGAAAGCAGGTGAGTTAACACTTAACACTAAACATTTTTTGTAATTACGTTGTATTGAGAGTGTAATCATTTTGAAATACTGTATTTTCAGGATTCGAACTGCTTTTGGTGCAATCTTCAACAGATCGGTAAGCCAAGAAGTGACGCCTTCTGCTCTTGAGCCAGAAGCGGACGGAAAGAACCAGAGTGGAAGCACATTTTTCCAGAACCTCTTGACACCTTCAAGTACAAGATCCCTGAAAAGAGTCACACTGGTAAGATTTCTTGCGTTACATTGCATGCACTAATTATAGTTGTTGTGACAATCTAACGTGTATCACGAAAACCAGGGAGATGAATAACGACTACCAAAAAGAAAAAAACAGCAACATATGTTGTTCTCCTGTTTCTATAGTTCTCATCATTCTCCTGAAGAAAGCGAGCCCATTTTAGGCCCATTTTAGGGCCGCAAACCTCTTCTAACCAGAGCACAACCGTCAAGCACATCAAAATATACATATTTTTTTTATTCCGAATAAATACAGACACTTTTGTCGATTTGTAGAAGACTTGTCAATTATGGCACTTAACTTGCCTTGTGTAATTTATAACTTGGACACTTTATACAATGAAATCATTGGGGCGTTCGCGTCGTTGTTTTCGAAAATGCTTGACGACTCTGAAAAATGCCCTGCAGATGCCTGATATTGGACGGCGGAGGCTTTCAGGCATCGTCGTGTACTCCCAACGAACCTGGACTCCATTTAAGTCCATGTAAAATATGAACACTAGCATATCCACCTGGGAGAACAAAATAATTATTCGATTAGTCATGAAGTGCTGCCCTCAGTAGCATAATGGATTCGCATGACATCTGTCCCATTTTTTTTTCTTATTCTTTTTAAAAGAAATATAAAATATACAATGATTTATTTTATTTTACTCCAATTGATTTTTCATTGTGAAATGAAAACAATACATTGGTTTCTTCTTGTTTTTTTGGTGACAAATAATGATTGCTTACCAGCTCATAAATAAGAACCGTGACGATAGCTCTCCAGCCGAAGGGTAGGTTTCTCATGACTGTATACAGAACGGGAAATGGCCAGAAGAGCTGAGAAACAAAGCGGTGTGTTGGTCGACATGGTTAATGTGGCAACATTGATGTGGATGTGTGATGGTGTTGTGTACATTTGATTTTCGAATAATTAAAGTCTAGTTGCGATATCATAAATAAAGTTATGCAATACGATTTTTAAAAATATCTTACCAGAAAAGCCGTCAACTCGTACAGTTTCCAGGCAACGATGACTGCCCTTATTATTACCAGGATAGACCATTCCGCTGAATAGGAAGAAAAAGATTCGTTAATTTTAATCTTAAAATAGCAAACTGTGTAGTTGTAAATTACCATTTGTTACCAATGAAAAATAATGAGATTGCTTGTAATTGAAATTTCGACTCAAGAAAAACTGCTATTTCATATACCTAGTATATGAGATTAGGTTAGGAGTCCTTTTTAGGAGAGTACAGGATAAAGACAAAATCAACTATTTCAGCAATACGTTCGAAATGTGTTACCTTCATGAACGTACGACTCCCAGAACTGACTTCATATCGGTGCAACTACAAAAAACAAAATTAGGTAGATCATAATTATGGGTACTTTTTCGAATACATTTACAATGACGATGGGCATTGTGTTTTAATAATCAAATTAATTCAATTGATCAAAACGGTAAAGGCCAAAACTTTCCAGAAAAGCAATTTTTCTTGTGGCTTGTATTAGCCACATGGATGACACGTCCTGGGTGTGCAAAAATGAGCTTGGGAGGGTTTCTCGGTGTACATGCTTACTGAAAAAAGAATGTTGGTGTTCAAAAATAAAGAATTTAGTTGAGGTTGGAAAATAAAAAAAGCTTCCAACTTAGATTTCAACAATTATTCATTTTGACAACAATGGTGCAGGTGAGGTGATCTATATCCCTGTGTTACAGTGAAGGAGTGGCACCGAATATGAAGTATGCAAATATGGAAGCAGACATCCAGTCCTCTAAATTCATATTTGTATAATGCATAGTTTTGCATTTTTGTGTGGTTTATAAAATACTCTTAGGACAGGTTTTCGGTCTCTGCGCCGCTGAACACGGCTAAACCTTAGCGTAGCATCACTTCTCGCCATGATGGGTAGCACCGAGCGAGCTACCAATGTCCTCATTTAAAATAAGTACACTCTCCGTATTGCAGTGACTTACCGAGATACAAAAATGCATGCATGTAAATAAATGACATGTCTTACTGAATAATATCGTGCGGGTTGTAATTCACTGTGAGTGAAAGAGACCCCGATTGGAAAAATGTTGGTAACTGTTGATCAAACTGAGTTTGATTGGACTATCAACCTATCGGTACTTGTCTTCACAAATTTAAATTATATTTTAAGCAACGATATATTTATCGTCAGTTAGGTCGCGAGCCGTGCGGTAAACAGATGCGTCAAACGCAGTTGCCCTATCATATTGTTTGATTTAGGAAATAAATCAATTCATTGCAAGACTCTCTGTCTCAAAATCTACCATCTTCTAGAATTCATTATACTCAAGCGGTTGATTTTAGCTTGAATGTGTGTAACTATTTTCTGTTTTGACGGCTGGTGCTTTGGCATTGGTAGAGTTGAAATGTCAAGGGATTTATAAAATTATTTCCTCATTTTTAATTCGATTGGTTCAATCAATTATTGAACTAATCACATGAGTGCGAAGGACCAAAAGGGCTGGAAACATTGTTTTTCGCTCTGCACTGGATCAAGGTTTTGGATTGGTGACCGCGCAACTGCAAGGCTACCGTAAATGTTTGGTAGAAATTTATGCTGTATGAAGGATTGAATAACTTAAGACTTAACTCAAGTATTACCATGTAACTTACCAATCAAGCATTGATTGGTGGAGGAATTTAGTTATCAAAGCTGGAAAAGATATCTTCCATCATCTCCGTCGCCGTTTGGTCATATTGTCGCTCAACGTTGTGTCTTTAAAACTAATCTCGTACAATTCCACGTTCTTGTAGTGTTTTCAGGATAAGAAAACTAGTAAAATGGCCGATCAGTTAGCTTTCTATCAACATTAATCCATAAATTCTGATAGGTTTTTGTTGCAAGACGGCTGTAAGTTCAGCTAATTTCACAGGTGTTTCGAATCCAGAAAATACACTATCCGATCCATATCTTCTTTTACAGCCTCGGGAAAGAGTCATCGATATGTCACCGGAAGACCAAAAAGTTTGGGAAGGTGATGAGATGGCAAAAACAGTCGATTTTGACAAGTGCCCTGTCGATCCCGCTCCATTTCAACTCGTGGAGAAGACTTCTCTTATCAAGGTGCACTCGCTGTTCTCCATGGTGGGTGTAAACCACGCGTACGTGACAGCCATCGGGCGGTTGATCGGCATCGTGGGTATCAAGGAGGTACGGAATTTAATCGATTCATAATCCATGCCAATTGAAAGTAAATAATTATCTTTCTTGCTCTGACGTATTCCTTTGAAGCCAAATTGTTTTGCTCATTTTTTTACCTTTGGCAACAGACAGGAGTCTACACTTTCTCAAAAATATCTTCAAATAAAGGTTGAAAGTTACTCGACGACTAAGATACTCTCTCCGAATTCTATGCTGGATAGCTTCATTTTTGTTTATTTTAAATTTCCAAAAAAACTCGCTTCACCAGCATAATTATACTATTGCCAGAGATCCATGAAAGATCTTTTAACCACACGACCAGTTCTGTTCGGGAGATAGGTTGGAGGATGAAAGTTAGCACAGCAACTTCATTCGCCTTGCTTATCAACCTCTCGACAGCATAGATGTGTGGTGGAATCCTGTTGTTCGCGTTCGCCTTCGGAAGGGACGCTAAGCCGGTGGTCCCCTTGGCGCATTTCGATAGGAGTAGGCTACATACCGCCACCGGGTTACCTCTCCTCCCTTCTAGGCTAGGTTAGGTTCATCCTCATCCACTCATTCACCGACGCCATTAGACCAGTCCTGCAGGGCCTGTTGTCAAAACAGTACGTCGTTAAACCCCAATAATTAATCAGATCTATTACTCTTATACCATTATAAATAACATAATACTGTGATTATTTAACAGTTCGTCTTCGTTTTCAGCTGAAGAAAGCGATCGAAGACTCGAATGCGGGAGTGCTGCCGACGTTATCTTCACCTAATGAACCCTCGCGAGGTGACAATCAGAACGACCCTTTTCTATCAGACCCGTTGTCTAATTTTACAATTACAACACTAGATTCTGTAGCGTCCATTGACATAGTAGAGTCTGACCCAGGGGGATCAGGGAATAATACCAAGCACTGAATGTTCTTAATTACTTGGCAACAATACTTATTCTATGCCGAAACATGTATGCCTAGTTATTCGTTACACATTTCTAGTTTATTAATTAATGCTGACGAGAAGAAAAGCATGACCACAAGCAAAATATTAGGTATACTTATGTTTCAAGCGTGATATTGTTTTCTTTAGTAAGTGTTGATCCTTCTTAGCAGTGTGTGTTACACGAACGTCTGATAGTGTTCACATACCAGCTTTTATTACAAGCGACAGTTTAAAAAAACGCTTAAAATAAGGAAAAGTGTTTAAATATTTTGAAGGGTCTAGGTATTTTTTTGGATCCTTATACATTTTCTCGATGAAAATGATGAAAACACTGCGCTGTGAACTTGTTAGAGACAAAAACATGTTATCTAAGCATTCCAAATAAAATTATTCGAACATAAAATTGTGTAAATGATTCCTCTGATTAGTCGTGATCAGTTTACGAATTATGGACTAGAAAAGTGCAAGAAAAGCTTCGAGAATCGCTAAATAGGTGAGTTAACTACCGTCTTAGAGAATATAGTAACTTTAGTTTTAGCCCACTCATAGATCTGGCACGTAATAATGATAATATAATTTATTGTCTTGACAGCAAATATGAGACAGTCAAAATAGTTTCAAGTTCATATTCAACCATTCAACCAATAAAAAAGCAAAGTGTGGAGTAAAAACATTTCGATAACCGATACTCTTTTCATAGTAACTGAGTGTGGGTAACGGTAACTCTTTGATTAATACAGGTAGCATTGAACAGTTTGCTATTAATGAAGATATCATTCCGTGTAAACATAGATTCGGTGAGGTTCCACTCACGCATCAATTTTGGTTGGTATCGTGGTTATGAATTATCTCGTTTGTGATGCTTATTTTTAAACAATATAAAAAAGCATAATATATGTTCCTTCATTGTCATAATGTTGTGTAACCTGTAAACTGTTACACGTAATCTAATAGCTTGATAGCTAAATAAATATATATTCATTCATTCATTCATTCATTCATACAAGCATTGTCACTTATTTTAAACTGAAAAAAAAAGTTGTGACAAGAATTTTTTTGAAAAAATGTCAACGCATGGATCAGAGCTGGCTAGCACCATTCGTAGCATTGAAATCGCCAGTGATATGTCGCTGTTTTTTTTTTTTTTTTTTTTTTTTAATATAAAACGCATTGAACCCATAAAGTTCCGATTGCTCTCACCATAGCGTCGAACGTTCTCATGCGGTTTACATTTCAACTACGAGATGGCGTGCCTTCCTGCAAACACTTGGTTTCTTGGTAGCGTACCCGGTGGAGTAGCCAAGAAATTCATTCACAGGACTCGTGAATGTGAATTGGCAGTCAACCCGTTGGTAAAACATTCAGATCTACGCTCCTCAGCCTCATTTCCCATTTCATCTCGTCAATTCAAATGTGAACATAATTTATTGCTTTCCAGATATAGTACTATTATGAGTAGTACTATCATAGTATTATGAGTATCTTAACTAGCACTTTTTAAAAATACCCCATAACTTGCCTAAATATAGTGATTTAACTTTTTGGAAATTTACCGTGGGGATTTGGTAGTTAAAATTTCTTGACATTGCTCGCGCTGAGTCACGTTACCCAGCAAATATTAACAGCCTTTGTTCACTAGCAGTGACTTAATGCCTGATTTATGCAATGCACTGGTCGGCTATTCCGTGGGAACTGGCTATATTTTGTGCACGAATCTATCACGTGCGTTCGCTCTACGACCACGTGTGCGGTGAACAGCTGTTCGGTGGCGAACTCCGAGTCTCTGCAGCAACAAGTTGGGCAGGTCGGGTCGGGCATACCATGGGTCGGGCTCATGGTAGTCAGACCCGTGGGCGGCTGCTTGGAAAGCTACTCAACGCTACTATCTTCTCTTACTCTTTCTCTCTCATTTCATGATGATGAGATCAGGGTTGGTGTGCTCTGTACTTACTTTTTTTTTCCAATGCAATGCAAAATGCATTCAACTGGAGCATTTTATACAGTCAATTCTGTTTAATGAAGGCCTTCGTGCCAGAATCAAACCTTACCTCTAGCACAATGACACAATAAATGTCGAGAGACGTTTAAAGCTACAAAAGACCGGAAATCATTTAATTTCATGAGGTTTGCGATTCAAGTTTCACTACACGTAGGAATCTACATATTCCGGTATCCAAAATCAAATTGCGGTGGCTGACATGGATCTTGTGAAACGTAGCATAATCTTGAGAACCTCAACAATAAAGTTATTGACGATTGATGTTTGATGGTTGATCATTTATTCTATTTTGCTGACGTTTATCTCCTTGTTGACATATTGACACCTACACATTCAGGCCTCAGGGTAATAATCTGCGTGACCCACAAGCAGTGGTGCAGTGCTAGGTATCCACGTGTATAAGGCGTAACCCTTCTTTGCATCAAAGAAATATGCAGATAGATGCAAACTTTCGAGTTCTTTTTTTAAATATAATTACTAGCTCTTGTACTTTGTGTCATTTTGATTTAAAGTTAATTGCACAGAATTTCGACTTAGTCACAATTATATCCCAGTTCGGTTCGAATGATATTGGTCATGGTTTACGAATTTTGCTTATTCGATACTGAATTACAGTATACTTATTATAACTCCCTCAATGCATAAAGCAACCACAGTTAAATCTTAGCTAAGTAAATAATTTGATTCCGGAAGATTTCGAAAGATAGACATGTTTAGAAAATGAGGACGTACTGCACAACGCAACAAAATGAAAACAAACAAAATCCCCCCCCCCCCCCATCATCACCCCTCCAGGATTGGCGGAAAATCACCGTATTGTAACCACATTTTTTTCAGCACTGTACCACTAGTTACAAGCACAGCAGGATAGCGATAGAGAATTGGATTTCTTTGATACCTAGGAACCTACACCAACAATAACACCTTACAGAATGTTTTGTATGTCTCATATGCTTGCCACCCAACAATTATTCATTCATTTGTACACCTGAGCTGGATACCACTCATGCACAGGCTTATCTGAAAATATTATATTAGACATTTGTTCGTGATTTTTTAAACGTTGGTTATAAGTAATTTGTTTGGGACTCTGTTGGTGACGTCAATTTGTGTGTCAGGTGGCAGAGTCAATAAAGAGATGACTGCTGTTTACAAGAAATGTGGTAAGAAGGACAATAATATCTTTCTGTTGTCAGTTTGCTGGACGCACGACATGACTCGGTATTGGTATCATTTATTTGCAAGTTCAATTAAACAGATCTACACATGTTGTTATTGAAATGGTATGATCAATTAGAAGGCTGTGGTGGATGACGTGTTCTGGAGATGTAGACAACGGTGTTATTAGCAATCGATTTTTTTAAACCGACGAGTAAGAGGCCACTGGAAGCTTCTTAGCCCACTATGACGTATGGAGCGCCAAAATCAAAATTTAAATTGGGTTTTTAGTACATTTTTCTTTTATGGACCGAGGTTCTTTATACTGCTCTGGTTCTTCCTTGAATGTTCACAAGTAATTAATAATTTGGCTAGGCTATTGAAATATTTAATTATCAATTATATTTTTATAAGTACATTGACTGGTCACTATGTTGGTCGCACAAATATTAATGGGCATATGACATGTCCCTTAATGGGCAAAAGCACTAATTTAAAAACAATTACCAGAACCAAATGAGAGGACATATGCAATTTAGAACGAAAGTCATTTATTTATACTTTTAGTTGGTTTGAGGAAACGTGAGTTGAAGGTTGACGCAGAATTCTGTAAGCTAAGATTCCAAATAAGATTCGAAGTCTGGTGTAAATTGGACATGAGGCTGTAGTTTTTGTGGAGGTGCTGTTTACACACAAGCTATTTGCAAGAAAATACCTTGATCAGGTAATTACAATATTTTTTTTGTTCTTAGTTAAATGTATTCCTAATTTGCCAAGTTCTTTCCAATTTTCAACTGGCATAGATGCTCTCAAGTTCAGGCAATGCACCAATGTCCTTCTCATTTCCGAAAATAAATGCTCTCAAAAGGTAACTAGGTACTAAGATTCTTGGCTCGTGCTGAGCAGGCTTAGAAGACATGACATTTCTCTGCGCCTTTCGACGAGGCTACTGTCTTGAGTCTCGACCAATTGCAGTCTCGTTGGATCAAAACTACATCTTCAGTTATTTCAATACGTTTTGAAACAAACATCATGGACAGTTGATTTTACGTGCCAGAACGTGCATTTTACTCCAGAAAAACGTCGCTCTATCTTGGTATTTCGGCAAAAACATGCATTTGCTTTGCATGGCTTATTCTGGTGGATAAGATAGCTCACATAGTAATACTAAGTTATAACTATTATGGCAGGACGAGAATACTGTTTAAATTCAGTCCTCAGTGCACTTCGATCGCGTTTTGTGACAGGATTGGCGGTCAGTGTCTACCCTCAAGAAATCACTGCTTTTAGCGTAGACTTCTCCGTATTGTTGTTTTCTTCTGGGCGCATTGACAAAGTTAGAAAACGACGGCAGCAGTTCGTGGTGTTTGTTTTGACATCGGCGTCCCACCTGGTAGGCCAATGAGTGTTTTAATACATCTCTTCTCTTCTCTGAAGCGAGCAGCGAGCTCTGTGCTGCCCAAACCTCATTTTCTTGCCAAATGATACGTAATTTAGAGTGAATTGATGGCTCAAGTAATTCCTCACATTATTTTTCGCATCAACAAGGACGGAGAATCAGGAAGGATTCACAGCCAAAGCATGTGCACGTATTTATATGACCGGGGAACATGCCATGCCAAAATTGTAACATGTATTTTGTTGGGTCAATGTGTTTTATAGAATTGTCAACAAAGTATTGTACAATACTTAATTCTGCATTTTAATGGCAACATCGTGTTATTATAAAATATAATAGGATAACACTGCTTTTATAAGCTCCTCCTGAACCTGCTGGTAGACAACCTTGAAGATCCTGGATATTTTTTCGCGAAATCCAAAACACATATAATTATGACACTTGTAAGTATGTAATAGCTAGGTATTGCACAATCATCGTATGCATATTATAATCTTTCACTATATTTATGAAAAAAGTGAGCAAGGTGTAGTACAAAACCGGTAACTTGAAGGAAGACTAGAAGATTGATTCGTACGTATCGTGTCTGAGATTTCTGTTGTTAGAACAACGGGATTTCAGTTCGCTTCCGACGTGTGGAGGCGCACCAGGCTGGAGAGTCGGGAGAAAATGGTAGAAATCTTGCCACTGTCTTTATCTTTATCTTATTCTTATATTTGTTAACCGAATTCTGTTCACATTCTTAGCAACCACGAACAGCGGCGACTTTGATGTGTCTATAACCTCTCCATTTTTCAAACCTCTTTTTTGTTTCCGTAGGACTAGGAGTACTGTTGAGAAAATGAAGGGGTCCTTTGACCACCTCGTCCGTGGCCTCAAGTTTAGGAAAACTGGCGAATTTACTTTCGCAAGAAAAATTTCGGCGAGGAAATCCGAAAGCTTCAGTGCTGCAAGGAGATGTTCAAATTTGGGATCTGGTCCAATAAACACGATCTCGACGTGCGTCGCAACTCAGCAACAGGCTGAGGCGTCGATCTCGACCGGCGCTATCGTCCCCGCCGTTCCCGTCACCGAAACAGATGGGCCACTGTAAGTCACAGAAACATCACCTGCATATCACCAGGTCAGATCTTACATCGTAAAGTATGCACCCAAAAATAATAATTGCACTCGTTTACGTCCAGCGAGCGGTAAAAATCTAGCAAGAGTTACACATTCTGTAAGGAATGTGTAAATTTGCACATTTAATTTGGATTAACTTATGATTTACCAAAAATAGAACGTGCACCCCTCGTAACTGAAATGACAACACAAGGGCGCTGGTGTGGTACATCCTTTAAACTGAGTTGCGTTAGGTTTTACAATTTTCAAGTGACAGTCAGAGGGGCTTTGTTAGATTCGTGTGTAGTTTGTTAAGATTTTCAATTCAAGTTTCGATCCTTTTCGACTTGACCATCCATCACATAACTACCCTTCAGGTTAAAGCCAGAAAAATAATTGCAATAATATGTTTATTGTCCATGATTGATCATAAAAAATGATGTACAGACAGTCAATATGAATTACTATAGAATGCAATGCACTGCAATACATTCGACAAAGAGACTCAATCAATCAATTTTGACAGCTAACATGTTTCAGAGGTAAATATTTCCTTTTAAAAATGAGTGAACATCGATCCACTCTTAGAATTCGATGCTCCTTAGTTTTTGGGAAACACTGTACCAAAAACATATAATTTGTGTAAACCTTTTCATCGGAACTATGAGAGAGTCCGGGCGTCCGCAAAACCGGAAGCGCCGATCAATCAGTTTGAAATTTGAATTACATTTTATGGCTTTGGGGCGACCAACCGAACGGTTTGGCGTGTTAGAAACACCGGTTCTCGTTAGATCACCGAAGTTAAGCATCACTGCGCTGAGACAGGTATTGGATGGGTGAACATCATACACATGACCAATTCTGTTCTGTTCGGGAGGTTAGAGGGATGAAAGGTAGTACAGCAACTTCATTCGCCTTGCTTATCAACCTCTCGACAGCATGGATTTGTGGAGGAATCCTGCTGTTCGAGTTGTACCGTCCTTCGGAAAAGAAGTTAAGCCGGTTGTCTCCTTAGTGCTCTTCGACAGGAGTAGGCTACGTGCCGGCACCGGGTTTCCTCTCCTCCCTTCTAGGCTAGGTTGGGTTCATTATCATCTTCATCATCATCCACTCATTCACCGACGCCATTAGACCAGTGCCGCATGGCCAGATGTCAAAACAGTGCGTCGTTAAACACCAAAAATAAATAAAATGCAGCGACCAAAGCTGTAGACCAATTTGTATAGACAAGAAACGAAGAAAATGGACACCTTCAGGATACGATAACCTGACCTTGAGCTCCTGGACCCTGATTTTCTTGGCTTGATCGGTAAATTTAGTTACTAGAAAAATCTGGCGGTATCTAGTTCTGATAAACATGCTCAAAACAAAACAGAAATGAAATTCCTAGGGCGTTCATTTATCAACAGAAATTGAGCTCCGAGCTCCCCGATGACTACAACAGCCCACCAGGACGATTTTTTTTTCTGTTACGTGATTCGTTATGCTATACTTGGTAAACATCCCAGCATTAACAACATGCAAAACATTTGAAAAGAGAAAAGAAACTACAGAATCATGCCGCCGCTCAGCTGGTTTTATCCGCTAAAAGTCTTGTAACATCTAGCAAAACATAATTTGGTGAGCTTGCCTGCCTGTCTGCCTGCGTCGCTACAAGCTATAAATTATATTTTATTCTAGTTCCATAATTGCATCATGGCTGGCAGTAGGCACCCAAATGAGCTACAAAAAGCTGCAACGTGGAAATACTAATAACAGAGTGGGATCCCTCAAAATTACCCCAGCACTACCTACAACTACAAGATACAATGCATAAACGCGATTACAATGCCTTTGCAAGCATGCGATTAACATCTTTTCTGTTTTGCACCCAATGATTTATAGTGGTTAGATTCCTTGCCGGTTCCAAATCACAGTCCTCCGCCACACGTGACCTTGACATTTGAACAATTTCGGAAGATGGGCACCGGCTGCCAATAGCGACAAAGAAGCTATGATCTAAAGATCATTTTTAAAAGCCTGTGATCATCTGTAAAAAGTTGTCAACTGCATTGAGTACCAAAAGTGTGAGACTGAGGTCTAAGCAGACAAGAGCTTAACAAGCATTTCAAACCTAGATTATCTGCGAGTAAAACACGCGTTGAGTTTGTTGCGATTATGAAATATGTTTTAATAGTAGAACATTAAATGTGTAATATCAAGTATCACATCAATGATATCAAAAATCGCATACAGCTCTTATCTGGTGGGTTGAGGGGGGGGGGGGGGGCACATATTCTCTAATCTAGAATAAACATGGACAAGTCACAGATTCGACTTCGAGCCGCTGTTCAATTTTTTTACCTAATTTTGATGATCTTCAATAAAGCGCAGATAAAGCACAGATAACTGCAGATCTGTACAACAATCTAATTTTGATATACTTGAGTAGTGCATTTCTGCTAGATTCAAAACATATGAAGTAGCAAAATTGAATTAGTAATCTTGAAATTCCACGTGCCTTTGTTCGGACTCAGGCATTACAATTTTTAAAACCTTGTCGCATTCATAAGAGTGTTTATTTCTCCACTCTTAATGACCTGTTTCAATTATTCTATTGTTTTTCTGATATTCTTCCGCAGTCAATCAGGGCTGGTAGGTGAGTAATAGAGTTGGTAATAGTATGATACTGTCGCTGGTCATATGGTGTCTTGCCGTGCCGTGCACTGGCTGGCTGCGGCTCGGCACGGCAAGGTACTGGTCGGCAAGCCGGCTGTTGACAAGGTTGGGTACGGCATTGCAATTGGCAGAGCAAGGCGTAACAGCAATGCATGTGCCGAGCACGTGAAATGGCCAGGTAACCGCATGCATGGCTCAGAAATGATCAAGTTTGCGAATGTGATTAATTTTTTGTAAGAACTGAAAATACAGTTGAGCTCTTACCAGAAGGGTATGCCGACAAACACAGTTTACGTTTGTTGACACGAGCTTCGGATTTATCTTTTAAGACTTGATCCAGATCTTAATCCTTTTTATTATTGTTCAAAAAGATGTAATTAATGATGGTAAAGTGGAACCTCGCATTTGAAACACGTTTGGAAAATCACTTATTTCCCATTTTGGGTCATAAAAGTTTAGCCAAACAAAGAGGTTAGCATACAACCCACACTCAACGATACAACCAACGATACAACCTTGCTGCCAAACATCTCCAAAACACGCTCTCAACAAGTGGTTTATTTTTACGGCTAGAAAATGATTCCTTCAAAAGGTTTTTTGCTACATCTCCCGTGATAACAGCAGTATGATAAAAATGGATAATTCTAAATGTAGCATTGTCCACCTGTTGCTCACCAGGAAAAAGCATTATAAAGATAATGATAACAGAATTTGGTTTTATAAACAGACATTCTTTTCTTTGTCTGTGTCACAGTTCGATAAAAATTCTACGTCCTCTCACTATCCCATCTTTTCAGGAGCTTTCTCGCCTACACTAAAACTATTTCCCACCTTTTGGTAGGTAAATTAATCAAACGAAAGACTACACATAATTGATTGTTTACAACCACAAACTCAATAAGGCTTGTGGTCGCATGACTATAGACCCCAATTTCATGCCAATTAACGCATCTGGTTTCCACTGGATTGGCAACTGGTCTCGGGGCATAAACTTGTAACCCTTCTTGGATCAGAGGCTGGTCATGGTAGCGAGATTCTCATTCGAATTACAAGCTAACTCCAACGATCTCCAATGCATGTTAGTTCAGGGATTGTTTACATATCCAACTGCATTTTATAACACGTGCTCAAGAGCGAGCACAATAATTCAAACGGACGTTGACTGAAGAGGTACTTTCGGATGAAGTATGTATTTGTTTTAATTGAAATCGCTTAATAAGCGTATCAAAAACATATTACCTGATATACTAAGTTTAAGAGTATTGTTATTGATAAGAGCTGGCCAAGGCTTGCCACTTTAAGCCAAAGTGCACCCTAGATTGGCTTGTGAACCGGCTTCCACCGGTTATCGCTTTCCCAGGAGGAGCATCATTCAACTGATATTGCAAATAAGGAGCTAAAAAAATTGTCGGTAAACTGCTACTGAAGTAAGCTTTGGTTTAGTTATCCTCAACTGACCAATGACATTTAGTTCTGCCTGTGTCGAAGTTCTTTGTTAAGTTTTTCGCGATGACGTCATTGTCGCTTGGTTTCGCGGTACTCGCGAGCAACTCAAACGCACGACGCAACGCGCGAAGCGTCGTCGCGCAAAGCGGCGCATATAAATAGCGATATCAACACGTGCCTCATCGCAGTACAAGACGCGGTACCATTACGCGAGGTAGCTATACTATGAAAATACAGAACGGCGAAAGTCCAGCACGCGACTTTCAGTTAAAAAGTACTTTTTCTAATAAGTTTATCTATGATTTGAAGTGTTTCAACTATATTTTTTTCCGGTGTTGGCCTAATTACGGTCTAGTGACATTAACACTTTGCTATTACTACACGCGTTTTCACACGGATTAATCAATGTTATTCACTTACATATTCAATTAATTTTGTTTGAGCTGATCTCTGTGTTCGATCGTGGAGGTTTTGAAGTGATACAAATATTTTTTTTTTATAATCGTGGAAAGATATTTTCGAAAACACGTTTTTACATTCTCAAGAGAACAACATCTGCAAATACGAAATGAAGGGGTAAGCTTGACACCAAGTTTTGACCGTTTATCACAATAAACCTGTTCATGAGCATGTCATATTTCAGTTAGCGCAAAACACATCTGTAATCAGGGTGTCATCCAGCGGATAAGTTTGTTTAGACTACATTGAATTTAATCTTAAACACATAAGAGCATCTATGTCGACAAAAGAAAGTAAACTCTTAAAAGTAACTGACACCGACACCGACATGTCAGATATATTTTCAGTTATTTTAATTTGTATGAAGATTTTTCAATCGCAGGTGAATAGGGCAGAGCTGTGGTGCACAGGACATTCGCGATTATTTTTTAAAGAAACAGATTGATTCTTTGATTATACCGACCGAATGGTGCCAGTCTGTCTGCCCGCGCTCCGATAAAAGGCGGCTCACCTTTGTCTACCAGTAATAATTTGGCTTATTTCATTTGCTCCTATCATTGTGCTGATAAGAAACCACAACGCTAAGAAGTGTTATTGGTATCAATTTAACAATGGCCTAAACTCAAATGTTTGCTGGCTAGAAATAGCTACTTCATCCAATAGTTTTCTTTATTTTGGCAAGGAACGATTTATTTGCAAAAAACCATTAATTTACCAGCTGCTCAACTCACACTTACTACGCAGAATTTCACTGTAAACATAAGGAATACGTGTGTTTCATAAGGTGTATTTTACCTACTTCAAAGAAACCAAATGTGTCAAGAAAACCATGATCCGCAAAACAAATCAAAATAGAACAAGGACCAAGAGATAAATTGATTTTAGCCTCGATTGTCGCTAGCAACTATAGCATTGTTATGTATCCTTCAATGTGGTTGTAAGATGAGACTACATTATAGATAAAGATGAAAGAGCGCTTACAACTTGACACTTGCCCACTCTTTTAGATTAAGATTTAAGAAATAATTGTGACAGAGGGAAAGGAATCATATTGAATTGTTCAGTGGCTATTTTTTTAATATTACAAGATTGGCTGGTTATTTCTCTCAGTACATTTCGAATTTTTAGCTGTGTAGTGTTTAGTTACCAGGAACCACTAACAAACAATTTTACGAGCATTTTAGTCAATGCCAGACTCATCATTTGTCAAAAAATGCCTGAATCTTCAAAACATAGTATTTTTTGCTGAGTATAAAGACTTGACACAGGACAAATGGCGTGTAACTAAATAATTAGTGCGTACTGCGTAGCATCACATGCTTAATGCGTAATAATGGTTTCAGGTCCACTGTGAAACTGGAGGTGGAATCGAAGAAACCGCTGGTGTCAAATACCGGAGACAAGCCTGTGACGATCAACGTGAGCAATGGGCTCAGTAAGCTTACCAAAAAACAGACCAAGATGAACAGGGGCAGCTGCATCAGGCAGGTCAGTGCCAGAAAAACCACCGCCCTACAGTGGTGGTTCTACCATTGTGGTCCAAAAGGTTCAACCATATTGGTTCAACCACTATATCCTTTAAAACCACGATTCGCGTTGGAATTTTCCTGGCTCATTGCAAACCGATAATCACATTTGCTGCATCCTCTCATAGTTTCCTGTCAAGCAATCAGTTTCTGCGATAATCAGTCACTACACAGAAATATTTTACCAACAAGCCATTCATTTTATGTGAAACAATGTTTGCAAATTATTGACCTAAATGATGCTCTTGTATTTCCAATCCTTATAATCATTCATGGAGGTAGTAAAAATATTATAAAAGGCATTTTATCGTTTTTCTCAATGTTGAATGTTAGCTTGATTTCTTTCGATCTGTTCACGTATGATTTGTTCGGAGACGCCTGAGCAAGTCCAATGCAAGCTTCCCATACTCCTCCACGTCTATTTTCGCCTTCCTAGACTCGCAGTGCCAATTTGTTTCTGCAACACAGATACTTTAGTCCGCGCAAAGGTCGCCGCATTTGATTTGATGGGAAGAAATTGACCATGGAAGCATATTCTTGTTGCAGCCGTGCATTTATTTATACCTGTGTATATTGATAGACCGCGCAAAATAAACAAGGCTGGGTAGATAGCATAACACGCTGCATTTCAATCAGATTCCATTGTTATCGCCGATGCGCTTTTTCCCTATATAGTCATATCAATTAATTTAGAGTTGCTCTCCTTCGAGCATGAAATGGTTGGCGTGCTTGTTGAAAATACAATTCTTCTATGATAATATATTGATTGTTATTGTTTGTCCGTCAGGTAATTGCAGCATTCATCGCCAATCTGGGTACTATCAACACAGGTATGGCGTTCGGCTTCTCAGCGGTGGCAATTCCTCAGCTTCAAGATCCCACCAGTTCTATCCAGATCGACGAAAACCAAGCATCATGGATCGGTAAGTTCTAACTTCTAATTTGTAATTACTGTTTAAATTTGTCCTCAAAAAATAATCTGCGATGATGTAATAATGATGCACTAACACTTGACAAATATGAGTCGGAACTGATAAATCAATCCTTTCTGTGCCTACAGCCAGCTTGTCATCGGTGACAACTCCATTCGGATGCATTCTGGGCGGCTACTTGATGGACATGATTGGCAGGCGGTACACGCTGATGCTGACAGAGATTCCTCTCATTGTGGGCTGGCTCTTGATTTCATGCTCGACAGACGTCGGTACAATTTACGGGGGCAGACTTCTCGTGGGTCTCGGCTCCGGCATGGTTGGAGCCCCGGCTAGGGTGTACACAGGAGAAGGTTAGTACCACTTTCCCACCTCTAATTTTCATTCAAATTCGCTTACACGTGAGTGAATTCAGAACCCAACACAACGAAGACCCACACTTCCAAGCTTCTCGCGATGGTTTAGCACAGAAATATCTAAATTATCGTGCACTGTTTGTTTCCACAGTGACTCAGCCTCATCTTCGAGGGATGTTGTCAGCCCTGGCCGCGGTTGGTGTCTCTCTGGGAGTTCTTATTGAATACTTATTAGGAGCGCTGGTGTCCTGGACCGTTCTCGCCGGAATCAGCGCTCTCATTCCAATGATTGCTCTAGTAACGATCTCATTAATGCCTGAAACGCCCAACTATCTGCTGACGAGGGGCAGGACTGAAGATGCTAGGACAGCGCTTAAAAGATTCAGGTAAACCATATGTGGTTACTTCTGGAGTTTTTATGTGTGTTTTGGGTATGGGCGAGAACTGATGCTAACGGTCAAGTGTTTGTGGCTTCCAGGGGTGACACTTGCAACGTGGACCAAGAGCTAGACGCCATGGTCGGGTTCGCCGCCAAAAATAACGTAAAACGGCTTTCGGGACCAAAGGAGACGCTGCGAGCCCTTTTGAAGCCCGCAGCGCTCAAGCCATTTGCTATGCTTGTCACATACTTCATGATCTACCAGTTTTCGGGTGTGAACTCGGTTACCTTTTATGCGGTCGAAGTATTCCAGGTAAGTTTTCATAGTTCATTTAGCCATTAATTTAACAGCCATTTTAGTAACGCAATCTATCTCAGCAATCCAACGAAATCTAAATGTTTTGTTTGCAATGGCAGGATTCGGGAGCCGAGATAAACAAGTATTTGGCCACAGTCATATTGGGGGTTGTGCGCCTGTTATCTACCATCGTTGCATGCATCTCCTTGCGAAGATGTGGCCGGCGCCCTCTGACGCTTATTTCAAGTGAGTTCTCTGCAATGCATGCAGTACGCATCAATAAATTACACGAAGAAATCTACGTTAAAAGAATAGCTTCTACGGCCAATGATGAAAATTATTCTCAAATTCAATATATCGATATTTTATGCACCAAGTTAAGAACCAGCCAAACATTTGCATAAAAAACTAATTGGTACTGTAATCTGTGCGATCGCGATCGCGTTGTTTTAACTTTTGATATTTTTTGGCAGGCATCGGTTGTGGCTTGTCAATGATTGGCTTGGGCACCTACATGTACATTCGCGAAGGATGGAGGGCTGCTAACATCGAACCAACCGCCACATGGATCCCTGTCGCATGCATCTTCGCGTTCACAATTGCATGCACTCTTGGCTTCCTGGTGGTGCCCTGGGTGATGATAGGCGAAGTCTACCCGACTCAGGTACCTACGAAGATACCATCTTCGCAGACACTTCCCAAAACCTAATGGCGACTGGCCAGTACGTTCAATTTAGTACACATCTGCTTGAAAGCACATGGAAGTCTCTTATCACATCCAAGTACTACACCCCCTTTCTTGTAAACGTATGCGAATAATAAAACAGTAAAACCTTAGTTATCGAATCGTATATAAAAAATTGTTCCTTTGGATCGCATTTCGAAGTTTAGCAACACAACCAATTTTGCAGCTAAGACCGCGATATATAAGAATGGCAAGGTCTTTACCCCGTTTGGTTTTTTTGTTTCAGGTGCGAGGGATTGTGGGGGGGATGACCACATGCGCGGCGCATATGTTTGTTTTCATTGTGGTGAAAACCTACCCATTACTTCAGCATGCAGTCAGTAAACACGGCACCTTCTGGATCTATGGTTGTATCTCCTTATTCGGCACGATCTTCTTCTACTGCTGTCTCGTCGAAACTAAAGGAAAAACTCTCCAAGAAATCGAAGACTATTTCTCTGGGCGAACGACCACACTCCAGACATCGAAAAATCGAAACCCAATTCTTATTGAGCCGGCTAAAGGCGAGGTCTTGCCATAATAAAACTTTCACAGTATTTGCATCACTAGAACGTGATATCCATTTTACATTCAGATAGGCGTAGTTTGGGTGTGCTTGATATTGTTAGCTAATTACTATTTATATTAATTGCGTCTCCAAGCAGTAACAAAACCCTGTTTTTGTTGATAGCTGATCTATCAAATCAGAAAAGTGGATCTGCCAATTTTAAGCACAGAGGGTGTATGAGCAACTTAATTGTATGTCAGTTAAAGTGACTTAAATGTACTTACAGATTATTTTCTCTAAGGTATAAGTAAGCTAATTGTCGATAATGTTAAAGCTAAGCAGAATTTGACGATATTGGAAAAGTAGTTTTTTATAAGCAATGTGCAAGTGATTCTCGTAGCATAAAGTTGGCGAAATACGCAAAAAAAGCGGCCCAATATATATTGTTTTTTATTATAGTAGCAACTTATAAGCAAACAAAAACATCTAAATAGTACACAACTTTATAAACCCCCCAACCTGGCCTTTTAGGAAAAAAAAAGTATTGCCATCCCAAACTCGATAAAAAATACATTTAACTCTCGGATGCATTAATTTAGCCACACCACCAGTTGGGTTCTTAATACTGAATATAAATTGCAAATTATTTCATTGGCCATTAAGTTTAGGAACCTCCAAACGTTCTCTTACCTTCTAAGTAACGTTCTATATAAGATCATTGAAGATTAGTATGTTTTCCCTATGTAGAAGTTAGTAGTAACTATAAGATAAGTATTATACATAGTAATTAATAATGCACACTGAAGTATTAATATGACCTGCTGCACAATTGTTTGATTGATATTGCAAGATTTGTTCCTATTTAATTCTTAAATAAAAATTTTAAATTCATGTACTGTATGGTCTTATTATTTAAGGTCACTGGGAACTTCCTAAGTGCACTAAGTCTCAATACCTACTTTTCTCCAGCTTGTCAACGCTTATCTTGCTAAAGCGCTTGATAGAGCATCTAGCTTCAATGGTTTTTGCCGTGCTAGTTTGCTCGAGAAGGCCAGCAATACATTATAAACATCCAGAACTTTGATATAGAATTTCATTTTTTGCAACCGATTTTCTTTTTCACAATTCATTGAATTGACAGCCTAGACTCTGGAAGACAATGGCAAAGTGTCACTGACCAAATGGCGTCAGTGAATGAGTTGATGTGGATGTTGATCAACCTATCAATAACGAAAAGAGGGGGGGGGGGGGGGGGGGAGGAGGAGAAAATTCGGTGCCACCATGTAGACTAGCCTTATCGAAGAGCACCAAGGAGGCCACCAGCTTAAAGCCCCGTCCAAAGGACGATATAACGCAAATCCACGCTGTTGAGAAGTTGATAAGCAAGGGAAAGAAATTTCTGTCCTAACTTCATCCCTCCGACCTCTCTCTCCAAACAGAACTAGTCATGTGCTGTGTCTATGGTCATAGTGGAGGAACCAAAAGGATTCCTCCACATAGCCACGCCATGATCCATAAATTCTTGGTCCATGATCCATGATGCCATGAATTAAGGCCAATCAAGGCAGGTGGCGTTACTTTACTAACTTCAAAATCCTCCCTAACCATCTCCATATCAGAACTGATCATAATAACCTGACCCATCCAATACCTGACCCAGCGCATTGTCCTCACAAGAACCAGCGTTGACTATGGGTTCATCCCCTCGAAAAATGAGCGACCGAAAACAATTCCTTTTGGTTACGACTGTCAACGTCATCGTACAATCGATTAACAAATAGTGAATATGCACCTTCACACACCAATATTTTGTCCTACACTTTTACCGTACATTTGTAGCGTATGTCGACGCAAGACAGTAAGCCGAGTTTTCCCACTAAACCTGAGCAGCGAAGCAAGGCCCTACATAGAATATTGGCGCTTCAGAAGTACCAAAGCTCGTAAAGGAGTTTAAATGCAAAGGAATATTTGTGAAAGAAAAATGTTTGACAATTCCAGAGACTCTATGTTTTGTATTTTCAAATAGGAATATTTTTAATGAAAACCGTATGTACAATTTTTATGAAACAAGGCATGGTAATTAACTTTTAACCCCTACATTTTATATAAGAATAAGAATTTTTCTTATTTACTAATTTAAAAAATTTCAGGACAAATGTAAATCAGGTTTTATTTGAAAATCCTCTCTATCGAGTGGAGAAATTCTTTGAGATATATTTTAAACATTAGATAGTATGTTTTATATGTCTTAATATTTTTTTGCTAGCGTATTAAGCATATTTATTATTGTTCTATGCATTTTAAAGTGTCGTTTTATTATTTATGTAACATTTTACAAGAACTGACGAGCCCATTATCCAGTTACCAATTTGTAATGTACACAGACAATAAATAAATAAAAATTGAAATTAGACAGCTGAAATTCCAAAACGAGATGCTTGTCTCAGGAAATATGTTCTCTCACGGGCAATTTAAGCATATAATTGCAGACCAAAGATTGAATAGCATGCTTCCAGTGCCCAGGCGTTTAAAATTAAATATAAAAATCACACCACCAACGTCTGCTTCTTTGCGGATGGCCGACAAACGAATTGCATTTGCCGGGTACATTAGAGGTTTACAAATGTATTCCAGGAAATTGAAACCGAACGGTTTGGCGTGTTGGAAACACCGGTTGTCATGAGATCACCAAAGTTAAGCAACACTGCACTGCGTCAAGTATTAGATGGGTGACCATCAAACACATGGCCAGTTCTGTTTGGAAGTGAGGTTGGCTTGGAGGGATGAAAGTTAATACAACTTCATTCGCCTTGCTTATCGACCTCTCGACGGCATGTTTTTGTGGAGGAATCCTGATGTTCGAGTTGTACCGTTCTCCGGAAGGGACGTTAAGCTGGTGGTCCCCTTGGTGCTCTTCGACAGGCTAGGTGCCGGCACCGGGTATCTCCCTTCTGGGCTAACTTCGGTACTTCATCATCATCCACTCATTAGACCAGTGCTACATGGTCCGTTGTCAAAACAGTGCGTCGTTAAACACCACAAATCAATCAATCAACCAACCTGATTCTGAAACTAAACTTGCAGTGTTCATGTATAGTATTGTGAGCTGATTGAGAAAATGTGAGCTGGACATCAGATATGTATCTTGGCTTAATGGGAGGTTAATATCCTTACCACTGACTCTAACGGAGCATCTTAACTTCCTCAGACTCCTGTCGGACGGACCTACTTCAACGCAACCTTCTCGGCCAATCATGATGCGACCGGCACTTCGCTTCACTCCAAGATGGCTTACAGCAGACTGCACCCTGCCAGCATCCCCAGGATGCCACGCTCACCCACTTTGCCGAGGGTGAGTGACGCAATCAAAGAATGCAAGAGTGTCTAGAGAAAATCTTGGGCAACCTTTGGTAGTCATGGGTAACCTTTGATAGCCGTGGGAAATATTTAAGTAGTCGTGGGCAACACTTTGGTAGTCATGGGCAACCTTTGATAGCCGTGGGCAACACTTGGGTGGGTAAATTATTATGGAATGGTCAGGTAATGGCCATCCGATGTTTGACAGGTGGTTAAGTAGGTGGTCCCTTTGGTGCTATTCGACAGAAGTATGCTACGTGCTGGCACCGTGTTTCCCCTCCTCCCTTCTAGGCAAAGTTAGGTTCATCATCAGGTTAGGTTAGGTTGGGTTGCGTTGGATTAGGTAAGTTTAGTTTAGGTTAGGTTAGGTTAGGTTAGGTACCGAACGGTTTGGCGTGTTGGAAACACCGGTTCTCGTTGAATCACCGAAGTTAAGCAACACTGCGCTGAGTCAGATATTGAATGGGTGACCATTATACACATGACCAGTTCTGTTCGGGAGAGAGGTTGGAGGGATGAAAGTTAGTACAGCAACTTCATTCGCCTTGCTTATCAACCTCTCGACAGCATGGATTTGTGGAGGAATCCTGCTGTTCGAGTTGTACCGTCCTTCGGAAGGGACGTGAAGCCGGTGGTCCCCTTGGTGCTCTTCGACAGGAGTAGGCTACGTGCCGGCACCGGGTTTCCCCTCCTCCCTTCTAGGCTAGGTTAGGTTCATCATCATCCTCATCATCATCCACTCATTCACCGACGCCATTAGACCAGTGCCGCAGGACCAGTTGTCAAAACAGTGCGTCGTTAAACACCACAAATAACAATAATAAATTAGGTTAGGTTAGGTTGGGTCGGGTCGGGTCAGGTCGGGTCGGGACGGGTCGGGTCGGGTCGGGTCGGGTAGCGTAGGGTTGGGTTAGGTTTCAGCATTACGCGACTATACACGGTGAGAGTTATCAAATAGCCATTTGGTGTGATAATGGTTTCACTGCAAATATATAATAACAATCCAAGGAAGCTAAATTTTTGTTTTACTTTGTAATGTTGTATGTTTCAGCTGTTTTGCTTTCCGAAATTCTCTAGGATATTTATCAGATTATTAGGATGTTTCGTGCACTATTAATATGATTGATATGGACCAGAAACAACCCCGCATAGATGTCAATGAATGTCTTGCAATATGACATTGATGCATATCAATCCTACGTTTATTCCAGATTTCCTTGCTTTGCATTAGAGATCGCATGCTAAGTGTTGAAAAGAATGCTCAAGATGGATCACATCATCGTCCACTCGCTGGCTCCCGGTCAAGTCGGGCGGTTGCCACGGTTCTTCAACGAAGGAAAGAAACCCAAACGTGGAAACTAACAGCACATCGCTGAGGTGAAGATAAGTAAAGAGCAGGTCGAGGGATTGGCGCTACAGCAGAAACACTTTCTTTCAGCTTGACAATATATTTTTGTTTGTATTTTGTCTCTTGCCTCTTGCATTTTGTCTCCGTGTCCCGTTACAGCAAGCGTGAAGAGGTCAGGCAGGGTCCCATTTTTAGCTGACAACATTCTGAGTCTGAATACTCTTCTGTACGTGTGTCTGGCACTCAGGATAAATTTTAGCTCAAACACAGAGTGTCGAACTCTTGCAAATGTTCACCAAACTGATGGCTGAAAGTAGGATGTGCTTATGACTGATAAATCCACCCCAGTAGCTGCATTGGCCCTTGGGGTTGCAATGCGTCTCTACATCGGTACCTATTCACCTTAAATCAACTACTGGTGCAAGTAGACATTTCTAAATTCACAATGGAGTGAACCAAGGAACCAGATACTCAGTCCTTGCACCGATTTCGACGCACAGTTCCGAACTGGTCAGAGTGATTGAAGGTACGATAGGGTGGTTAGGTACCAACAGAGTATTACCACTAGAAAGTAGAATACCGGCGAGGCAAAAGTTGAAACGGTTTCTGCCTGCGCAAGATTTGGAATGAAGGTCAGCTTACGTTAATATTGGTTTATTTCTGGCCCTAGTTTGTATCTCTCTCGCGTTGTTAGCAATTTAATCATTCAAAAAAATATGTAAATGTTTTAAGATTACATCCTAGGAACAGCTGTTTGCGTCCCGCCGGGACGCATTTTCAGTTTCTAGGCGGTTCAATTCAGTTTCTAAATAAGATAAGAAACTTGCTAAATGATCTTCATCTTTTATAATTTCGCAACATTTTTGCGTCTTGGTGTGGCTCCCTAGCCGTGTAAGTTCCAGCGCGCCCAATTAAGCGCCAACGCAGAATTTCGAGACCTTCCAGCTTCGTGGATTGAAGGCGTTCTGCACGGCTCGCGCCATGAGGGTTCGGCCATTTTGGGGGAAAACACACATATGTAGCGTCAATCCTATTACCGTCCTAGAAGTATGTCATGCAATTAAACTCATCGCTTCACGTGGGTGGACCTTGCCTTTTAAGTGGTGTTCAACCCCTGGGACAGTTTGAGCAAACGTTCCAGTGTCGTACTATGAGCACTTGCTCAACGGTTTCGCGGTCACAGGAAGACGTTTTCCTGCTCGTGTGATCAGTGAGTGCTTCAAGATAGTGAATTGAGTTCAAGATCTCTAAGAGCTAAAAAAGAAGTGACAATTAGAAGACCATTGGAAAATACTGTTGACTCGTAAGCATTGCTTTTTTTAACTGTACTTTGATTTACTTTGGTCATTATTTATCCTTTGCTGTAATTTATTTTCTTTCTCTCTCTCTCTCTTTTTAGCAGTGTTTATTCCTACAACAGCAAGTTCCTTCATCTTTGTACCCGGCATCACGACGGCCCACATAGCCGCCACTCTCTTATCATTGGTAAAGAAAGGTCCTGCTATAGGTCCGAGTCACCCTGGGTGATTAGAAAAGCCCTTGAATTATAATTTACTATTCGGTCCGGTTATATTATTGGCTACAACAGGCCTGATCGGAAGACTGCTTGAAATATAACTATCTCTTATTTATCCACAGCCAAAGTTTTCCGATGATTGATAATGAACTTAATTTAGGCTCGACGGATTTTTTTTTTATCGTACTGCATGATTCGACATCGCGCCGACATTTTATTGTGGACGTCATTAGTTCTTCACGCTCGTGAAAGTGTCATGGCGCCCGGTTGCGAGCTAATTTAAAATAAAATACAGCCGAAACTTATATTCAACGAATGTGACTGCGTGACAAAAACCATGAAAATTAAATATATTTTTTTTAACTGAAACATTTAGGTAACATACTAGAAAGGAAAGGTATTATTTTGTAAATTTAGACATACATTTTTTTATCAAGTAGTCTGTGCAGAATATTGCGCAATGGACTGTGAGATTGCGATTGTCTCTTATTCTGGTTCCGGAAGCCATTTTCTCGGCGGTGCAAATTTGTTGGTAGAAGGGGCCGGCGATCTTTAATTATTTATTTATACAACGTACTTTTACTGGTGGCGGCATGAGTAAGTTTTAATATCAATTAGGCACATAACACTATTTGTAAAACTTGTACGCTTCGAAAGAATGGCCTGATTGGGGCGGTTTTGCTTGAATTAATATTTTTTAGTAGACAGCTTGAGGATTCTAGAAACTTGTCTTGAGGGGCAAATGATTCTGATTACGACATGCTTTTTTTCCACCTATCAACATGATCTGCTCCCATATTTGCATTCAACTGTTACTAGACAGTCTTCTCCTCCAACTAAATTAATACCATTTCTCTTATTTCAAAGTAACAGCGAGGTATGCGTGATTGGCAGTAGGTACATTCAGAACCTAGGCCATAAAAACAATATTCCAAATTGCCGTGATTTGTAACTGTCATTATCTTACAGCACAAGAACCACACCAACGGTATTTTTCGTTGCTTGGGACCCCAACCCTGTTGTTTTTTCCAGATAAATTATATCTTAAGATGTGTTAATAGTCTTTATATTTTGTTTCATAGTTAGCATTGACTAAATAGCTGATCTTATCTTATCTCATCTACCTGGAAAAAAGTAAAATAAAATGGAACCAGCATTGTAGTAAGTATATCCACTGCAGTATTTATTGTTTTCCAGAGAAAATCCGAAAGTTTGTTGCACGTATGACTCAGCCCAAGTCTGAGCGAGAGAAACAGAAATCAGCTGAATTTAAGGACCAGAAAAGTAAAAAGGAAGATACTGCATCTTCAGATCCCGTCGAAGATACTGCATCTTCAGATCTTGTCCAAGATCCTACTAACGGCCGCCGAAGGCATAGGAGCCGCAGCCGCAGCCGCTGTACTTCTCATCATTCTGTGGTGCTCGGCTCAGATGGATTTCCAACCGCCCCACAACATTGCTCGGCTCGTGAAGATGAGTGCCAAAAACCTCCAGCCTCTACGGGATCACAGTCGAGCATTAAGGAGGCTGATTGGCTTAATGTAACTTTACCCTACCCGTTCTCTATTTCAACGGTAAGTAAATTGCGTTGTATTCAGCAGATTTGCTCAATTAATTTGCTTGAAAGATTTCAGAGAGAGGGAGAGAGTGCAAGAAGGGTGTGCTAGAACAGTATCGATATAAACTGCTTCCTGTTTACTGCTTTCAGAGAGAACCATGATTGAACCCTTATTTCCGGCTGGAAGTTATTGAAAATTTCAAAATGAAAGTAACAATCATACAGGTTTATAGCACTATCCTGATTTGTGTATTTATTATATGTGTTCTCGATTTTTTTGGAAGCTTGAATTAGGAGCTCACTTAGTAGGAGGAACTTACTAAGCCACCAATATTTAAAAAAAAATGTACCTCAAGCAGTTTGTTTGGCTGTTGCTTGTTAAGCAAACAAACCTTTGATGATAAGTATAAGATGTTTTAATATTGAAGTGACGCTTTCAATCCAATATACAAAAAGGATAGTAGGTTGGAGAAAATCAGCATTTAGAAGGGGAAATATGAAACTTTGTTTGAGCCATACATTTATCAGAGGTATTTTTTAGCTAGTTTGCCTCTATCGTTTTATATCTCCTGAAATCAACTAGCAATTATAATAACTAGCCATCTCGATGCCCATATTTAAACAATGTGAGTAATTCACCCTAATAGCCGGTATGATGTCCACAGATAATGGAAAGAGCTATACAGCTTGTAAGCGGAGATATGCAAGAGGGTGGTGCCGATGGCCCGTACAATCCGCTTGAGCCGGTAGCTGGGCCGAGCGGTGTTCATAGAGCCAGAGAATGCATCCCCACCTGCGCACCACCCAATTCGTGCCGCTCTTTTGATTCATTATTGGAGGGACGAACAACTAGTGCGGATGACAAGATAGGATTTATGGGATATAGTCCTTTCTTCCATGGGAGACCATCTAAATATGAAAAGCTAATGAGCTCATATTGGGTTGAGCGAGATTTAACAGGAAAATCCACCCTGGAACGTTGGATTGATGTCCAAGTTGATGAAACCCAGCAAAGGAAGGAAAGGAAAGCCAAAGAGAGAAAGGATAGGAAAGACAAAGCCCGAGCATTGAGGTTGCTCGATCGTCAAGTTCGCCCTGAATGCGAACCACGATAGACCCTTTGCACGCTAGCTCGCCAGCCATCCATCACTATGACGATGGTTATTAGTAAATTTAGCAAATTTTCGTATTAACTGAAAATAAGCAAATCTAATTGGGCAAAATTAGAGTTGACCCTCAAGTCTTTATGGGTTTATTGAACTTGTAATTTTAGGCCATAACCCTCTAAGAATTGTTTAGCAATTATGGCACAAGGTACACCATTCTGCCCTAGTGACATTTTCAACTAGGAAGCTAAAATTTGTCATGATTGGGTGAGTTCATAAAATTTTGAGAAAATAAACGGTTGGCGAGTTAAGGCTGTTTCATTATCATGTATCACATTTCATTATCATTATTCATATTCAATGATTATTACCTGTATCATGAGATGCCGAGTCCTCATGTCAGACGAGAGGTGGGCCACAGAGCAAGCCAGAGTTACGGCATGCCTCTCTAATCTCTGGCAGCATATGTTGCTTTCCTGAAAGAAACAACAAAATTACAGCTTAAGATAAATCTCAATGTACAGTAGTCTGAATGATTTTTCTAAATTGCGTGCTCCATCAGAAAACCTGTCATCCGTAAAATCACTGCTAATAGCCAGTCATTGTTGGTGGTAACGAATTGAAACTTGCCATAAAATGAGCACATTTGTTCAATGCATTAGATTACAGTATCAGTCCAATGTGAGTAAAAGAGCATTATTTTGTTTAAGTGCCAAAAGGCTGGATAATTGGTGTGGAAGAGAAAATAACTTTGAGTACTTTGCCTTGCAGTAGTCTTACCTTTGAATACTCTCCCTAAAGAGCAAAAGGACCATACCAAAAGTGTCTTTTCACTGTTTGGCTAACAAGTAAAGCAAGTGTACTGCTCATTTCCTAGAGAGAATTGAAAGAACTGCAGGCCAAGAAGTTTAGAAAATTAGTGTTGGTAAAGAAATTATCAAAAATAGACAAGTTTTTTTTATGACTTGTGGCAAGGTTTAAAAAACTCCATAAGCACAAATTATTTTAAAATTAATCGTGAGTTTGATACTTGGCATTTGGCTAAAAGTTTGGCGGACAAAACGTGTGAAGCCAGTATGAAGAAGTTTCCTATATTATTAATTAAGAGTGGAAAGTGAGCATTAACAATGTAGTACACCCTTACTTTGTGGATTGACCCAGCTTTTGAGCAACTCAAGCTCCATAGATTAGTACGAGCATTGAAACACAATTTTAGCAGGTACTATTATTAGTAGGTATTGGCAGTTAGGTTTATTTGTTTACCCATCCATAGAAAGTGTCCGCAGATAATCCTGTGTTCCCTTCCTGCACTATTCAGATGTTGTTAATTTCACAGTCTGAATTTGAGGTTTCGAACTGGCACCTACGCTTTATTACTTCTTTTACCCTTATATCACAGATCATAGTTTAACTGACTTTCCATAGTAGAAAAGACCTAAATATTATGTACAATGCAGTTTCATATTATATCGATATTGCCAATACAGTTCCAAATATTTATTAAAAAAATATTTTCCCAATACAGCTTGGTAAAGACATATTACTGACGAAATTAGTTAGTATCTTAAACGATTCTGGCTTCCGAACGTCTCGAATGTTTTTGAAAAGATGCTTCATCCCCTGTTTATTGCTCATGATTTTAAGCTGGTTTCTATTACGTTAAGTCAGTTAAAAATAAAAAAAACCCGCAATTTTTGTGGAAAATCAGAAGGAAATGGTATTTTTTAGGGGATGAAAATTAAGTGAATTTTGTGTTTAGGGGTGTAAAATATATGTCCTAATGTGATTTTTACCATAGCATGTCCGATTTATTAGTTTGGGAGCGGTTTTTAGCAGTTCTAAAATTAGGCGGGAAACTAATTTTAGGCGTCGCTCGCCGCTTCTTTGAACAGAACTCTGTTATGAATTTTATGTGGTGGTATATTTGAATAATTTTTCCTTATAGCTAGCGAGTAGATCTATAGAGTGGTACTAATTACAGTTTGGGGAGAACCAAAACCTGAACCACACAGCTAACTTTGGCATGCATATTTTGTTTTAGTGAGATTTTTGGTATATTTTTTTGGCAAATTTTGACTATGAAAAACACCAAATGTGTTAACATTTATACTTTTTATTGCGAAGCCTTTGTTGACGCGCACCTGCGAACAAATTGGGATTTCTATCAATTTCGCAAATGTTTGTTTTCATTATGATTGTTTTTGGCCTCATGTCTAATTGATCTAACCTTAGCACTAGTTTTGACAAAAACTATTTTAACTGGGTTTTGAATGCTTAGTGAAGAACAAAAATTTCCCAACGTTTCGTAACTTGTACCTGTTACTTTTTCCAGGGTAAGAGCAGTTCTAAAAGTAGGCGGGAAATAAATGTTAAGTGTCACGCGCCACTTCTTTGAACAGAACTCTGTTATGAGTTTTACTTGTTAGTATATTCAAAATTTTTTCCTTAAAGCTAAAGAGCAGATCGGTGATACTAATTGCAGTTTGCGAAGATCCTTCTTACCCTTGATACTGCTTGATACTTCTTACCCTTGAAAAAGTAACAGGTACAACTACAAGTTGCAAAAAATTGGGAAATTTAGTTGTTCTTCACTTAGCATTCATAACCCAGTTAAAATAGTTTTTGTCAGTTCATTTTCATTTTCATGTTTGATTTTTTTTTTATCAAATTTTGACTTTGATCCTTTTTTGGGGGTGTTCCCTTCATAGTTTCCGAGTAATTAATCTTTCGGTATACCTTGGAGGTGTTCTTAACACCTCCAGTCAGGCTGGTATCGGGACACAGCTTTGCTTACCGACTAAGCTAAAGAGTTCTAGCACAGCGCCCTCTCATGAACTGCAAGAACTAATACGACTGAGCAACCAACATGCGAATGCAGTGATCAGCGCAGGAACTACTTTCTGGGCTTAGTCTCTGCGCAAAGGTATATTAACATTATAGTGGTGATTCTTGATTCACACTCAAGCACGCTTACACACTACTACATTTTACGAAATTCGAAACATTCCAGTCATAACCATGAGCGTACCACCAATGCTCCTACCTACTTGCAAATCTACTTGAACATTTAGACCAAAAATTAAATCTTTGTGCGAAAACAAATGGTGGGTATTATCTGGTCGAACATTTGACTAGTCGAAAATAGTAACTGGTCGAATTTCAGTTTCAATAGACACTCTGAATAATCTTCTATGTCCCAAGCTACCATAAGAGCCGAAATTTCAAAGTTTCTACTAGTTGACTCTCCGGAAATAAAACTGGTCGAAACTTTGATCTTCGGCTATGTCCTTAAGCATTGGCTCTTATGGGAGATTGGGACGTAAAAGATTTTTCAGAGTGTCTGTTGAAACTAAAATTCGATTAGTCGAACATTCGACCAGTTACTTTTTTCGACTAGTCGAATTTTCGACCAGATATGGCACTCCCATCCTGTGACACACATGTCACGATTCACGCGTGACTGAATATCCAGCACGATCACGCACGACAATTTGAGGTGCGTGACTCACGTCACGCGACCTCCTCCAATCCGGATCCTTCGCTTCTAAAACTTAGACGCTAGTTCTTCACGCATATGAAACTGTCATGGCATCCGGTTGCGAAAGGAATTAAAAGAGACCCGCACTTATATTCAACAAGTACTCTGCATGAAAAATACCACTTAAATTATATAGATGTTTTTTATTACGTGATACATTCAGCTAACAGGTTTTAGTTTGTCAATTTAGAAATATGTTTTTGTTTTGAATCATGCAGGCTGTACGGTAAACTGCGCAAACTCCTGGGCAATATTTCATCTTTTATACTAATTCGTTCCGGAACTGGAAGCCATTTGCTTCGAATTGACGAGTGTTTGAAGTACAGGTCGAACAGTCCACTTTTTGTTTTATTTGCCTATTATACTTCAGTTGGTACCATCACAAGTAAGTTTTCTACATTAAGACACAAAACATCAATTGAAAAACTTGTAAAACCTCGGAAGCGTGGCCTGATTGGGTAGTTTTGCTTTTATTCATATTTTTGCAAGTTAGCGTGATGATTTTGAAAACTTCCCTTGGTGGTAGATGATTCTTGAGAACGATAATCATTTTCTTTTAATGACGTTCACTATTTCTCCAACTTTCAACATGATCCCATAGTTACATTCAACTGTTGGTCAGTTTTCTGATCAAACTAAATTTAAACCATTTCTCTTATTTCAAGAAACAGCGAGGTATACACGATTGGTAGTAAGCAGTACCTACTTTGGCCATAGACACAAATATTCCAATTTCGTTGCTTAGACCCTGTTGTGATCTTTAACTGTTATTAACAGTGCAAGAACCGCATCGACGACCTTTTTTGTTGCTTATGACTCTAAATCGTAATACTTTTTCCAGGTAGATGGAATCTGGAGATGTCTTACATTAGTCACTATTTGTCCCATAGCCCGCAATAACCAGGAAAAAAGTGATAGAATAGAGGCCCAGCTCTCTAGTTAATGCAGCTCTGAATTGTTTTCCAGAAAAATCTGAATGCTTCTTGCTTGTGACAAAACTTAAAGGTTCAGACAAAGCACGATAAAAAAATTCGAAAAGAGAAGAAACCACCTCTTCTAAGATCGTACTTGAACTGTTACGAATCATCGAAGGCCCAAATATACGTAAATTGTATTGTATGCCGCAGATTTTCTCGATTAATTTCCTCGCGTTTTAAAAGTTAGTAGAATTGTAAATTACTAGCAACCCCTAGTAATCACAAAAACTAGCCATCTCCTTGCTTTCATATTCAACACGAACATAAGTCACTCTAATGGCCGATATCATGTCCACAGAATATGGAAAACCCTACCCAGGATGAAGGCGGAGATGTGAAGAAGCAAGGTGCTGCTGACACATACAACTCGACCGATGAAAATAAACTAGTTGCAATGATTCAAGCTACTTTCGACTCTGTTCTTAGCTGTAAAGGACAAGAAAGCACCCGGCATTTTAATATGCTACCTTATTCGGCTATAATGAGTCTCCAGAATATAGGCAAAGATATAAAAGAGCAAGATGCTGCTGGCGCATACAATCCATTTGATACCTTGTGCGTACGATGTGGAGACGATGTGAGGAAGTATGGAAAAAAACGCCTGAACTACTGGAATGAAGTTAACTTTTTCGGGCAATCCAGGCTGGAATTCTGGGTTGATTTACAGGTCAAAGAAGTTAAGTACCTCAGAGCATTTGCAAGGAGGGAAGCAGAAAAGCGTCGAAAGTATCCACCGTTTGGTCTACCATTTTATTGCTCCGTTTAATTCAGTTTACAAGATAAAAGTGAGAGACCCACATTTTTCATATTGTTAACCAGCTTAATGTAAATAAATAAAAAGCAGCCCTTTTTAAAAACCATAAATTACCTACATAGTTTCATTTACATTAATTCAATGCCATGACATAAATCAACCAATAGATGTTGCACGGTAATAAAATTAACTGATCTTTAGAATTAACAGGTTTAAAAAAAATGTTTCTTGTTTTCATATTATGCAAATAAATGGTTGTCTGGGTTGATACTCTATTATTTCTTACCTGTATCATGAGATGCCAAGTCCTTTCCAGATGAAAAGTGGACCACCGAGGGAGCCAGGTGACATGCGACTTCAGTGCCTGGAAGTTTTCCTTAAACAAAACAAAAAATGAATAGTTCTTGAAAAATCTCGGAGTGTGCAGCAGAAATCCCCTTCAGTCTAAAAATTACCAAATTTTTTCCATTTTAATGGATTACAAAATGGTTCCAATGTAGATAAGAAAGCATTTTATGGTTACAATACCAAAAGTCTGAATGATTGGCGTGGAAAGAAAGAGAACTTTGAGTACTCAAAGGTAAGTTTCAGGATGTTGCGCTCGTTCTCTCATCTTTTTCTTTCCACACCAATAAGAAGCTTAATAAATAAATAAGTTTGTGAAAACCATTAGGGCATTTTCTTATATTTACACTGCTTAGCAGACAATATTTCAACACATTTCTCTAATCAAATTGTGGTTTCTATGTTAAAGTACCAGCTGTAATTGGTTACCCATCCTTAATGTCCTTGACTGTTTGTTGAACAGAAGACCTGACGGTTGCTACCCTTGACTTTTCATTACTTGTCGTTTGACCCCCAGAATTTGGAGTACCTGAGCACAAGGAAGTGTTTTACTATAGGTTTACACTTTTTAGTTGAGACTAAGTGCTAGTCGAAAACTTTTTTTTTTATTTCTCTAGTTTACCCTCTTGAACAGATTATGGCAACTATGAAATCACGATAATTAATGAGGCACGGATGTAGGGGTATGAAACATCCATGGGGACAATCCATGTTGCCGTGGACAGCAATATTCTAGAGGAGGTTTTCCGCTTCTAAAATCAGAATGAATTAGAACCAGTTGGCTGACGTCAGGCGTTCGTATGCCAAAGAGGACACCTTGCAATTGAAGTAGTCCGTCGCTTACCATGAAGCTGATTGGATAGTCAAAACATTATCTGTTAAATATTTGGTGCAATTGCTTGGATAGAACTGTGCCAAAAGTGTATTTTATGCATATCCGTCCAATGAAAGATTCCAGCTGTTATCCATCCGATGAAAAATATTGGTAACATCACTGGGTTATGAAAATGTTGATTTTTTTTTTCTATCATTTGAATTAATATTTTACTAAGGGGGAATTATATGGAATGTGAAAATCGGCATTGGATCAAATTTTTTTGCATGGCTTTGTTTTCACGTGTAGCTGAGTCACTAATACAATGCTCAAAAAATGATTCTGCAGGAAATATGTGGGGGAACTCAGAAAAATTAACTTTTTGTTGTCGCCTCTGGTTATTTAAGAAGTGGTTGATTGATTTGTAGTGCTAAGCATTGCACTATTTTGACATCTGGTCATGCGGCACTGGTCTTATGGCGTCGGTGAATGAGTGAATGATGATGTTGAGTTAGTATGTTTGAGTTGAGTTGAATGAGTTGAGTAATTTGCAATTTTTGATTGCATTTACAATACTTATCTTCAGGTATCTAAAAGTTTTCAGACATCTTACTTATCTAAGTCCAAATAAAATTGTTGTTTTTAATAGTGTTAAAATAAGTGTTTCAACGCCATGTTTCAACGCCGAAACCTCACCAGTAAATACAATTTTGATAGTGATCGTTTGGTAAAGTATACCCTTAAGCACGACGATTTCAAAAATGTTGGTCTTATTTTGATCAGATACATAGTTTCAATGGAGCCGATGTCTACGTAAGTCGATGGGTGGCACCAAATTACGTCCAACAGCGAGGCCCAGCGAGTTGCTCGGACTTGCTATTGGTGGCGGTAGTCCGAGTGGGACTCTCTGTTGGTGAGTACTCATTTCCCCTCCAAACAGCAGAGTGGGGAGTCCCATAAATCGGCTTAACAAAAAAAAGCGCCTGCTAAGGTCATCGAACAACTTTTAATCATATAAGTCAGTATTGCAATCAAAATCCATACTATGATTTTCATTCTAAATTAATCCTAAGGCACGCTAAAGCTTTCTAAAACCCAGCATGCTGACACTTGAGAACTTAGAGTACAATAGATAGCGCAGGGTTTGAACTTGCGTTTACAACACAAATGTCATTGCGCTCATTAAAAAAAAAAAAACGTATCATCCGAAATCAAAAACTAGAGATTGGCCCTTTGCCAAAGCCACAAAACAGCCACAAGAAACTTAAACAGCATGGGTATAAGATTTCTTTCATTATGTAGGTGCTGTGACACACAAGAAAATATCATCCAAAGTTTCTTTTATAATTTACGCTCGAGAAAAGCCCTTCTTCCCCCACATTTACTACCATATCGTCGCATTTATTACAAACCCTTTTAGGACAACACTCGAGTGTCACCACTGTAACCTAGATAAATTGGATAAATAATTAGACAGAAATGTATGCTCTGTATTAAATGAATTTGTCAAGACCACTGTGAGGAAAGTGGTGTGTAATTTATGCAGACTTACAAAAGCATATAACGTACCATGTGCTCAATGCATACCTGTCTTCTTTCCCTGTACAGTTGGATATCCAGACTACTCGCAACCACCATTAGACGCAACGTAACCAATAAGGAAAAGATCTACATTGAGACTCGCTTAAGCTGGCTTGATGAAAATGTTTACTATCTTCTCCCATTCAGTTATTTATCAAACAGGAATGTGTAGATAGCTTAACTAAATAGCCTAGTGCTGGAGCCAGTTAAGTTTGAAGGAGTACCTACGCAAGAGGGCTAATTTTTTAAAGTCGGATGATTTCCTCTAGTTAAAACATGATGCTGTGTTTGGTCTGCCTAGGCTTGTGACATCTGTCGACCATCTATGGTTCCAGTCTTGCTTGATTCAACGATTCTGTTGAGATAGGCCGTAAATAGATCACTTTTATGTCACCTTAATTTAGTGCTTAGAATTTAAAGAATACGGGAGTGAGCATAAAACAACGTTATAAACAAATTTCTTCATCCTGAAGATATTATGAGTTTGGTACAAGCCCTAGAACTGCTCTCAACCCCTAGGGGTTCCAGTCTTGCAGAAATCCAAACCTGCACACAAATATCCCACAAATGTGTTTGTATTTCGAATTAAAAAAAATTATTAAATGCAGGGAGATCTTATCTCAGACAGAGATAAAACTTTACTTTGATAGCATAAGAAATATAGAAAACAACTGATATTTAATAAAAACCTACATTAACCCCAAGCAAGGGCTTGCACAACAAAAACTATTCGTCCTACCTACAAAACTATATGCACACATTTTTTTTGCAGACATTTTGGAATAAATTTAGATGGCCTATGTGCAGGCATAAGTTTCTGAAACCCCTAAACAATGGCTGTCTCTCTCCAACATAAAAAAGATGCAAATTTGATCACTTTGCCAAGAAGTGACCCAGTGAAGAGAATTTTTAGCTTCTCTAATCAGTATGAAGAATAGATAATTTTTTATGAACCTTCGATGGAAACTCAATAACAAAACATTAAGTGAAACCTAAATTACATTCAAAAACTCTGATTGGAAATCGGTCATAATCTGCAATCAAAATGTAATCCAATCCAATGGTGAAATTTTACCATTATAAATGTATCCTAATGAGTTCTGACATTCATAATATAGTATACTATTATCACAGGAGATTAATAAAAAAATAACAATTACCCTTTCCTCCAGCATGCAGTCAGTAAACACAGCACCTTCTTGATCCACGGTTGTATTTCCTTATTCGGCATAACAAATTCTTCAACTGCTGCTCATCAAAACAAAAGGGAAAACTCTCTGCGGGAATCAAAGACTATTTTCTGGGCGAACGATCACACTCCAGATATTGAAAAATCGTAACCTTGTTATTGAGCAGGCCGGAGGCGAGATCATGCCATAATGAAACTCTCGCAGTATTTGCATCACTAGAAAGTGATTTTCATTTTGCATTCATGTAGGCTTAGTTTGGGTGTGCTTGATTTGTTTGCTAACTACTAAGTGTACTAATTGCGTTTCCAAGCAGTAATAAAACACCCAATTTCGTTGATGAAATTTCTAGCAATTTCTAGCAGAGTAGATGTATGGGAAATGTGATTGTCTGCGAGTTAAAAGTTACTTCCAGGAACTTACAGATTAAGTAAGCTATTTGTCAATTATCTACAAGCAGAATAGAATTTGATGATACTGGACAATTAGTTGTTTATAAACAAAGTCAAAGAGATTCAGGTAGCTTAAGTGGCCCAATATTTTGTTATTATAATGGCAACTTTAAAATCAAACTAAAAACATCTAAATTGTACTTCACTTCATTAAACTCTACAACATGGCCTTTCGAATAAAAGTTATTGTTGTCCACCTCGAAAACACCAAATCCCATTTTTTGGAGCTGAATTTTGATTTCACATTTTACTAAATTGATAGCCGAGATTCAGAAAGAAAACAAGCACTGGTTAAAAGGTATCGATGATTAAGTTGATAATCTGGGTGATGATCAACCTAACCATGAGTACAAGGGAGGAAAGAAACCCTTGCGCCAGTACGTAGGCTACTCTGTCAAAGATCACCAAGGAGACCGCCGGAAGGACAGTACAATGTGAACAGAGGGATTTCTCTGCTAGCCCATGCTATAGAAAGGTTAACCCTAGTCTTTCTTGTCTCTCTTCTGATCAGAATTGGTCTTTGGTCACCCATCCAATACCTAACCCAGCGCAGTGTTCTCACGAGAACCGGTGATTCCACAACGGTAAACCTATCAGTCCCAGTAGGAGTCAAGAAATGTTTAACACTTAATACCTATAATAAAAACAGATTGTATTCCGATTTTTGAGATCCGATTTTCACTTTGATTCCATCATTTTGCTTATTTTAGTGCTCACCAAGGTCCCAATGCAAACATTAATATGGAAATCAATGATAGCTCTCTCTATGATAATGCAAAGTATTATTTTTCTAGTGCAACTTCGAGTGGCACTGAGAGCTGCTTATATTTATTACTTCCGAATCCCTCAAATTTACATGTTCTACCTAGACAATATTACTCTGAAGTTCGTGAAAGGCAAGCAAGTCTGTTACCATTGAGATTGAGGTCTCTTCTTGCTGGATATAATATGTGCATATATCCTCAAATATATTCTAGTGTTCAGTGTGGCATTCTAGGCTGAAGAGGAATGTCAAGGTTTATTATATTTTCTTGTAGATGAGGGGTGAAGGGAAAGGGAAAAATAATGAAAGCATTTTTAGTACTTGAGATCTGTTTTTCAGTGGGACAGTGAACAGATAAGGATAGGGCAAGCAAACATGCAGCATTGGTTTATGTAAGATTTTAGCAAAGCAGTTAAGGACCAAGGAAAAGTTTTGGGTTTCCTTACATTTTTCAATCTAAGGAATTTTTTTGAGTAACTTTAGAGTGTAACTTCTTGAGTAGACATTTATTTATTGACGCACATGTTTTAATGGGGTACGTTAATGAAATGATAATGATGAGCCTGATTGATGGTGATTAATGATGATTATGATAAGCCTTGCTATGCCTAGAAGGGTGGGAAGTGAACCCAGTGCCAGAACGTGGCCCAAGGGGACCATCAGCTTAACGGTCGAACAACAAGATTTGGAAGATGAGCGAAGTAGGTACACCCTTCGAAATGATTTGCGTTTGTTTTCCGTAATTGCTCCGAGATGTATACACTTTTTTTTTATTATTTCATGTACAGAGATAAGTGTTTTGGTTCTCGCGACTTCCTTTTTTGGGGTTCACTGGGCATAGCATGAATGATTTCCATCACTTCAGACGGACTGTAAAAAAAATTTTGATCAACCATAATTTTACATTACAACAAATTGAAATTTAATTTGCATACCAGAACCATCAATTAAGACATTCGTCACCGTCATTTTCCCAATTTTAAGTCGCACTATCAGAGAAATATCGCCTATAATCAGTCAATCGGTTTTCAAATACTCAAAGCAGAGCTGATTGAGGTCAGAAGATGTAACTTACGTGAGATAAGTTGCAACTAAATTACGCAGAGTTGATCATTGGTGAGAACGGACACATGCGCCTCTTGCAAGATCCGAAGTCGAGGACCAAGCGGAATCCCCATTGACTGGAGTCGGTCTTCACTCATGTATGGCAACTCCACCATCCCAACTTGCTCAGATTCAAACACACTAGCATATTTCTAAAACAACCAAAAATTTCGATGGTCATTCTCTAAAATGTTACTTTTATTGGGAGCAGAGCACATAATATTTAACTAGCAGACATACCTCGTAGCCCAACTTCTTGAGAAAAAGGCGGAGCAAAGGTGGCTCATCACCAAAAAACTTGGTGAGTTTCTTTACTCGAGTCGGGTTTGTGATTGACGGCAGAGACGAGAGGGCAGAGGACAGACGTGGCATTGACTGGGACCGATTTGCTGAAGCCATTGTGTGGGTGCGTAACGCAGAGAGCTCACTGCGTATGTTCTCCATTTCCTATAACAAAAACATTGGTGTGTTAGAAACTGTATAATCCTACATAAAAATATCATGGAATATAAAAGACATTGTTCTCTATATCTGCATCATCTTTATTCTCCACGTACGGAAGTACAATTGAGTCGGGATTATCAGTTGTTTATAATAATATTATATAAAAGGCTATAATAATATTAAGGCTGATAAATATTACATATCAGAAACAATTTAAAGGACAACTACTGGACACTATTACATCCTTCCTTTTCCACAAAGAATGAAATTTAAAATACAAAGACAATGATATACACGTGTTATTTAGTTGTCTGCAGTTACAACCCGAGAGTAATTAGGTAACCGTAATAGTCGATATCACGTTCTAAGTTTATGCCAAACAAGCTTGATGGCAGAGAAATGAACGAAGGTACCACTAACCTGCCCCAGGCCGAGCCTGAAGCAGAACTTAGAGAATAAACGGAGGCAGTGATGGCATCCCCACTTGTGTACCATGCGGTTCTTACCCGTTATTTAAATCTTTAATGGGTAGACAAACAACCAGCGTGGATCCAAAGCTGAGCAATATGGATTCAAAGGGAAGTGTTCCAAATAGGAAAAGTGCTTTTTAAGTATAGGAGGAATCAAAAAGTAGCAGAAATATTACTAATCGGAAGCTGGATGAAAGTTCAGGTTGATGAAACTGCTCTAGTCAGATGGAGAAAGAAGAGGGCATATTGGGCACACGTCCTGTCTGCCGTGGGTGCAAATTTTAACTCACTTGCCTGCCAGCCATCACAAAAGAGATGCTAAAAAACATTTCTAACATGTTTCAGAAAAAAGTTAACATAATAGAGAATGTGGCAAGTAAAGAGATAACACTCAAATCATAGAGCAGGAACTTCTATGATAAATGTACAGTGTTTCAGGCACAAAGAACACCATTATTAAAATTACATTTTTAGTGAAGAGGGTAAAATTTATTATGAATGGGTTAATCCATAAAATGTTGAGCAAATAAATAGTTGACTGAATTAAGGCTGTTTCATTAGTTACCTGTATCATGAGATGCTGAGTCCTCATCTCAGATGAGAGGTGGGCCACCGAACGAGCCAGAGTGACAACATGTGACTCCAATCTCTGGAAGCGTTTGTTGATTCCCTAAACAAAACAAGAAGTATACAGCTTTTGAAAAATCTTGGTGGGTGCCACAGAAGTCTCCTTTAGTCAGACTGTAAAGAAATTTTTCCATTTCAATGAGTTTCATTATCAGTCCAATGTATCTTCTAATGTAAGAAGGCATTATTTTGTTTGACTGCCAAAATAATAATAATTGATGATTGGTGTGGGAACGAGAAAAAACTTAAATAGTACTTTGCCTTTCAGTACTCTTCTCGTTTTAAAGTGACAAAAGCAAGTACCAAAAATGCCATCCTACAAAATGCAAATCCTACAATGCCATCTTTTCTAGTTTCCAGAAGTTGCACTCTGTCTCTTCTTTTCAATAAGTAGGTTTAATAGATCATACATATGAAAAATCACTGGAGTGTGGAATGTATTTGCTGCCCGGCAAACAACAATATCAACAACATTATCAACAATATTCAACAATATTTGAATATATTTCTAAAATTAAATTTTCCTCTCTGGTGGTAAACCAGTTGTAGTGGGTTCAAGGCAGTGTTCACCAACCTACCTTAATGTCCTTGACTTTCTTTCTCTCATCTTGTCGTCTCTTATCTCGAATCGGCCGGCTGGATACGGAGCTGGGCACGGACGAAACACTCCCATGGAAGCGCCGTTTGTTGAACCGAGGGTCTGACGGTTGGTACCCTTGACTTTTCATTCCTTGTCGTTTGACCCCCAGAAGTTGGAGTACCTGAGCACAAGGAAGTTTTTCACTCTATCTTCATATTACTTAGTCAAGACCAGGTGGTGGTTGAACAATATTATTTTTATTTCTCCAAGAAGAGATCCAGTTTTATCACTTTTGGAAGAAGTATGAAGAGTAATCACTAATCAGGCCCGGATTTAGGCCTAATAAACGTCATTGACTTTTTTATTACAAGGAAGTAGTGTGTCCAATAATAAAATACTTTGTGCATTGCGAGTGTTTGCAATTTAAATCAGATTTCATATATGTCGGTGATTGATTAGAGCAACACTATTCTAGAGGAGGTTATTCATTCTATAAGTTTAGCAGATTTTTAAAATACATTTCTTTTCTCGTTACACTGAGCTGTGCGACTTATTACCAAAATTACCCATATGAAATGTCCAACAAGAATAAATGAACACATGTTAGAGACACAGCTTTGTGTCACATTGGCCAATCCACATATTTATCGCTTTTTTTTCTCCAGGAAATAACTATTAAAAGAGATGTTTTCTTTGGGTATCGCAAAGATGCAGGGGCGTGCATGGCAGGCAGTGACTAGTAAAGTATTTTGAAACACCGTTTTACTTTGTGTGTTTTCTTATTTGACTTGTCCTACCAAAAAAAAGCATGGGATATTTTTGTTCTAATTGATTACCTCATTGATTTCCATAACTGGACTACCATCGGCAAATCTTTTATATCCTCAACTGATGACGATATATACCTCTGCAAAAATATGGCACGGTCCAATGAAGGTAGACTAGCTGAGCTTATTGATAAATCACCCAAACAACCAAAAATACCAGTGCTCATTATGCAAACATGTGTTACTTGTAAGATGCAAGCCCATAATCTTGTATTCATTCCAAGTATTGTCTTAACGCTTGTATAAAGATGTGTACTTACTTGAGAGTACATGTTTTCTAGGCCTTCCAGCTGGTGCCGAATAGCGCGGGCATCCCCAGTAGCGATGCTAGTAGCCACATCTTCGTCCAGCAAGGAGTCTAGCCCTGTGCCCGTAGTTGAGGTGATGTCGGTGACCGAGCCTCCTGAAAGAATGTTTAATGTTAACAACCATGGAGCATGTCATTCAAAATCCTGAAGGCAGTTAAAAGTCCAAAGGTTTCACACATTTCACGGTCATTAATAATCAGTAATCACAGTTATATGGTAGTGAATAAATATATAAATGGTGTGGTGTAAGAAAGCATTATGCATGACTACAATTAATGTTAGTTTTTACTTAGCTATTAATGATCAGTGATCACTTTATAGGTTCACAACTGGGCTTTTAAATCAGCTCACTCAAGAATTGTAGTCTGGAGTAGGTTGGATTGCTGACAGAAGGTAAAGAAAGGTACTAGCAAACATAACATGTCACACGCTTTAGTGAGCCTACAACTCGTTTTGATAGACTTACTCCCTTATCAGTGCCTTGCTTAGTGCAGTGAGGTTTAAAAATTTATTTATTTGAGATTTCAGCATATTTCAGCACACTGGTCAAAAAAATGTCATTTTAAAGAGAAATTTGGGAACCTTCCCTTTATGGCAGACAGTTCTTTAGAACTACTTTTCAAAATATTGAGGAAAGGGATGGTATTCACATTGTAACTTTATTTTCTTCCCATTTATTGCTTCTGTTACTCACTCAATTCTATGAATTGCTTCAAAGTAGTTTTTGGATCTGGGTCTTAACTTTCTTAATGGCTGTACCTTGTCTAGGCTGTTCGGAGTCGACACAAATGGAAGATCAGATGATAACCTAATCCGATTTTTGTGGTCCAGCTTGACAATCACATGGATCGACACATTTGGTGATACATTTTGAAACCAAAAGGGCTACCCTGATGTTACTAAATCAATGAGGATTTGCTGCCTATTGGATAAATAATTTAACACGGATGCTTGCTGTGCATTTGATGGGTTTGATAAGACCGCCTTAATTGCTATGTAGTTTACCCCGACTGTCTTAGACATAGCCATGACTTCTTTCCCTATACTGTAAGAAATCCAACTACTTGCGACTGCCATTAGACAAAAAATAAACAATGAGAAAAGATCTACGTTGAGACTCACTAAAATAGGATCAATTAAAATTTGTATTCTCTTTTCCCCCTACAATTATTGATCAAACAGCATATGCAGCTAACTTAGCTAAGTGCTGGAGCCAGTCAAATTTGAAGGAGTACCTACCTAATAGAGCTGATTTGTTCCTGTCAGATGACTTGCTCCAGTTAAAGCGTGAAGATGTGTTTGATCTGCCTTGAGCTTGTGAGGTCTTTCGACCATCGATGGGTCCATAGTCTTGCTTGATTCCATACATACCGCTGAAAACAATAAGAAGTAGATAAGTTTCACCTCACCTAAAATTAGTGCAAAGATTTTAAAGAAAATAGGAGTGAGTATGCAAAAAAGATATCAACGGATGTCTTTATCCTGTGCAGGGGCGTATGGTCAGGGCATGCGGGGCACGCGCCGCATGCCCTGAGAATCACCAAGTGGGTTATTTTCATGTTGTTTACGATAATTATTTACAAATTTGGCGGGGAAAAAAGAATCAGACCGATGTTTTCAGTTTTTACAACGTTAAAAGCGCGCTTCCTCTTATGGCGCTAAACATGGTGACGCTGGGTGAGCGAAGAGGAGAAGGGGACTTCCCTCTCACTCCCTCCTCTAGCTCTAGCGTAGCGTCATCGTAAGCTCTGGCGGCCCAGTAGCTTTTAGCTCTCTACCGACCAGCATGCATGTGTCGGCATCAGTGTTCTGTGAGATGATTCAAATAGCTTCCCGCTCTTGCTTAGATTTCCTCTGGCGCCACGAGGTAGCTTGCCGCAGGCAGTCAGTTATCGGCCGGCGCTGTTTTGGGTAGGATCGCGTGGGTGACACTAAGATTGCCCTGCAGCTTCCATTTATATATATACATATATATTTATATATAGAATACTAATAGACCCACCCGCTGCGTAAGCAGCTGCCGAGAATGATGTGTAAATTTGAGTTGATTTCAGCAATTTTAGTACATTCAGGTTAGCAATTTCAGTTCCTCAGAAAAGATCTTTTTGCCAGCCTTTTCGTAGCATAGCAACGGAAATTCAGAACTCAAGGTTGAAATAAAATTGAGATTTCCGTTGCTACGCTACAAATCATTCCGTTGCTACGCGCTACGAATTCGATGCTGAAAAATGCATTGTTGTCGGAAATTTTTTGTTGGTTTTTTTGTTAATTTTCAACATTTCAGCTGCAAAACCCGATCGAATCGCCGTGAAAATGCCACAACGGGATGTAAACCCGAATAACAAACCGATCTAGCCCAAGCGCTGGCGATTTCGACCAAATTTCACGATTTTTATAAAGATTTAGATCAATGAGACATCCCAGCCAGCCAGATACAAACTATTTCGGAGCCTCAGCAACGGATTAAGGCTTTTATATAAGGTTAATATTTTGTTTAAAGAGCATACCTAAGTTCTAGCCCCACCACACTAGCCCCACAACCGTCGAAAAATGTAGAATTTTCAAACATGCCGTGAATTTGCAACAGGTTTTTAAACTCAAAGTGTTTGGTGTGAACATTGTAATTTGAATTTGTGTTATGTTAAATACGCAATTATTTCATTTAAATTAGTAGAATGCAGATGTTTAAAATGAGAAAAACGACGATTTAACAATTTCTTTGGCACTTTTCAACGCTGTCCTAAAAATTTGGCTACTTATCTGCGATTATTGGCATTTTTCTTATGGTTTGTTCTTTTACGAAATCGAACGTGGAATCAAATCGTGTAAATAAGAACTGAATCTGATTAAAGTGGTTCAAAATTGACCAGTGTATAAAACCTCGATGAGATCGTTTTCCGTGGGATCAATACCACTACGGTAATTCTCATCACTCAATACACTTATCACACACTAATATGGACATAGGTTCTTCACCTTAAAGCAAGCAAAAAGGGTCCAAATTAAGCAGTATAGGAGTTGGATTTGGGTGAGATTGAACCTGGACATTGAGTCTAAGTTGTGGGGGTAAACCTTTTTCGGCAGAGTAACCCTCGATAAAATCTTTTCTTCGGTACTGAAATTGCTGAAATCAACTAAAATTAATCACGTCATTCTTATCTCTCACTTCACACACGGCAGCTGCGTGCGCAGTGGGTGCACTTCTAGTTATACCTTAGAGAAAAGAATACGGGTTATTATACCCGTATTATTTTCTCTAAGGTTATACCTTAGAGGTTATACCTTTGAGTGTTTAACTCACAATTTCATATTTCTCATTTATTTCTCTTACATGGTTTTGGAATTGAATTGTTCTCTTATGCCCTTTCAAAAAAAACGTACTTGTCCGCCCCTGCTATATTACAAAGGGATTGTTGGTGCAAGAACATACCATACCATAGCAATATCATCCTGCTTGATTAGGTTTATAATGCCAATAGAGAATTCTGCCATGTTTTTCTCACCTGGAATTGTGAGAAAGTTTGTATCGGCTAGCAGCTCCTCCACCCGGGGAAAGTGGAGGCAGAGGAGGCGTCATTGATGAAATGCTATCACTTATGGTCGAGTTGTTCCCGCAGCCTCCAGGACCCAACGGAGTGCTTTGGTGGTGAGTGTGAGGGTCTAGGATCTGTCGGAGTTCAGACTCCACCAAGTCCACCCATTCAGCGTCATTTCCTAAAGACAAGTTTTAAAAGTGACAATTAAATGCTGTTAGATATTTGTTCTGATGCAAACGAGATTCCAAAGGCACACACCTTGAGGGGTAGTGGACGACTCTTCACTCGTCTCCGCCAATTCCTGGTTCATCTGTTGTCCGCTGATGGCACTTCCCCTCCCTGAGTCAACATTTGTCTTATCGTAATCAGAACTTTGCCCAGAGCCACTTCCAACACCACTCAAGCCAAACTTACTCTTTCGGAAGCCTCCATTTGCTCCTTTTTTCGTCGCACTCTTCTCATCCTTGATACCATATTCTCCTGCATGTACTAACTCGCTTTTGTTGCCGTATACATCTTTAGATCCATCTAAATGGTCGCCGCTTACTGGTGGTTCTTTTGTGTATGTGCTGGAAGAGCCAACTGCCCCATTCATTTTCAGATTTGTTGCCGCCTGATGTTGGTACGTTAAGCCCGGTCCTATCTGACCGCCAATGGAAAGAGTTTCATTTGTACTACTGCTCCCCATTGGAAGTGCTTGATACGTATTTGAAGAGATCTGTTGCGAAGGGTAATGGTGCTGTGAAAATCCTCCCATTTTGTTTAATACTGTATTGTGTTGCTGTACAAGCTTTGGTTGCCCAGAGGCTGATGCACCCAAAGCCTGAAAACTTCCATTGTGGCCAGAAAAGTTTTGCTGTGAATATCCGAGAGTGGCTGCATTTTGCTGCTGGTGCAATTCTGGCTGGTAACCGTTATCTGCAGCAGGTGGTGGGTATTGAGCTCTTCCTTGCCGCATCACCATGTAGATTCCGCTGTTCTGGTCGGGGTAGTGTGTCTGCTGAGTGTTTGGCTTTGCATACTGCGATGTATTTGGTTTTCTATGATTGTGATCTGCGTAGAAAGCTGGAGATTTCATTATTTCCCCCTGCTTGGGGGTCGAATTAGAAATTGCATTTCGTTCAGCATACACAGCTTGGTTGGTGGCGTGGACAGAGTCACCTCCTATCACACGAATGGCATTAGTTTTACTCTCCATATTCACTACACATTGTCCACCACTCTGTACAGGTCGAGGATCAGAAACAAGCGGCATCCGGGCGTATGCACTTTCACGCTCGACTGATATCTGTCCAACACTTGCTTCTACGACTCGAGCATTCTCTTCCTTACCCAACGTAGATCTATTCCCTTCCCGATCGATATTGTTGAGGGCCACCATATTGGAAGTTTCTACAAGAGAGGAACTGGATTTGTTCAGTGAAGTCTCTGATAGGTCTTTACTTTTGTTAAAGCGGCTAGAAATCATTCCTTTAAGCGTGTGGTATGTTCTTGTAGGGAATGCTTTGTTCTTTTCAGAGTCGGTCATGTCCTTGCTAAGTTTCGTGTCTGTCAGCTCTTGTAGTGACGAGGTGTTACCCAAGTTCTCCAATAATGTCTTTTCGTCCCGTAGCTCGGTTGGGAAATGCCTGGTGACCATGTCAGATGAGATGCGGCTCACTGTTGACACGTAGAAACAACAACATTATTTTAGCCCCTAAAGCTGTTCTATCTTCTTGAGCAGGCAAGGAGAAATGTGGTGAGAAAACCTGGCTTTAAGACAATTCTACACTTCCGTTAAGAAACTAGAATTTTATGAACATTGAAGATACATATTGGAGAATATGATTCCCGCCAAATTTTCTGATATTTAATGAGGAAACAATATTGACTGAACCTCTCATCCCATACATGTTTTTTATTTAAATAAATACATTTAAAAAAAAAACTTCAGACATACCTCCAGAGTCCAAAAAAACAATCTTGAAGGTAGCCAATTGACAAGTAATATTCTAAATATCTTGGAGCAATTTAAGTAGGTTCTTAAATATTTGGTAAAATCATTTAACTTGATTGACTCTATCAGTTAAGAAGGCTTAACCAAATCATTTTTATATTAAACCTTATATTTTATATGTCAGATGCAACTCACTGGAAGATTTGTTGAGGTCTGCATCGAGGGCCCTAGTGATTGTGTTTTCGTTGTGGATGAGGACGGGAATGGCAAGCTGCGTTTCACCGGGTAGGAATCCTCTCGGCGCCGAGTCATAAGTCCGCGACACGGCTCCCGTATGAGCACCACCCGAATACGTAGCTTGGTGCGACGACATCAAGAAACCACCATGCGGTCGCAGCATGTCTCCACCCTGTGGCCCCTTGACAAAAACATCTCTCATCACGTAACATTCTTTGGTTGGCACACTTATTTTCCTCGCTGAAATGAAGGGATTTTATTTCAAAATCAACTGACTGTGTGAATGTTAACCAAATGATGGAAAAACTTTGATAGCTGACTCCTTGAAAATCCAGCTTTAGGTTCCCCCAAAGTGTGTATTTCTCTTAGCATGTGGTTTGTTATGATGATGATGATAGAGCATGTTTTAGATAAAAAATGTAATTTTGGTTCAACAGAGCCCTTTTTGGAAATTTCACTTAGTCTATCTTAAATGTGGTTTTAAACTTGGTTCAAAATATGCACTTTTCGGGGTTTATGTCGGCCCAGATTTTATAATTTTCCTACTATTGACCAAATATCATTGATTTAGCTTCAACAGTAGGTTTGTCTGACAAAATTGGACTGTTGGTCACAATAATAGCCAAGGGATTTTCCCTCATAAAAATGGAAGTGTAATTTGGGTCAACTGGAATGTGTCAGATTTGTGTAATTTGATTTCTCTGCAGCATTATTTTGTTGTTTCAAGATAATACAAAAACCAATCATTTTTAGTGATTATTGAATTTTTCAGCAAAAATGAAGAACAATCTAGATTAAATAGTACTGGCAATGCTAATGGCAGTGTGGCAGGACCAAAGTGAAAGGTTGTCACGCCAAATGTACTGTGATGCATTCTTTGTTGGCACTATTTGTATGTAGTAGGTACAGGTAGTTGATAAGATCTTACGTTTACAGTGTTGTTCGCATTTGTCCAAGCTATCAGCTTGTTGGGAATGTCTGGAGAAATTGTTGCCATCGTCTTGCTGCGTTCCTTTCGTCGGTATTCTTGTAAAATTGGAATCTTTGTATTCTTGTCAGCACAGCTCAAGATTACTTCGCGTTCGATCTGAGTCCAACAGAACAAGGAGAATGATGAAAGAAATTTACGACATCCTCAGAGTAGGTAGAACGGTAAAACCACCAGAGGCATGGGCTCCAAGAGTCATAAAATGCACTACAAACTACTTTCTGCAAAACTTAAGTGTGAACTAGTAAGGAATTTCATTTTTAATAGATTCATTTTCATAGCTTCAGATTTCTGTAACACAATTCATGGTCTAAATCAGAAGATTGTTTCGCGATAAATCCGAAACTTTTACAGTGTTGTAGGCTCAGAGATATGGAGCCATTATTATTGTGAGAAGATTCCCAGCTTGCAGTACAATCGAGCAATGAGAACTATTACGAGCAAACAACAAGTCTGTTTCTATTTCTTTTCATCGCCATTCACATGATCCAAGAAACTCATTACACCAGAGTTAGACTGAAGCTTCGTGAGGCGTCTCGACCTGTCTGGCTCTGGCAAACAACATCGAAGGAGTAGCGACCACCGATGGCTCAACGGACGACGCTGACCAATTCATGCACAATCTACGCCGACGAGACCAGGAAAATGGAAAATTAAGAACCCTGCCCGGAAAAAAGTTTCAGCAGCCATAATTCCACTGGCCCATAATTAAAACTTGGTCCTTTTCTTTGAGTGGATTAAATCGTTGATGTTTGATGAAATAACAGTTCTGAAGCTAAAATGTTCCTTGTAACTAACTCACGTAACGAACGAACGCTACTGAGAATGCACATGTTTTTCTGTTCGGCACGCAAGGCCAAGAACAAGTTATTCTTTTAACAACCTTTGTCACGTACCTAGCTCTCTGTAGTAGGTACCTTCAGTCGAAGATATCGCGCCTACTTTTTCAGGTGCAATTTATTTAATAATTACGTGTAATGCATGATTGCCCTTTGCTCTAAAAGGATTTGAAAGCAACTCCAGCTTCCAACACAAGAAACAATACAATGCGCGCGAGACATATGGTGGTGAGTACAGTGACCAACTAAGTTACTAACTACTGTGCATCGTGCTACTACAGCAAACCCCGGTCACCGGTGCAAATGCAAACCAACAGTACCTATACGTTTGATAATTGAAAGATGTCATCTTACCGGAAATTTGTTTGAATGTGTATGAAGCGGAGTCGAACTACTGGATCCTGGTAAAGCGGTGGTGGTTTCTCCGTACAGAGGGTACGGTGGCATTCTGTACGGGGGTGGTGAACTTCCACCCCCTACTGGAACTCTTGCCCCCCGTTTGGGAGGTGGCTGAGGTTTCCCGGCACCGATACCTTCCACCTCCACACCTACGAAAACAATAGGTACACTGCTGGGTTTAACTCCACCGGACAACGCAAAATATATCCCGCCTTCTCATTCAGATTTTTATTTTCACATCGTATTGACAACTCGATCGAAAACTTTGCACTTAGTTAAATTTTGTATACGAAAAAAACTTTTCCGCGGGTATTAACATAAAACGGTGTTGAAGCCAAAAGCAATGCATAAGGAAACATAATCTCTCTCTTGAATTGTCACTACCCTCTCTGTCTACCAGCATAAAACAAGTGCATGGGTTGCGGATTGTTTTGGTTTGAAGTATGTCGTCAAGCTAGATAAGTGAGATTCTCAAAGATCGTATCGGTGACGAAGAATTAAATGTTGTCGCTCCGAATTTCGATATTTTTATGAAGTCAATCGATTTGTCTCGTTACACAGGTAATCCTCGTTGTTGATTTGAAGATGAGAAATTAAAATTGGACCGTACAAAGACGATCAAAGTTTGATAATGTTGTCAACAAGCCGCCTCAGCCGACCGAGTGTTTTTTGTTATAACCACAGGCCGAGATTTTAAAGCCGAGATTTTAGACTAGGTTTGAGTAACGTACATGTATTGGTTTTGTGGGATAAATACAAATGCCGGCTACGTTTCCAAATCACTATCACCAGGTATATGAATATTGGACCACAGACCAATATCAACATTTCATTTGATATCGCATATTAAATTATTTTCTATCTTAATCATAGGCCGTGAATTTAGTGGTTTCCGTGAAGAAAATCAATGCATGACGGAAATAATTCCAGGGAACAGCCCCTAGCTCAGAATGGCATGTGATTAGGCCAGTACCATAGAGGAAGGTAGTAACTATGGTGTGTACAAATTTGGTTTTCCTATCTTACGTCATGACTTCTTTCTAAGGAAGAGCCGGAATACGAAACTTTATAGAACTTCGAAAAGCGTTGATTAACTGCGTTTCTCGGTGCGATTTTGCTTACAATTATTTTTGGAGAATTCCTATTCTGCAATTGTTGTTAAGTTTTATATTTTACAAGAAAAATTTAGACAATTTTGTGTACAAAATACAGTCTTATACATAGCGTTAGTCTACAACGCCCTCCATTTCCCAGCGTTCAGTTTATTTTGTTTGGATTAATTTATCTATCACTACCATTAGGTAGGACAGCTCGACTACCATTAGGTAGTAAATAGTGACAGTTTCATAGTCAGTGTCATGTGCTGGCATTGGTTGAAATTGATATGTTTGTGATGAATATTTAGTCGAGCTGTTTGAGAAATCATCGAGGTGGAATCGAAATGCCTACATGGCGTGACTGCAATTGATGGTACCTACTACCCAAACCCCAAGGCAGCTGTCAGCTTTCAAGGATCAAGTCTCTTCCAGTCAATAGCCATGTGATACTCATGATATCTTGGATCTCTAATAGCGTGATACAAACATTTAAATAGTATTTTAATTACGATGGTCTCAGAAAATTCCTGAAAGGATATTGAATTAAAATGCGATCTGACAAAGATGAGAACGACCAAAATATATTTTCTAGCCACGCATACGTAGCGCTTCGTTTCGTGCTTTGTCTCAGATCAAGCGAGAATTGCAGGACATCAACGTATCGTGCCAAAGATTGGAGCCCCTATACACATATTGCGTGGGCCCCCCTCAACCGGGCCAAACTATTTGGACACATACCCTTCTAACATTTCACCCGCATTTTGAACCCATTCGTTCCATTTTTAAGATGATACTGCCTGTGTTTTTGACGGTCTCCAACAAACGGAAGCGAGGGTCGACACTTCCGGTCTTCTGTGAGAAATAATCGTGATGGCACCGAGCGCCAGAGCGTATTTCCTGCCCACCTTACGTCTTTACGTCTCCGCCATCTCTCAGACCACCTGTTACCGTCGTTGAATCCACTTTACCGCAAACTGATTTCAGGATGCGCTCCAACGTTTCGTACAAGAGCATGTTAATTGTTAACACTGCTTTAATCGGGTTAATGATACCATTGGGTCAACGTTTTCCCTGCCGAGTTGGTTGGCCAAAATGCAACTCAGAAAGAAACAAGGAAACGAGACCAGAAAACAATCTCGTTTTTGGAACGCTTAGTGGTAGTTAAGAAATAAATACCTATACAGGGTTCAACATTTAAACAGGGTTTGAAGCGCTACCTTGTAAAAAGCTGTTTTTATAACATGAAAGAATTTCTTGAAAATTAAAAATGACTTTCCTGTATGACATTCTCATGTTTTTATGGAAAAAAATATATTATTATTATACACTCAACCTTGGTACCTACTATCTTTCTGTGTTATTGATTTGGCAAATTGATAGGCAAATATGCGTAGAATAATTCGCAAATCTAGGTAATGCCTGAAATTCGGAAGCGCAGGCTCTGTTTGTATGAGACGGGTGCTTGGGCAAATGTCGTTCAATGACGATCACTTTGTGATTTGATCCATCCATATGGGCTGAATCGGGTGTCGCCAAAATATGGCAGATGCAGTTGATTTCACAGTTTGCCCTTGTGTTTGAGGGCACAATGAGAGTATTGTAACGAATGCAGATTAGAGCTGGGTACCTCACCTCCCAATTAAATTCGAAAGAGTAATGGGAGTAATGACCTTGCACTAGAAACAAGAGTGAGAGATTCAGAAATGAAAAACGTTGACCCGTAAAAATATACCTCATGACAGGATTTCTTCGGTAAGGAAATTTAAACTGTATGAGCTGAAATAAGGTCAGTTCAGATTAAAAACTCAGATTGGGATATGTAAATTAAACTACGATACCTATTTATAATGCTCTCATATTGGTCATTGGTTCCGGTGAGAAAAATTATCAGTATCGAGATTAATTGGACAGAAAGTCTTTCTTTAACTACAGTTCGTCGAGTTTGAAGGTTGTGCCGCTCTTTGGCCACTCTCTCAAAATTCCTCATTAAAGTTTGATCTCAAAAATGAACATGTAACATTCTTTTTTTGTAAATCGATCGTTCGGTTACCAATTTGTGGAACGGAGATGTAATACCGAAAAAAAATCTCGCCAACGCTTGAATCGGACAATCATACACATCCATTGACTTTTCAAAGTTTAAAATTCGGTTACATGTCGGTAACTAATCTACTTTTTCGAGTTTTTGTAATACTAATAAGTAAGCTCTGCAACCAACCGAAGAAGCAAATCTTTCGCAGATAGTAAAAGATGACGACTTATTTGGCAACGAGCAAGTTGCAACGTAGTTTGTTATTATGCGGGCGAGCATCATTACATTCATACAGGTGACTTGAACGCTGGATCAGACACTACCGTTTCTCCACCAAGTTCCTTACCTCTTCCGTCGAATCTCCTAGAATCCAGTTTCACTTAGCACTTGATACACATTCAATCAAACCTATACTCTCACTTCAAAAAACACAAACACTTATACACACGAGCAGGTGACTGCTGTTATTACAGAAAGCATCGTACGGAGTCAAACGGGTACCTGCCGAATGCAAACCCAAATGCTGTCGGGGTGTAGCATACCTCCACAGTCGACTGGATAATGGTGTGTCTTACCTCCGCGCTCGTCGGTGCCTCCTATGTAGTTGCCAAGAGCGCCGACGAGAACCGAGCCGACTTCATCCTGCCTCGAATGCGATCGCCATCGCCATCTAGCTGAAATAATGCTATGCTAGTACGACCACTGAGTGTTTCTTGAGATCTGATTCCAAAGGCTGGTTCGGTCGGTAAAAGCACGGGTGGGAATTGTTGGAAACTCAACTGACGGTTAGCTGATTTAAAAAACACACACACACAATAATTAAGGCTCATTCACAACCAACTTTAACTTTAACTTAAACTTTAACTCCAGTGTTTGTAGTATGCCCGTCCATAGGAGTGTTCACATCAACTTGACTCTGACTTTATTGACTTTAACTTTACCTTTAAGTTTGACCATGCCAAACACTAAGAGTAGTCGCTTCAACTTCACAATAACAAGTCTTATCCTTGTTTTTCATTATCATTTTTTTTTTTAAATACGGTTAGTAGAGTTTAAAGGTTTTGAAGTTTAGTCGTTTTTTTTTTGTCTTTTACATAATTAGCGACATAAGCATGCGGCTGTAGGTTTGGGATGGGTTTATTTCGTGCAAAGGCAAGAATCGCATAAAAATAGTCAACTTTCCTATTTCGGTACCCTCTCAATGATTTATTTATATATATATATGGCAATGATAAGTTCCATGGCAAGCAAAACCTATCACAATTTCTCAAAGTCATACATGATGTTACACAATGTGTAGGTAACTGAGCAATCTTTTCATAATATCCCACATGTTAATTCACAGCCATCATTAGTGAAATTAAATTGCAAAGACAAAGTTAGTAAGCGTAATCACTATTCAGACATATAAATTTCAAGTAGGACTGTCTATCACATCACAATATAATCAAAATAATGCTTCTAGCACTCAGATGTCAGTTCCAACTACTGACGTTTCAAGAGTAGTCGTCGATATTTTTCTATGATCAATCGTCTCGTCGGTTGTGGAGAGGACCACCGTAGCAGGGAAGTCTCCTGGCACAGAAGCACTGTTTTCACTAATTTCTTCTTTGTTGTCTTGCTCCTTGTCCTTAAATCTGAGGGTAGGCTCTTGTGTGATGCCACTCTTTAAGAAGCGCCGTTTGAATAGCTCGAGCACAGATCTCTTACAGCAGAAAATTAAGAAAATGAAAACGGCTCTTAACAAATTTAAAACATCTGTCAAGTACCAAAAATATGCTGGTCCTCCAACAGCCCAAGATATGATCTCAGTTACCCACGTAACTCCCATAAGAAGGAACAACTTCATGTAGAGGATAATCCTGGAACAAAGACAGTTTAGGTAAAAAAACATATTTCAAAGCCACTATATATATATATGTTATCAGAATTCGTTCAGTATAATACTTAATGCATAAATCAGGCTGAAGACAAATCAAGCGATCGATTAGTCAATGTTACTGGAGCCGAAATCAGGAATAACGACAGTTAATCTTACCAGTGACTTTGCTAAAACGTTACTTGAAAGCCAAGTCAAGGTTCTACCGTGGGTTCTACCAAATAAAAGTTCTGAAGTAAAAAGCTTCGTGGTCTTGACAGAGTCCCGCCTCTCCATGTATGATACAAAATGCTCAACAAACGGCCCAACGCCGGGATGTGGAGTAAACTGGATTGAAAACTCGGAACTCAGGAAGTTACCCAATTTTGAAGACTATCAACTATGCGAATTTGATGGCAAGCTGACAGACGCGAGATCTTACTTTTGTTTATCTTTGTTGAAGGCAGCAGACCCGGTCTTGAAAAGCACAGCCGTCTGTCTACGCACGGCGATTATCCGTGCTGCAGTGTACACAAACAGGATCAGATTAGCCAGCAGGAGCAGCGACATCGGCACGTAGAAGAAGACCAGCGCCGCTCTGGGACCTGCGGAGGACACACCATTGTAGAATATTATATTTGCTAGGGCACAAGGCTTATAAGTCATGATCTTTTTCGTGGGAAAAACAAACAGCAAGATGTTCACGAGCGATGATGAACGTATTTATAAGTAAATGGCTGTTTTTGCAGCCTGCTCAGCAGAAAGCTGAATGAACAACAATCTGAAATTCAAGGATTTTCTAGGTGTTGAGAACTATTCGATGTATAAGGTGGCATGAGACATCACTGAAGTACGGGCGCATGCCACTATCGTAGACGAGGGCACGGGCAATTTTCCTAGAGTGCGTTCATTTTCAGATCGATGACATGAATTTATGATCCGGTCCCCAATCAGATCACGGCCTGGGTCATGTCTGTCACTAACAATCTATGCTGTTACCATTAAACAGACACGATTCTATTCCGAATCCAGGCTTCAGGTTGGAAATCCCAGGGATAAACTCCATGAACGCCGTGGCCAGAGAGATGAGTCCTGCGCTTCCCCAAGCATACACCGAAAAGTAGAGGAATTTCTTTTGGTCGCGTACTCTGGCACTTCCTTGGGGTGCTCGAAGACCACTAGAAACGAGAGAACCGATGAAACCCAATACGTGTGCGCCTTTAGGAAAAGTTTAATTGTGTTGATATCATGTATAGCCAAGCAATGTGGTTCAAATTCATTCATATTGCTAAGAAATTGAGCAAGCTCAATGGTTCACATACTTTCATTTGACTTGTGACCTTACTTTATTCATGACCGAGAGACAGTCCTAGCTTAAAATTATCTCTGTTCAAGGTCTAACTTCATAGAGCCAAGACAACTTGCAAATTGAAAAAGGTACTCGAAGAAACAGGAAATAAGACAGCTGAGTTGTGACCACTGAGGAAGTGGGTTTGCTTTGATTGGACGGTTATTTGGTTTCTTACCTGAACGTCCAAGATATGTCGACACACATCACATTCAGCCAAAAAAATGCAGCCAAAAAGGAGAACTGAATGACAAAACCTGATTGACAAACAAAAAAAAAACATTTCAAATTTCCAAGCAAATATTGTTTTGACTGGAAAACAAAACTACTAAGCACAATAGAGGGTCAGACGGGTCATTCCCATATTGGCCGTGAGTCATTGTTCGACAGACATTCGAATTTTTTAGTTTTTGGAGAGATATATGCACGGGCAATTAATGATAATCATTTTCTAATGACGTGAGCCGGGCGCCTGAAGCTCCTATTAGACACGACGTTGTCGACATTTCGCTGAGCTGTTACAGCCTAGAAATAATGACGGCAATCACGAAACCTTGGCGATTGGGGCAAAAGTCCTTATGTAAAAACACATTAAATTGAACTTTGAAGAGGTGTTTAATCACGTTTGATCTTCTACGTTTGGAATGCTGGTGGAAACATTGGTAAGAGTGTATGAAACAAGCACTTGAACCTATGGGGGGCCAGAAATACCGCTTGAACATCATGTCATGCTACTTTCTCACTATTTCCAGTTGTGAAAGTGCCTTTTAATTCTGCTTGGTGGTGATAGAAGAAAATTATAATGAAGTAATTGCTGTCAAAAATGTGCAGTGCACTTTCTTACACATTTGCTACTTGCTGACTTTTTTTGCTTGCATGGCAAGCGCGTTAACATAAATTCCTTTGTTTTGATTTAATTTCTTGCAAGATAAATAATGTAGTTTACATTGTGAAAATTACAATTTGCAGTAGGCAACCTGCTATTGGAGACAAATGAAAGTGAACTATCCATGCAAATATCTTCGATAATATGGAGATTGGTTCTGAAGGAGTGTGTATGATGTTAACTTCCTCACCTATCCCTACGCAAAGCTTATGCGGAATATGTGGCATCAACTGGACCGCGCCCAAGGAGATGTACGCTAGCAGGAAGCTGGCAGTGTGCGCCATCAAGTTCTTCCCGTGGATGTTACGCAGCTCAGGCAGCACAGCGTACACAATTAGGGTGGCCAACAAGAAGAATGCTCCAACCACCACCAACACCCCATAATACAACGCATTGCTGCTTTCTTCTATCACCGGTGTCGCTTCACAGTGAACCAGGTTTCGTGAGATCGTACCGTCTTCAAATTTGGTGATATCTGCACAATATTCTTTGTACGGTGACTCACTTTTTATTCCCAACTTTTCGATGTGGATATCTCCGTTAGTGGTGATCCAGAATTTGTAGTCTCGATCCACGGAAGTGGGGTTGAGCAAGAGGGGCGCTTCACCAGGTGGGCAAGAGGGCACCCCTATCAAGACGCTGTAGTCGCCGATTTCGCCCGAGCCACCCGTGGCGTTCATAATCTCTGGGCGCCAATCAAGCGTTTCATTTCCCCCTTCCTGCGAGCACTGCGAAAACGCACCGACCTCCAATAGTTTCTCGGCACTGCAACATTTTTTCATGCACGGCTGGGTCAAGCACGGGCACAGTTTTATCACGTGCGTTTCGAATTGTTGGGCCTCTTCTGTCAAGTTGATGTGCACGCGGTCCACGCAGTACGTGATGCCAGGAAACGTCTTATTCACATCTGAAAAGACGTTTTCGTTGAACATCAACGAGCCGTCGTCCAAGAATACCAAGTACTGTATTTGCGGATCAGCAACGATGATTTGGGTGGTCTGGTAGCTGCAGGGCAATTGTACACCATATTGTACCTGCAAGGGAAAGGGACCCTTGAGGAAAGCTGACCCCGGAGACACGGGAATGAGCGTGTCCGCGTTCAGGATTTCGATATCCTGGGGAAACCACCAAGGAAGGTCGCTCTCTTTTCCTGTCGCAGGAAGCTGCGTGCTATTGACATTGGTGTTATTTACACCAAGTTGCGTATTTGGGTTGTAATCCATGCAGGTCTGGAACTTCGGCGATGACAACTGTTGATGCTCAGGACAACATTTATTTAGAGTGTAACTTCGAGTTTCGGGCGATGCAAGCAATAAAATGGCAGTTAAAATCAGTGCGCGCATCTTTGATGACAGTGCCCTGCACTAACCGCCCAGCTCAATCACATCCACTCAACCAAACATTGGGATTTAAAAATTCCTCCGAAGAAAGTATCGGAACTTCTTTGTCGATCTGAAACTTCCACCGGATATTTGTGAGTGCATCGTAACGGCACTAAGTCTGGTCAGATAGTCACCGTGATATTACGTCGACGAACAAACACACGCACTATCGTCAGCGGCACGCACTGCGTATTCTTGTGATTCAATTCGGCACTTTGGCACTTGTCTCAAAGATCGCTTTCCCCGTGCGAGGGATAGCGCACGTCGATAGCACGCGACGTCTCACCACGGCACGCAATCCTGCGCGCCCGATGAAGAGTGTCAGTCTGCCGAAGCCGCCGTGGATAACCGACAAGACGGTCGCTTCGAGGTCGCCAGTCTCTGGTCGCCGCTCGGCTGTCTCAGACTGCAGACCGCATGCAAAAACCTTAGAGGCTGTCCAAGCCCAAGGTAGAGGCTTAGAGGCAATTGTAGCTGAAACTTCTAGCCCTGTCTCTATACGCAGAGATTAGTTAGGTATCTACACGCTTCGGAACGCTGACAGCGACAGAAGTACCCCGTCAGGCCAGTCTTACTTATAGGCTTACGTCTGGTGCAGCCATATTTCCCGCCAACTGGTTCCTTCTGAATCATCGTCATGAAGTTTGACCTGTGACTAGACGGGAATCCCGCCTGATAATTATAGGACGTCCTTTATTTAATCACAGCTGACGACCTGATGGTTCGGTTCAAGCTCCTCATGCGTAAAGCAAAGTTTTTATGATACGTTTATTGAACTATGATTTATGTATTGACATGAAATTATTTCACACTTAAACGTGTTGTTAAGTAATTACACAATTATTATTAACGAAGTGTTTATGATAGTAAATTGAAACGAAACAAATATACGAAGGTCAAACGAACTCGTTTGTGAGCGCTCGCCAGTGGAGGTGCCAGGTCTCAAATTTCTGTCGTTCAGCTGCTCATTTTCCCCAAAGAACAGTTTATTTCCTAAATTGGCTTGCTCTGGTCTTATATTAGAACGCATTGCTATTAATAATTCGAGCCCGCACAAAATAAACAATTTGCCACTTCTGCATTCAATAAGCAAACATATTGTGCAACAGTTGTAAATTCAACTCAAACAATAGTCAAAAAGGTTGCAATACTATTTTCTCCAGACACAAAATTTGCAGCGTGATTTTGTGCATCAATTGAAAAGTTTGGGTTTCCAATTTTCATGCATAGTTACGCTCAGTGATAACACAGTGCAATTATGTGTTATTTAAGTTACCTTTCACCTGAAGTCTAGTAACACTCGTATTATTCTGAAGAAAGTATTGTACGAAAATAATGGTAATATTGAAACAATAACATCTTGCAGTGTTACGGTAAGTGCACGTGTGTCGTCTGGTGACAGAAAGACAGTAGGTACCAATAGAAGTAAACAGACCATGGAGGTGGGCATGCTTCGATAACAATGCACAATCAAATATCTTCATAAATAAGAAGACCATCTTATGCATAAGGTTACTTTGATCAGTGACTTGACGGAGACAAGTTCATCCAAACTTTTATAGTGTTATTTCTTGTCAGCATTTAAATGTTTAAACAACGTCGAATGACGGCCAATGATATTCTTCGCGGGGTGTTGATAGTGGCTAGCTGCATCTGCGTATGCACTGCAGCAGAAAATGCATCAACGAGTTCACCAACAAATACACCGGCGAATGCATCGACTGCAGCGAGCACCGCTACGAACGTGAGTGCGAAGGCTGGACAGTGGTCGACCCCTGACACTGGCAATGCACCTACCACCAGCTCGGGATTCGCGGCTATCAAACGTGTACCCTTTACAAAGAATCACGATGACAAAATCGCATCTGTATTTATCACCACGTATCGACCAAGCATCAGTGAGGAAACAGCAGATCCGAGTTACAAGAGCAGAACTCAAAATGTGAGGGTGCCACAAGATAAGGATAGCCAAAGAATATCGGATGAATATTTAAAATCGTTACAGAAGAAGCACAAGCAAGAAACGTACAATCAATATCAAGATATACCAAAAACTAAAATAGTATTTGATGACGGTAATAGCAAGCCAGTGAAGTTTGAGAATGATTTCTACAGCACTGAGTTCGCAGTTGATATGAGAGCCCCTGCGAAAAGTCACGTTGTGAAAAGCAAGGAGCCGTATCCGTATCAGTATGTGAATGCGCTGAGGGACCCGGTAATCGAGCCTGCACCCACAGCCAGTGCCCACCAAACGGTCTTCTTCCAGGGCAAGGGTACTCACGAGGAATACGAAAGTGCGAAGAAAGGGGACATGAAGAAAAAGGGGTAAATCATTTTCCGTCACACTCAGACTTCAGTTACCGATTTGGATAAATAACCTAGTGAATGTCTCTTTTTTATTTTTTTTGAACGTTGAGTTGGAAATATGAAAGTTGTAAAATTTCTCGACATCTGTCTTCCATGCTCTGTTATGTTTGCTGGCATAGCGTACACTAGCGCTATCTATCTGCTAACACAGATGGTTCCGTTTAAAATTAATATTCTAGCTTAATGCGGAGCCCAAATGCTTTCTTTTTCAGGGAATTCAAAGCGAAAAGCGTATGGGATAAAGTTGCTCGGCTTTTGACGGCGTTCATTCCTCTTGGTCTTTTTTTAGCAGCGCTGCCCCCTAATGTTCTGAACATCAACTCCACCAAGTAAGTAACTCCAACAATCCCCAAATGTCAATAATCTTACATGCCCGACCGATGTTCTAATCTATTTAAAAAAAAAGCCAAATACGTACTGTGACCTAGAGCGCCTTCAAACTGATTATCTCTCAGTCCCACAGGAATGGGTCGATCCCGGTCTTTAGACAACTTCTCGTCGAAGAGTATGGAGCTGTTTGAAAAGTATGGTTTTGATTCGCTGGACGACGCAGAATGTGAAAACCGAGTGTTTTGCGAGATTTCACTGATGGGTGCTACTAGTAATGGAAACGTGATTCAACAAGGATTTTGGCAGCTGGCTCACGAGTAAGTGGTCATGAGGTGCACTTTTATTTTGACACCTGCTTCGTCCATTCATGATGCTCGCGGCTGGTATATTTTCGAAGATATTGCAATTCACTTTTGATGAGCGAGTCAGGATAAAATTGGTGTCGCGTTGATTTCCCTATGGTGACTGGTGACTCTTGTCGGATTGGTAACCAGTGACTTGGTTTGTTGACAGTACTCCTGACAATATGGCCGAGGCGCTCGGATTCAGGGACATCTTCAAAGCTGTGCGCAACAACGCCTGCAATATCTTCTACTGCCCAGAAAAGAAAACCAGAAATAACAAGGAAAATAGAAAACAGGAGAGTGAAGAAGTTGGCAGTGAATAACCAAAAATCATGCATTACATTCTCTTCTATACATAAGTTTTAGAATCCAAGCGGACATTTTTATGTAAGTTTTATGTTTTTGTTGGAAACGAATACACTTATAATTAGAAATAAAAGTAGGTAATGTATTTTCATAGTTAGCATGGTTTGCTGGCAGATTAGGCTAGAAATTGAAAATGTAGGTGACCTTTCATTTACCGCAACATTTTAAAACTTTTTGTGCGTGTTCGTTTTGTTTTTTTATGTATATATAAAAGAAAATCGGTGCTATTTTTTCGAGTAAAAGTGATGGAAATAATTTGAACGCGATTTCACACAAGTGTCACACTTACAGCAAATCATGGTACCTATAAGCTTTTTTTTTTTAATGCTCGCATGTACAAATTATAAACGATTATCAGCGATAATGTGGATGATGGCGCACACTTTTTTATTAAACGAATAAACCCAATGTATGATAAGATAAAGCTGTAAAATTTCTCCCTCTACGACAACCCTTTCTGTGGCGTGGAATAATTATGCCCATTATCCCAGCTTTCTTCCCTCATCATTAATAAAAAACCATTTACAACCCATACACAATATGGGCGACTATCATCAATTGAAGCCCCAAAATTAAGTTTTGGTGAAATTTCAGCTGATAGTGGCAAATTAATGTTTCCGATTGCTCTAACGATTCAGGTAAGAGGGCATGCAGGCGTGGAGATTTACATTTGTCGCGTTAGCAGCAAGTATAATTATAGCTGTAGTTACCGACAACTGACAACCTGACTGTCACTTCTCGTTGCCCACTAGGCACTCGCAATGCTATTAGATAGGGTGGATGCTAGATGCTAGATAGGGAGTATCTAGGACGTAGTAAAGGAAAGTAGGTCATCGCGCGCACCATACGCAACTCAGCAGCGCTCCTCCATCGGTGTTGAGCCTTCTGCAACCTGAAGATGATTCATTTCTTTTCTTCAGTGCAACGAGCATCGTCCACCACTCATCAACTACCTCTGTCCAAGTACCGGCACCCGGGAGACCACCGACATTAGGACCACAAGAACTGTACGCACCGCAGCTACACCTTGTGCCCATAGACCATCTGTCTGCAGTGCCCGCCGCGAAAGCGTAGTCGACAACCAATGGATCATCGAGGAGTTTGCTAATTGAGATAGCAGAGATTTAGAGGAGTGACTGCCGCTAGTGAAGATCAGAGGTATAACATCTCGCGGAGGGGCTGGCCACTGATCACTTGACGGTTGGACAGTAAACCACGAAAGTGACCAATTTTAAGGTGTTGCCTGTGAGGTTTTGCGTGTGGTAGTGAGTTTGTGTGTGAGAAGTGTGAGTGATTTTATTGTTAAATGTCAAACGTGGATTAAAAGACAACGTGAGGTGTTTTAAAAATATATATTCAAGAGTTTTAATTTGGTGAAGTTTCACGGGTGTTTTTAAATGCAGGTAAGATATGGTTTTATTTATTTATTTTAATTAATCCTTTACTTTATTGAGCTGCACATCAGACTTCCAACGGTCAAAGCGCTTAAGATATTTAATTCTGTGACTTAAGTGAAATAATGTATCAAATCATCTTAATTTACTGCCGACAAACATGGTAAGAATCTCCTAAAACATGCTAAGAAGCTCCTAAAAACACGATCCTTTTAACTGTGGGTACCTGAACTCCATCGTAGTTCACACATGGCTAGCATTTGTTATGTGAAAAAAAAATTTGAGACAATTACTTTGGAGAGGTCGTTCGAGTTAGTCTCAACCTGGTTTGCGTGTCACTTGTCTCAGCCGCTCTGAGCAGTATTTTTTAATTGCTACTGCTAACCTAGTTCCTCTGCGTTGGACGCAGCCATCGGAAGCCGGTCGGAAAGTGCATGTGCAGTCAGCTCTGTCGCTGCAGCAATGTCCGCACTACAAGGACAAACCGTGTTCGCGCTTAATCCACACTTAATTCCCACATAATCAACGCTTGGTACCCAAATGGTGCACACTTGGTACACCCTTGGTGCACCCTTGGTGCACGCTTGATACAAGCTTGGATCACCCTTGGTCCACGCTAGGTGCAGACGACGTTTGAGTCGCTTAACGACGCAATTTTTACCGACGGGATATTTCACACGACTCTAATGTCAAGTTAGGAATCGACTAGCAATGCATTCGCCTGTCAAAGGAATTCAGATACATATTTGGCGTCTCTTTGTGCCCTACAACGCTCTATAATATCGATCCTGATCAAAATCTTGACCAACAAGATCTCGATCAACAAGATCTTGTATCCACCGCTTTTTTAATCGTATACCTTGTCAGTGTTACTCGTTCGGAAGATGCTGCCCTATAAAATATAATGATTGTTTCTAAATTGGCCTCGTCTGAGCAATTACAAATCACATGCGTATCGTCTTGGTTATTAAATTGTGTCATTTTATATCGGATATAAAACGTGTTGATCCAAAAAATAATTGACCTAAAACTTGAAAGTGTGCGTGATATAATTGGATTTGTGCATCGCGGAGTTGGTAAAGTTAACGGTGCGTTAAAACTAGATCTCTCCAAAGAGCAATTACCAAACAGAGCTTAGCAGATACTAATTATAAGTAGGTAGTTGCGATTGTCACACTTGACTGAGACGCTTAGCTTCAATGGCACTTGCACTTGTGCGCGATTCTCCTTCTTGCATCACTGCCCTGGTGGTCTGACGAGAAGAGAGTAGGATCATACACAAAGCAAATCCAATAGCGAAGATAACCATAAAAAAGCAGGCATAGTAAATTGAGCAGTGAGAGCGATGCGTGCATTCGTTTTTAGGTCCCGGATCCAGGTTGTGGTTTTCCATCATTTCCCTCCACCAATGCAGTCCAAGAATTGTCTCCCAATGATTATATTACCAATGTAGTCTGTTTAAACACACTGTTACCGACTTTGCATGTTTGCAGCACGCACGAAAATTGAATATGTTTTTTTTTTGGTTCCAGTTGATGATGCATCTCTGCGCGATTGTTGTTCTTACGCTGGCGTGTGGGGCAGCGTTGGCCGTCGATGTACCAGTGCTGGCGACGGCGTCGGTATCGAAGACGGCTGCGAAGACGGCGCTGCCGCCTGCGCAGTACACACGCACTGCGCTGCACGTGTCTCGCAGTTTGCAGCCGGACGCTACGCAGCTGCTGCACGTGAAGACGCGCGCTGGAGACATGGCGACACTCATCGTGAAGAAGCGCGACGGAAAGCAGCACGGCGCCCCCGTCGGCGTCGCCAGCGCAGACGCCAACCACACCGCAGACGCCATCTTCCGCAACATCAAGCTCGCCGAGTCGGCCGCGTTCCAAAAGCAACGAGAGAGGAACGCCGAAGTTAGAAAGCGAGCTGATGATGCGGTCAAGTCACTTCCGTCCCCGTCCAACGCCAAAGTAAGCGAGCAACGCGTGAAAACTCCGCTCAGAGAACCTGACCAGGCGACGAATGTGCATTGGAATCTGAGATCACGATCAGCTGTATCAAGTCCCTCAACGGCAGGGGGTGCGTCTCAGCCTACGATTCGCGTCCCCGACCCAGTCTACATACGGTCAATGCCGATGTTCGTGAAAGGGGAGAGGGAGGATGAGCTAAAACGAGGTCGCAGCATGATCAAGATTGGTTCGGATGGAATCCCTGTAATTCAAGGCGTGCGGATGCCAGATGATGAGTCTGACAAGCAAGTGTGGAGGAATGCAAGGGTGATTAACGGGGTGCTAGTGCCTAATGAAAAGCCTGACCAGATCGTCAAGAAAGAAAACAAGAAGAAGATCACGACCACTCGTCTGGAAAGCGTGCCGTTCGAACGTAGGCAAGACCTAACGAACAGTTTCGCTAGTTCGCACATCGACAGACTGGTGCCCTTGTACCGCTACCCTGCAGCCGACGGACAAACCGAATCACGTATCATGGACTTCATAAAGACTGCGAACCAAAGGGAGATGATACGTAACGGACAAGCTAACAGCCGCGCCCGCATGATCCATTACCCAGAGACTCGCCGTTCACAGGACCACGAGGGAGCAGAAAGCACGGAGCAAGGCTCGGCTAGGGTGAGGTTCCCTTCGCGTAGGAGCGACGAGCACTTCCAGGAACCCGAAGGGCAGCAGTTCGAGGCGCGCATGCTGCATTACGGGTCGCCTATCTACCCCACATCACTGCTCTACACTCCACTGGGGAAGAAGCCCGCGCGGCTTGCGTTCGAGGAGGGCGTTCGGACCCCGGTGCTGCAGTACGCGCATCCCGAACTGGGGGTGCAGCCGGCCAGACTACAGCCCAAGACTGGGAAGCTGGTGTCCGAGGGGGGCATTAGTGGAGGTGCCAGCGCAAGCGCCACCATGGCAATGTTCCAGCAAGACCTTCACAGTGACCGCAGCCCCTACGTTGGCATGGAAACCGAGATCGAGCCAGAGGCGGTAAGCGACAAGCGGTCAAGTGCTGACTCGTCTTCGAAATCGAATTATTACCAAACTCCCAACAAAGAAAGCACGCACAACAAAGTGTTCGCTTATGATAACCAAAATTACGAATTCCCAAAGAAAAATTACTATCAGAACCACGACTCTTACGGACTAGGCAACGATGACTATATAAAACGATACCCCAATGATGGATACAACAGTGTGAATAGCTACAACGCGTATTCAGGCCCATACTTGGTTAAAGTAGTCGAGCGGCCATTTTGGGAGCAGATTACAGATTCAATCCGTGACCATGTGCAAACTGGCATGGATCGCGTCTCTGACATAACCCGGCCCGTGGTCGAGCCGCTGATCGAAGCCACACACAAGATCTCTAAAAACCTCGGCTTCACACAGCGAAGCCAAGCTGAGCACGACATTCAGGACAAAGTGGGGACAGTGGCAAGCTACCCAGTGCTGCTGCCCGCCCTAGGTCTGATGGCAGGGGGTGCTGCTTTGGGGCTGGGGGCAGTCGCAGTCGGCCGCTACCTTGATGTCGACATGCTGCGCCGGCGCAGCCAAGAAGGCGCGGAGCTGACAGACGCAGAGCACAGGGCGCTGCAGGCTGCGCTAGGGGAGGATTGGGTGCCGATGCAAGGCGCTGCACAGGCCCGCGCTTTCCCACCCCAGGCAGCAAGGGAAAATACACAGAGCGGAGACTGGGTAATTGTAAGCCAGGACCAAAGCGACAACCTGAAAACCGTTGAAGCCGTTAACCAAGATGCGGGAAAACTCTACAAAAAGAGTGCAGAGAATTTGGCTGAAGAAAAGCCACAAATCACTCGGCTAGAAAAGGTGGTCGCTGTCAGTCGCGAAGAGTTCCAGGGTGGTGAGAGAGCAGCGCCTCCACCGAGTCTAAGGAAACGACGCTCGAGCGAGTCAGAGCGCGACCTCTTGGCTGACATCCTCCAAAGCGTGGAGTCAACGACGCCTAGCGGGCTCGAGCATCTGGAGAACCACTCGGCGTGGGACAGCCAGCCATGCTCCAAGAAACTTTTCTGCGAGACAATGGTGCAGCAGTCAGAAGATGCTATCTTGTTAATGGAGAAGAAGATGTCCACGTTCCTTAACTTGTAAGTTCCCACGTGCGAAATCACGAACACGTGTACGCTTTTTTTTATTTCCATGATGTTTTTTGTTTCCTTTAAACATTGAAATTTCTTCGATGAACCGTAGGAAGGTTTGATACTTTTAATGGGCTAATATACGCGAGGAATGCGCGAGTGTGATCGCTGCAACTTTCTCTTAAACTTGTGCTCGTCAGCTGTGAGCTGTTGGGAGCTACGGGCTAACGACCTAACCACACAAACATAACATATGCAGTACTTTCCCTTGGCTGTGCCGATAACCCACTAAGACCGCTGTACCCACTGAGCGCTAAGCGGCCCACCAGCGACCGGCTGCCAGTGCTCGTGGGGCCTGCCAGCGGCAGGTGCCAGAGCAAGCGAACTCTGACCACGGGCGTCTTGAGCGTAACTTGAGCACCCAAAGGTAGTGTGCTCAGCTGTGAAGGGAGGAACTGGTCAATTAGGACTCCTCTTGCGTAATTATGGCACTCATAAACTGAACGTTTCACTAGCTAAGAAAAAGGTTTGGATTAAAATCGCGCTCATGGCTGCAGTACCTCTCGGAAAAATGCAGCATGAGGACACCAAGGGGCTTGTTTTAATTACATAGATCTCTAGTCGTGTTCGAATTTTTGTCTGAATCCGCATACCTGCCCCTCATAAACCGGTTCCACTCAAGTATGAAGGCTTCATAACATTAGCGATCAGTCTATGAGAGTGTAAAAAGTACATTTCTTCCTATTAAAATTCCGTTTTATTTATATGCTCCTAAATGAGCAATGAATGTGAACAGCTGACCCAATTGTGATCGCCAATCTCAGCTTTACCTACCGAAGATATGAATGAGAATCGTTTTGCAATGCCATGCCATGTGTTCAATGAATCGACCAAACTTTCTTAATGAAACACAGCCTCATCTTGTCTTTAAGTGCAATAGTAGTTTATGTTAATTCATGTGAGATTAAGGAATAGCCATTGAATATTTGTGAAAGTTCTGTTTCTGATGCCGAGAACTTGACAAGCACGTGCCATGGGATGAGGTTAGTTGGGATGGAGTGGAATGATGACAATGGAAATATTGTGTTTTCAATGCCACTCTTCTTTTTTTCAGAATTAAGCCAAACTCCGATGTGTCTCATCATTTAGAAGAAGTGATGAGTGCTGTAAAACGCCACGATTGTTCTCAGTTTAAGTGCACTTCAAGACGTGCGTGATGAAGATAACATGAACTTGCGTTCGTATGACAAGCTTCAACCATCAACCATCAACCTACAGTCTGATCAGTTAAATTATGCCTACAAAGGAGTCGCACCCCAGATATTTCTGGTGGAACTATCTTAACAGCTCAAATACATCCTTCAAAAATTTTTGATTAGGATCAAAAATATAACTAATATTGATTTTGATGAGGTTATAAATAGTCAGGTCAGCAAGAAAAATCATTTAGAAGCAATGTAACTTCAGAAGAGATGGTGGCCCATGGTTATCTGTTGAATAATTATCAATTTTATAATCACATTTTGTTTGGTGAATATAGATGCATTCACTTAATCAATTCATTTTCATTCTTTTGTTAATTTGTGAATACATTAAAAGTTTTGCACTATTCCGATAAAGATACAGTGAATACTAAAGCTATGAGGTGCAGGATGACGGAAACCGTACTCTCTGAAGGGACCAACCAAGAATGTGGAGGGTAGAGACAAAATCACGTCCCCCAACGTCCGACAGTGCCCAAGAACAAGACGCGGGATGAAAACAACATAACGTCGCCCCAGTGCACCTGCTATTAAAGTTAACGATAGTTCCTTCTTCAATTCCTGGCTCAATATCACGGTTTCGGAATCTGGATCAGCCAAATCAAGCAGAACAGAACAATATACGATCGAGTGATCACGTGCGAAGTTTCTGAATTCGAGATACGATCTGTAGAGTCACAAGCCAAGGCAATCGTTCAACCTCTTCAATTTCGATTCTCGATGGTAATTACATTAAATATTTATAACATTCCTGACGCCAAAATAATAATTTGTTCGTAATAATATAATGTGTTCTACTTGTTACGATTTAAGTTAGGTGTTAAGTACACTAATAATGTCAAATATTAGTTTCACTGTTTTAGTTAATGCTATTGTACCTTTACATATGGTAATTCAGGATGAGATCAACTGGTGATTAAATTATAAGAAACAAAAGATTTTGTGGAAATGGAATTATAATAATAATAATTTTATAAAGTTGACATTTATCTAAAAGTGTGATGTATTTTTTTGCAAGTTCCATCAAAACATAAAAATAAATAAACAAATATTCAATAAGAAATAAACAGAAAGTATATATAAATTCTAAGTAACAATCTTGTAAACCGAGTAGAACAGTTGTGTGCTCCCATCAGTAGAATGCCTTGCTTATACTGACAGGTTAACTAGTGATTACCTACTAACTTACTAGCAGTACCATGAGAACGCTGGAATTTTGGGAATAAAACAGGGTCGCAATCTGGGGTCTTATAGAAACCCAGCTAGGGTCCCTACCCCCAAATTAAAGTTGTATTGTTCCAACAGTCTTAGAGCTAGCGGATATTTTTCGAACACTTGTACCGCGCCTCGCAGTTACCTCCTTTGAGTCCGAAATCAGCTGATTCTTGCACCGCTGAGACAATTGCTTCATATCTTGGATTGTATACCACGACACTGAAAAAAAAATGATAATTATTAATCACTCAATGTGGCTTGCAGGAATGTCACGTCCTCAAGCTGTAAGCCTATACAAGTGTAGACCCAAAATAATAATGACATGTGTTGCGACTTGCGAGGAGTGAAACCAACATCGCTAAGGCATGGAAAGCGAATTCAGTCTACCATGCCCTAACGCATCGCGATTATGTTATTTTCCCTATTGTCAATGATCTCGGAAGGACAAACGATTGTTCAGTGTAACAATTGCCAATAGAATTGCCATTCTCAAGCTTGTGCACACTTTGAGTATAAACAAGCTAGAGATAGCATTGTATTGTTTACGCAGAGCAACAAAATTTGCAAGATTTATTGTACTCACTTGTCGAAGAACTTTGCCGTCTTGATCACCATCTTCCCTCCCATTACGTATTCCTTAGCTTTCTTCGGCTCCTCACAAGCCACTCGATGTAAGCAGTCAAAGTTCTTGTTCGTATCTCCCATCAAATAGCTCATTAACAGCAAAAGTTCGGGTTCGGTCATCAGTGGGTTGTCTTCAGCCCTCCGAATCACTCCCGGGCCTTTGTTCAAGAAGTTGAACCCAAACATGCCAGCCCCAAACACCACCACTTTCAGCACCACCAGGATCAACAGGTTGGTCAAATTTAGGCTCAAAACCTGAAACCAAGGGACAATGTTGAAGAGAAAGTGCTTTACCCGGATTATACATTTCGTCGGCGTTGAGCATAGACTTTTAACGAAGAGACAATTCTACTTTGTTCCATCTTTTTTGGTCATGTAAGCGTGTTTTATAAGAGGTACAACTTTTAAACCATCAAGAAAATAGAAGGCCTTGTACTCCTCACTTCCAAAAAGGCAACAAGATTTTTCTTTTATGAAAGTGAGATATTTAAAGAAAAGTTCTAAGCGAAATAAACTTGGCTTTAATGTTGCATTATGACTTTAAAATATACACAGGTGACCTAGCTCCTTGTACGATTACCTTCTGGACCGCCATGATTAGTTTAGAATCCCTAATTAGTTTTTGAACCACAATTGTCTTACGAGTGCGTTTCACCCTAATTTTGGCTGCTCATATTATTCATAATTGAAAATGTTCTCAATAATTAGCACTTTTAATTAGCACACTGGGAATGGAATTATAAAGAGCAATCATTGCAGGCTCAAAAGAAGTCGTCCAAGTGTAAAATATTTGAAAATCATTACCTGACTGTTAGTAGCCGATCTGGTGACCATTTCCCGAGCAATATCAGCAAGGACAGTACGAGAAGATTGGGATCCAAGTTTTCCCGATCGAGTTCCACTGTGGAGGTCGTTTTCTGAGCCCACTCCGGTTTGATTAGCTGCGCAGAACGATACAAAAAGACACAAGCACACAGCCAACGCCGCCAAAACTCTGCTTGATGTATTCATATCAGAATCTTAAAAAGTATGAATTCGCGTGATTCAAAACGAAATAAAGATCTCAAAAACTTTGAAAAATCAACAAAATTAATGATATTTATATTATTAGCGAACTGTTTACCTCTTCTTCGTTGTTGTCGATATGAATATCACAAAATTATGAGCACACCTTTTCGTGTACAGATCTATATAAATACGTTTTTTTTCTTTACCTCGGAGACAATTTCACGGTAGACGGTGACAATAGGACAATGTTACAATTGTCCAGTGTTGCTTTTTAGAGAGCAAGTCCTAATCATTGTTTACATTATGATTTATGGAGTGTGCACACTCTTAGTTACAAACCGTAACTTTAGGTAGTGAATGAAACAGCATAGGTCAATTTAACTATCGTCAGTGCAATAATTATTTAATTATATTTTCATGAAATAACCGACTGAATTGAAATAACCCGCTAATAACTTCGTTTCATTCCGGCAATCTCCGGAGAAAACTCGAGTCAAGGATGCTTGGGACTTGGGTTCGTGTCTCGGATAGGGTATTGTCGATTTGCAGCAAAGAACTTGTTATAGCAGGCCCGATAACAGCTGTCAATATATTTATTGTCTCTTTACAAGAAAAAACTTAACAAATCATAAAAACTTCGTCATGCAACAACATGGTGAGAATTTTTGAATAAAATAACGGATATAACGTCTTTACTTGGCTCTTCTTGTAGAATGGCAAGGCACATAACCTTAAATTACCGTTCTCTTTACAGACATTGAAAAGCAATTTCGCGACATTCTTAACACAGATGTTGAAGCGTCGTTCGGTATTGCTGCGATACGAACACTACTTTATGTTTTGAAGCATGACAAATGTATGTAATACGTGATACATAAATAACATAAAATTTATAAGCCCAAGTAAGATGTACCTACTATGTTCCTACCTATCTTCGGCAAACAGTCCCTCAAGAAGCAGTCCCTAAGCATTCAACATAACTTTCCCAAATAATTTTATATTGAGGTAACATCGATTTATTTTTCAGCTGAAACGCTTCAAGAGCTTGATTCAAACCTCCGGGCAACCGTCAACACCATGCGGAATACAGACTTGTCAGTTACTGCTGTAGTATCTGGCAGTGAATTATTTTTAAGGTTTATAACACTTGCTACACTAGATACAAAAGTTAGTATATTATATTAAATTAATTTAAAGGCGCACAAGAGTGTGGCATTTCAACAGAATATACATTTTCAGTTACTGAATATGTGAAATAGCTACGAACACAATCTTGGCAATGAATACGCTTCAATTAATATATTTCACTTACAGTCATTTGACGAATGCAAGACCATAATGAGACACAGAGGAGAACTCTTTCTAAAAAAACTAACAGAAGCCAGGGGAAAAGTGGCAAAGTTAGCTGCACCTTTCATTGTTGATGGCTCAATAATACTGACTCATTCAAAGTCTCGAGTTGTCTTCCAAGCAATGAAGGAAGCATCAGAAGCTAACAAAAGATTCGAAGTTTTTGTAACAATGTCTACCTCAGACCATAGCGGGTAAGCGACATACTTACGGTGTGTTTCCGCTTCTGAACCACCACCAGCGTGGAAATGCCATGTTATGCCCGTGTGAAGTTGTCAGCTAACTATCGTGTTTTTATAGCCAGCAAATGTGCAAGCAGCTGGAAGAAGCAAACATACCATGCACGTTAATTCTGGATTCTGCTGTGGGATACGTCATGGAGCAGGTTGACATTGTCATGGTTGGTGCCGAAGGGGTAGTGGAGAGCGGTGGAATCATTAACAAGGTGATTCAGTAACGAGTTAATCTGCAATATCCTGCTAGTCAAAACAAGCATACTGATACCAAGAATATCCAGTACCAATGATTTTTTTTGCCTCCAGGTTGGCAGCTATACCATGGCCATGTGTGCTCAAGAAATGAAGAAACCATTTTATGTTCTGACGGAGAGCTTTAAATTTGTCCGTCTTTTTCCACTGAACCAGCAAGATTTACCCAAGGAGTTCAAGTTTACTGCAAGCACAAGAGAAAATGATACAAGCAAAGAGCACCCATTGGTTGATTACACTCCACCAAGTTTTATCACTTTACTGTTTACAGACCTGGGCGTTTTGACCCCCTCGGCAGTTAGTGACGAGCTAATCAAGTTGTACCTGTAACGCTGTAAGACGAGGATGATTAAATAAATAATTAAGTTTTGTATGTTGACCACATATCAATATTCCATGATATTACACCTTCATGCTGACAAGAGTTTCTGAAAACCTAGTAAAAAAACAAATGTTTAAAAGATCACAAAAAATATGCTTTTTATTAACAATTATTAGGTATGGCAGAATAATGACAATGCACCTTATCAGACATGATTGGGAGATAAAAAATTAATAAGAACAGAATTTCAACAGTAGGCATAAGCATCATGACTGGGAATTCAGTTTCAACCGAATGGTGGGAGTGAAGTTTTATAATCCAAAATTGCTATAAAATTTGATTAAAAGAAAGGACAAGATTTCCAAATCACAATTATGTTTTAGATCAGATATATTGCCTCAGTTTTTGAATAAATTAACAGTTTGCATGAAAAATATCAAGTAAAGCTAGATAAATTTAACGTAGTTGAGGATATCAGAAAAATGAACTACTAATAGAACAGCAGGAGTTCATGAGAGGTGGGTAGGGATTAAGTTATCTTGGCCTACAAACAATGCATGTTTTTAATTTGTGATAAGAACACTGAAAGTTTTTGCAATACAGCGTTACGAGCCAATAATATACACGGATAAGCCAACATCTATCCATTTAAACTTCAACAACTAACAAACTTTGGCAATCAAACTTGAAAGTCAGCTTTGTGACTGTGATGCAATAACCTTTAATCTGCTAATATGGCATACAAAATGGAAGGACAAGGTAAGTAATTCCTAATATGATTTGGCACAAATTGTTACCTAAAAATGAAAGCTGGTGAAAAAGTTTGATCTTCTAATTTTTACGGTTGAAAGCCCAGGCATTGCCAGGGACAAACCTCATGGATGATGAGCAGAGTTGCCTGATGCACATTTACAAGCAATAAGTAAGTGGTACGTAAACATAAGCCATCTGTGTTACCAAGAAACACCCAATAATGACGGCCCCTTGCTGTCTCTATCAGCAAGGCCACTGTTTTGCGTACAAGGAAGCTGTGCAATATTGCTACAAAAGAGTTGCTACAAAAATTCTGAGCCTATAAAAAAGTTAATTTAGGAAAAACTTGAGTCAACTTAAGATGATAACTAATAAGCCACAAACAACACAAATGAAATGGCTAACTATACAGGATCAAATTGAGGGTGAATGTATGTGGGGAAAATTTTTCAATTAATGTTTAACAATTATAATTGAGTATATTTTACGACTTAGAGAGCAAATAATAAGATCTTGGGCTCTTCTTCAATCTAGTTAGGTTTAAAGTATCCTAATAATATAATTACTGATAAAAGGAATTAGTTCTGGATCAGAAATAAATGCAGTGATTTAATTTACTTAAACAAATATAATGTTACAGTAAAAGAGATATGCGTTTGGCTATCATCTGCATAGTTTTGCTTGGAAGTACATGACGATATTTCCAGCAGTTATCATGGCACAGAATAAGAGTAAGTAAATACTGCTTGATTCGATATAAGAATCTAACAAGAGAAGAAACATTTTTACCAGTGTATCCTAGGATTTATTCTCCACTATGCAGCCTAAGGGTTGTTGGTTTGGTGGCAGATACTGAGCAGACAAGCAGGAGAGATTAAAGAAATTCTGTTCTATGCGCAAGCGACCCACTTGCGGTGATAAAATAAAAATTTTAAAACCATGCCAGTGTTGGAAGATTTTCTATTTTACAAGATCCTTAAGATGCTTCCATAAAAGTAACTATATCTAAATTTGAACCACATTTGTGCGACAGAAACTGATGGAGTGATTCGAAGATTTACTTTCGCAAAAACAGCGGTATCAATGCATACATTAAGCTCATTATATTTTTAGTAGTTTTTCTTGCACATCAGTGGCTTAAATTTGGATGTCTTCAACCTTTCAATATTTGCGTATTTGTATTTAAAAATCTATTGACAGTTCACAACTACCAAAAGTGGGTCGTTTAGGTATCAATTGCTAGGTTCTATAATCTCGACTCCCAATTGTTAGTTCCATGTCTGTCTCCAATTCGTCACCAAACTCACAACCTGTCAGCTGCGTGGCTGGAGAAGAAATCTAAGGGGAAATGCAGGTAAAAAACGGCTCTCCTCCAGTTGGACTCTACTATAGGTACACCATTACTACATAGGTAGCAGGTAGAGGTAAAGTTCTATAAAAATACATGAAGAGTGCCTCGTTTCACGAGAAGTATATGGGAGGTACCACTTTAAAAGGATTCACATACCATGGCACACAATGTTAATTTTATATCCTCTGTTTAAGTAGACAAATGTTTCTTTGCCCTAGCAAATTATGAAATGAAAATTTTTCAGATATAATATTATTTATAATTTGATGGCACTTTATTCTCATTTCATGGTTGTATATTGGCTAGTGTGTCAAGAAGTGGTCAAGGAAGTGAACATGTTTCAACCTTCAAAGAGTGGATTAAAAAGAAGCCCGAATTGGGGTAGAGAAAACATCGGTTCTTTCCATGAAAATCTGTCACAGAATCATGAAAAATGGCACTGATATTATTGAATTCCTGATGAAAATACTTGGCTGATGTACTGAAGACTTGCAAAAATGGTAATTAAAATCTCACCATCTTCGGACACTTAAAAGGTGATATTTATAACTTTAAAAACAATTTTATTTACCTCATAGCTGCAAGTAATGTCTCAACAATCATGTAGATTTCATTGAAATGAGGCCTTTTCTCTGGTTCGTATTGCCAGCATCGTAAGAGGAGTTGGTACATTTCGGGAGGAATTCCTTCGGGTGGAGGCATTCGGTATCCCTCGTCGATCCGCTCGCGAGCTTTAGTATTGCTCATATTGCTGTAAGGTATACCACCTTTAGCGAAGATCTCCCAAGCAAGGATTCCGTAGCTCCAAACATCGCAGAGTGAGGTGTATTTGCCTGGAAAAGGATGTCAGTATAATTTCCTCTGCATCACGACCCACAAAGCATTTTTTTTTTGTGAAACCAAAACGAGGATCAGAAAGAAAAAAAAAGGGAAAGTAAAAACTACTCGCAGCCAAAATCGGAGTCAGAATCGTTATTCAAAAATTTCCTAGAACCATACTACATACTGGAATTGTAATTTCAACAGTTTCAACAGTTCCGATAGTAAGAACTTTGAAAGAACAGTTATGATTCCTGATCCAATTCTCCAAAATTTAAAAACTTTGCACCTGCTGATGCAGGTTAACAGAATGTTACGTAGTTGTTCATGTCATCTTATCAGAGCTTACCAAAGTTTAGAGCTTCAGGAGCCGTCCATTTGATTGGTATTTGCTTCATTCCGTCGGAGACAATGTATTCCTCTTCTTCTCTGGACATGCCAAAGTCAGATATCTTGACCACGTTTGCGAGTGTGACGAGACAGTTGCGCGCAGCCAGATCGCGGTGGATGCAATTCTTCGACTCGAGGTAGCTCATGCCGGCTGCTGCATCCCGGGCCATACTCATCAGCTGCTTGATATCCAGCACCGAAGCCCGGTTCCGTAAGAAAGTCACCAGAGATCCCCCTGCACCAAAAATTCTTATTCAATTCTCTCACGGGTACCTGACACATTTACACTTTTCTCCTGGTAGACCAACCACACTGGATGCCAACGTTTAGCTTTCTATCTCTCCATCCTCTCCATCTCGCACACCCCTAACGACTCACTTTAATGACAGACATAATAAGAGACTGAGTCCATGCCCCCTGGGAGTCACAAAGGCAAGTCCTAGAAAAATTGAATCCACTTTATGGAAATTACAAGAACAAAGAAGTATGATTGAAATGTAAAAAAAAGCCTTGGTAATAAAATACTGCGATACAATTATGATTTCAAATATCAGCCCCTCGCTGCAGCGGTCTTGCAATATAATCAATTCACCGAGTCTTGAATATTGGTTTGTGATTTCTTATTGCACATTGCGTAACTCATTCTTTAGCTTGATGTTTCGTGATTTTACAATCTCATCTTCAACAATCTCACCTGTGTCCTGTGGCACCCCGGCCGTTTTCACTCACCATGAACAAGCTCCATTACGATCATGATCGGCTGTTTCTGCACACAGATTCCGATCAGCTTCACGATGTTTGGATGGTCATACTGCTTCAAAATACGTCCTTCTTGCAGAAACTTCTTCTTGTGATCCTCGGGCAATGTTAATCGGCAAGTTTTTACAGCAACATCAATATTGGACGGTTTTAGCTTGGCCTTATAAACGTCACCAAAGTTTCCCTAAAGTAGGAATATCAAGAATTAAAGGTAAATAAATGGAAAATTAAATAATTTAACCAAAATTAACTAGTGAAATTTAATGTGTTTTAAACTCGTCTTACCCTGCCAATTTTATCCAGCAAATCGACGTCATCGTTGTTCAGCTCCCAGCATTCCCTGAAGATAGGTTTTTTGAGTATGGCTCCAGAGCGACTTGTAACCAGTAGGCCACTCTGCCACTGGTGTTGAATCAGCTCAGGAATTGTTGGGAACGCCATCCCCTCAAAGCGAAACTGCCCCTGCAAGAACCCGTTGCTTGGTATACACTTCTTCAAAGACTAAAACACAACACTGCAAAAACACGACCAAAATATTCTTCTCAGATATAAGCATGTCCAGATCTGCCTTGATTCTTTGGATATAATTCTTCAGTCATGCTCACAATACATCCTTACAAATGTTTCTAATGTTTCTGAATAATTTCTAAAGTGCCTGTTGGACAAGTACATCGAGCACAAATAACTAATCCTAATTTACATGTGGATGAAAAAGAAAAAAGTCATACGTACCTCAGCAGTGGTCTGCACGATGAAATGCTTGTGCCCACCCCAGCAAACCGAGAGAACAATCTGGCTCTCAGCGTTCCTTGTCGTCTCCCTGACGAGGAAGTCTCCTTCGTGAGTGAGCAAGCGGACAACTTCTTCTCGGGGCAAGACTCCATGGAACCACTCTTCATCGACTAGAGGTCGGCACCCAGATGATGCCTACCATCAAACGTGCAATGTAGTCAATGCCAGCTTTCGTTCAAAAGCACAGTCTTCTGGACGAACTGCCACAGATTAAAATATGTTGGATTTACACTTTCTTTCCACAAAACGTTTAGTTTGGGAAGCTGTATACTTTTACTTCCTTTCTCCCACACATTTCTTGCTTAGTAAGTTACAGGTTACCATCACCATCAAACAAACTGTAGAAATTTAATTACAGTCACAATGATAATTAAGTATGAGTAATGGCTGATTCACTTCCCTTTTTGTTAATAAAGTTGACAGAATGCCAAATCATTGAATTTTTATCAGAGTATTTCATTTATAGTTTGGTAGTATATATACTGAGTATTTATATTGGTTGGTATAGTATAGTTTGCTAGTTTAAGGCAAGGCAATAATTACAGTTTTATTTGGTTCTAGGCAATCATATTCAATCATATTGTGAAACCATAAATACATTTAAAGTTCTTGTGTGCACAATAATGCACAATAATAGAAAAAGGTTATCAAGACAATTTTCGATGAAGAGTGAGATGCCATTAATATTGGTTCCATGCATTCTTGCCAAAAACTTCCACATGTTTTGTGATTGGGTCCTAATCAGTCACTTTCATGATATTTTGTCTTGTCAGCAATTGGCAGCACCATTAGGCATAATTAGGTATAAAGCACGCTAGTAGAGAAATGTCAGTTGAGCAAGCAAGAAAAGCACAAAATTAACCATATTACATAATACTCTGTATTTGTCTGTTTGTGATTGCTCTAAAACGCAAACAAAAAGTTAGATTTTCTTCCAATTTTACTCTGTTACATTGGCTATTAAACATCTCAGCAGATCAAATAAACGGTTAACTATAAATATAAGATAGTGATCAGATTAAGCGAGGAACAATTTGAAAAGACAAGAGGACAAAAGAAATGTGCGCTCGCTTGTCAACGCGTGCACGCAGATGTACCCTAGTTATAAAGAATTTCTGTTAGGAAACCACTACAGGAAGGACCAAGGAATAGAGAGCACATACGTTTTTATCCGTCACCTCAGCTTTGCAAGCATTCGCCTCTCCCACAGCTAGGCTGGAAAAGTCACCTCGACCAAGGCAAGGAGAGGGTGGAACCGATTTCCGGCGGAACGGTTTACGCAGAATGTTAACTATACGCTGTTGGGTATGTAACGTTTTCACTGAAACCCGATCACCCTGGAAAAGTACATCATGCGAGCACAAACAAAGCGTTTACTAAACAAAACAATGATATTTAAATATCGCTGCTAAATTGACGAGGTGTTGTAAACTCTTGTACCAAGAGATCACAAAGTGGTCCATCGACCATAATGCATGATTCAAGCGAAGTTCCTAAAATATAGCTATGTAGCTATAGCGTAGCTATAGCATAGCATAGCTAAGTAGCATATGTAGCATAAAATATTTATAAAATATATGTAGAATATATATGAAATATGTGTGGCATAAAATATATGTTGCTAAAATGAAGCGTAAGTTTTGCATAAGGAAGCATGAAATATTGCTGCAAGCTGATTATTCTATCTTTATACCCTAGTTACTTGGCTCTTTTCTTCTTAACAATGGCAAGATCATTCTCACCACGAAATGATAAACCAAATTCTTTAACATAAAATATCCTGACCACAGAGAGTGGATTGAAGATAATAAAAAACCCAATGAGACTTGGGTTGCCTAAGCAGCTTTTTGGGTTTTACTAGGCTTCAGCAGCAGTACTGGCAACACGTTTTACCTCCATGGCTTCAGCATGGTTTCAGGCTCTCCACCACCACAGGAAAGTGAGCGATCACAATTTAGTAAAGTAGCGGTACTGCCACTATTTCTAACTTAACTTACCACCAAGTCCAATCTGACAGTCATAAAAAGGACAAAAATAAATATTACTTTTAAATTTAAGACATGTGGATCTCTTAACTATCTGGCAACTCAAAATCCAACCAAATAATTTGCTAAAATATTAAGTAATTAAAGAATGGTTCCTTGCGGGCATATGTCAGTAAGTCACACCGTGCCCTGACATTAAAAAAGGGTAGTATGAGAAGGGAAGGAATTAACTGCCCGTTTAGTTTGACATCATCTGATATTTGAGTCCTATTACTCATCCATGGGAAAAAAAAGCAGCTGCCAGCTAATTATCAATTTGGGGAACTAGTTCTTTCCAAAGTGATCAGGAAAATGGCCTTACCTGTTGCCCATCTGTGTTGTTCTCAAAAAGAACTAGTGACAAGTCGCAGCCCGAAGGTATCTCTTCGCATCCCAGCTCGCTCAAAGCTGTCTTGATAACTTCAATCTGCCGCTGGATCTTGCGCTCTTGGCTCAACAGCTCATTGACCCCCTTACGAGGAATATCCACACTCGAGGGCCTGAAAGTAACACATTCTTTACAGTTTTGACTTATTTGATTTACAATTCCAAAAAAAAATCACATCAACTTTTGAACTGCTATTGTGCAACTAAAACTTGAGCAATCATGTTCATCTCATTGTTTTCTCATCATCTCGAAATTTTGAATAATTATTCAGCGATGAAATCTTGCATATTCTCGGGTTTGATTTGAAAGTGCATGTCTTATCTCTTTTAGGAGAACGTAAAAAAGGAAGTATTGACTGTACTTGTCATTGACAGAAGGCTATTAATTGATCACGGCAATCAGGCTAGGTATCTGTAGTTTTCCTTCAAGACTTCAAATGTACAATTACTCATTTTAGTAGCCCACTGTCCGTTTGTTATCTTCAACCCAACAATATATAAGAGGTAGTCAGAAAAATTGGTGTACCATTCAAACTACCTTGGGGACTGGCCAGCAAAAACTGGGAGGAGAATCGCCCAAGTATTAGACACCCAGTAATATCAATAAGCACACTGGATAAAATTACGCTTCTGCACAACACAACTAGTTGCAAACATTTTTTTTTCTTGTTTCAAACTATATGACGCACAGGAAGGAGAATATTTACGTATAGAAAATAGTTCCAAGAATACCCATTAAATCGATGAAACAGATTCAACAAACGGTTGCACGAAATAAAAAAAAACAGGAAGCAATCAAGTCATTAGCATTACACGATTACACCACAGATTGCTCATTAACCTCTTTCCAGGGATTGGTGGAATCATAATGTTTACATAAACAGTAAATCTCTCGGCTAGGCGCAGGGACATTCAAAGCATTTGTGGGAGGCTAGCAATTCCTCGTGAAAGTTGTGGCCACTTGACTTGAACAATGGATGGAGGAACATAGATATGACTAAAACCACCTAAAACAAAACAGCCCAAGTTCTAAATGTTGGCACTCACCTAGGCAGAGTGTCTCCGGATGACTTTCGATGGCTGATTGGAGTATCCGATGCGGTCGGTAGAAACTTATCCGGACCGTCTTTAAGCATTGACTCGAGTTCGGACAGCTTCCACCTAATCCAGTCAATGGTTAAGTTGTCCACCGTGAGTTGGTTGGCTTGCAGCTTTCCAGAAGTGTCGTCAACGAGTGAGTCATCGAAGTTGAATTCAGTGAGCGGCAGAGGGCTCGACCTTTAAGTTTAAGACCACCAGGTATCAATGATATGTTGATTTGGGTTGATGGATGAGAATGCAGAAGACTGGACAGCGATATGCTGAGGTATAAGGAAAGGACTCAAGCCATTCAAGCTCGATCTTTAAGCACCAAACCACCAGCAGTCCTAAATGTCGAGGTATGGAGAATCATAGAAATGTAGACAATCAATGTACATTAGATCTCTAACTGAACAGAGAGCGTATTGGTACGAAACATGGTTTAGAGCTGCGGTTTGATAGTTGTAAGGTAGATGGTTTACCTCTGTTGGTATTGCTTTTTGGTCCTAAAATTTAATCTTGACAGAGCATATTACTATTATTATGAGGAAAACAAGAATGACATTTGTGGGGCTCATTGACTTACTTAAACTTTTCAGTGAAATCTAAGTACTCTTCAATTGGTTTAATGGCTTCAATACTGGCGTCCACACGTTTGTGAACCTGAAGAAACTTTTCGCTGCCCAAGTTTGAGTTTTGAGAAATATCCTGAAGCAATTGTTGCCTGAGAAAAAAAAACATCCCTTCATTGAGTGAAAAATATATTGGGTCCACATAGGTAAACTCAATGTAATCAAATTAACCATGGCATGCAAGTTATCACGCACAACTGACCAGGAAACAATGCACGACTCCTGCACTCCTTGCTGATGGTCCAAAAGCCCAGGCAGAAGTACAGTACGGTAATCACGTTCGTACTCGGCGGCTTCGTTGAGGAGAAGCACATACTCGTTGTGCGTAAGGTGGAGCTTGCGACATGCCTTTTGGTACTTTTCGCGCACCTCGTCCAGCTTCCGACCCACTCGACCCGCTGAAAACCAAAAAGCGAATCACAAACCAGTCTCGTAATATTACAAGAATGGGATGAAGGAATCGAAAGACTGGCAATATTGTTTCTGCAAAGGCATGTCTCGAAGGCTTGGGTTGTTTGAGAAGTGGGCTGATGTTTGTCATGTAACAAAGCAAAGCCATTAGAAGCAAAAACACTAAGAGACTTGGTTGTGCCCTTTTAGTGGCTGAATTAAAGAAAAACACGGTCAGGACAGGCAAGTACCAGGATCGAACCTGGAACGTCTTCAATGAACGGTGGAGGCAATCTTACTCTGCCTTCATTTTTGGTAATTTGTCTGTCTTAGTAACTTGTTTTATTTGAACAAACTGAAATGCTACACTTGTTTAATTGTCAAACCAAAAAGCATTTGGTACACACATACACTTACATTTAATATAATGTTCTTCAAACCGGGACCGACTTAGTTTGTACGTTTCCAAGTTTTTTTGGTACTCTGTCTTCTTCCGGGCTACGTCTTCAGCCAACTATAAAAATAATTAAATATCTAAACAATGGATACAATTTTTATGTAGTGCATAGGTAATTCAACAACACAATCAAAATTTACCCGGGTGAATTGGGCAGTGAGCCGATTATGATCTTCTTGGTAAAGTTTCCTTGCTCTTCGTTTATCGTTAAAAATAGAGTTCAATTTATCCAATGATTTTGTCTCAATGGTTTCAGCATTTTGTTTGATTAGCTTGGCAGTATTTTCTAGCTCTACCATCATTGTCTTCCATGCCTGAAAATGGGATGATTGAAATAAAAAACTCAATGTGTCAAATTGCTAAATAATACTACCTAGCATAAACAAGGATATTAGCAATCAGTTAATTTTTCTCTTTTCCCTTGTAATTAAATTGTGTCTGTAAAAAGGCATTAGGTATCAATTAGCTGCAATTCAATTCATGTCTATCAAAACATCATGCCATATCAACAGCAACAAGTCACCAACCGACTGGAAACATTGCGATTGATTTACATTGGCATCAACTAACATTGACCAACGCCATGATTATAGACACAACTTATGTGAACGTAATTGACGTTGATTATTTCTAGACATCCTAGCAAGAAATTTCAACATACACATGTGATCTTGTAGATACCTATGTAGCATTTCGATTTGACGTAGAACTAGTGACCATATCTTGGCTGAATTTTACCTAGTTTGGAACCACATTTTATTTCTTTTGTATACACCTAGATTCACAGGTTGACACGAAGCAAGTTCTAAATTAGACTTATAGCAACTAAAAGCTACGACGGATTTGACTCACGTTAGCTAATAAACTTCCAGATAAATCTTCAGATCGTTCAATCTTCTGTCCCTGAGCAGCAACCGCAAGAAGAGCAATGGCATTTTCTTTGTCACATTTTGCTTTATTTATCAGGCATCGGCGCATTGTTTCCAGCAGTCGAAGTTCGGCATCTTGCCGATTCAATAGGGCTTCGTGTGCTGCCTTGCTTGAGAGGTTGGATGAAAACCCCATCTGTAAGGGGAATAATGATTAGGAGTATACACTGCTAGATAAATGTATGATCCTACGTCACATTAAATCTATATTAACTAACCATAGACGTTGAGTTATAATAGCTTTGTAGGAATTTTCTTAAAAGAGCTAAGAAATGAATTATTTCTGTTGTTGGTAATTTAACGTTTAGCAATGTTGTGTTAGCTAGTACTACACATGCCCGTTGCCTGTCGCAGCCACCTAATTGAATCTCTATTCTCCCCACAGCCCTGCTTTATTAATACTGATTCGATGACAGGACTTACCTCATGAGAAGCCTAGGCTTTGTAGGCTAAGTAGGTAGGTATCTAAAATTCAGAAAATACCAAGACTGTTGATCTAAGCAAAGATATAAAAGAGACACAGTAGCATCGTAAGTCGAAATTTAACTAGCCCGTACTAGTCATTTTTACACTAGAAATATTTTCGCCCCCTGACAACTGTCAATCTCAACTCCCAGGCACTTTATATACAGGGCGAAGCTTTACTGTGGTCGTCTAGTCTTGTCCAGAGAGGAGTTAGGTAGTCTTGTCTATGTGCTTGCTACCTATCAACCCCCCCACCGCCAGTTGGAAGGGCACAGCGCACTCCACAGCCCAGTCCGATTCACACTCTCCTCTTCTCCACGCCCCACACTATTTTTAGGTGATACCTTTGCAGGAAACCAACATAACACAAAAACATCGTACTATCGCACCAAAATTAAAAAAAAAAGGAACTAGCATATTATTGTAAGAAAACATTTGGCCTCATTTTTTGCCTGATCGCGCCTACACAGAAGTCAGCAAAATTCTCATTATTATTTTAACAAAATAATGTCGTTCAAATCTTGTCTCGGTGCTATACAACAATTATTATCTTGGTAATATTTCCAAAAATTGTAAAGAATTTTTTTAAAGTGATGGAACCGTTGCTGATAAAAAAGTTGAAATTGAACTTCTAAGAGTTGCTACATATTAAAATGTTGACAATGTTTAATTCAAAGGTCTTTGATAAACTGTGCATAAATTGTGAATAAAGATCTTTTTTAATATAATGTCAAAAGGCTTAGAAAAAAGATAAAAAAATTAAAAAACGACTAAAAAGAGTTGCGGTAAACACAGTTTTTATGTAAAAACTCTGTTAAGCAGCACAGTGTACCACATGGATCTGTACCGAATTGCCTGAATTTTAGCAGCTAGGGCCAACCAAAATATATATTTCTAATCATCGCAAGCATTTATTTTTATTTCTCTCACACAGATAAATATATTTTTTCAGTCATCTTTCCCACGAAGCCCACCGAGCTTGTCTGCTGTATTTAGTAAAAGTAATTTATATAATTGTTATTATGGCTGGTCTGATTAAGTTCAATAACATTATTTTTTATACATATATAATGAATTTATAAAAAAACAACAATAGCTGTTATAGCAACCAAGTTTTTTAATGGTCTTGTATAAATAGTCTATATATCTGTCAGTTTCATTTCCGAAAATGTTTGCAAATTGTACAGATTTACGGAGGAATTTTTACAGAAAGTCTTCTTTTTCCATATTTGTTTTTGTTTAGAGGAGTTTTGTAACAGGGGTTAAGTTGGAGACAATGAGTTGGGTTTAGTCAATAATATTTGTAGGCAAATATGTAAATTATTAAAAGTTTGTCAAGCAGAATCTATACCTAGCTCCAGGAATCATATCACTAACGTCTAACGTTTAGATCAGCAGGTATAATTGTTTCAAATATCCTATTCTGTATTGTTGTAACGATGAAATAAAGAAGTTGACTGTCCTATTAATGTCAGGTTCAACAAATTGAGCCGGCGTTCCTCGGATTGTACCAAAAGGGAGTAATAAAATGAGTGATACAACACAAAATCTTCGTGTCCGCTTCAAGCAAGCAATAAGATTTGTTCACAATAAAATATAAATGAACATTAATTCATTGCATGCACAATATTCTGAACAAGTAGTGGTAAATTCAATAGTAGTACCTCTGGTAGTACCACCACTTACAAAATGTGTGATCTTGCACCAAAATAAATGTCGAAAACAAAATAAGCAAATAACCTTTGGTAAAACTTTATGGTGCTGAAAGGCTCTTATATGAACTGGGAACGCAGATAATTCAACTTACCTACACACATAGCTGGTTGCAAAAGATGCAGAGTACTAATGTATAATGAATTTAAAATGAACTTTTCCCAAGGTGGAGTGGTTCAGAACATTGAACTGGATTGCTTTGATTAACTATCAATTCAATTATTATCGGGCCCAGTTACTGTCAAATAACAGCATAGAATTTTAACAAAGCTTGTCTGCTATTTGTAACCAATTACTACATTTTCTACAGAAGACTTTTCAAGTGATAGGCAAAATATCATCCTACAGAATCATGCTTGCAACAAATTAATGACCAAGACAGCATGAGTAAAGAAAAGTCAGTACAGGATGTTTGTCCTTTTAAGACTTACCCTTTAAATACCACACCAGTAATAAAGACTCTTCAGTGAAGAAAAGTCCAAACAGCCCCAAGTTTCCGCTAGGGTAGCAGAAACTAGCCATTCACCACGAAGGAAGTCCAATTAAAATGCATCTTCAATCATACAATGACCCTACCTTTAAAGTGAACAGCACAAAGTATGTACCGTAGACCTCGACAATAGAAACCTCTCAACTAGTACATGGATTCCTTGCATCTTTTGAAGTTGGAGCTACTCATACTTGTCTACTTACATGTTCCTCAACAACAACCCTTAAAAATTCACCAGTTGACGATGCCACCAACACATACTTACATACTGGTACTCCTGTTGCAGTACCTGCAAGCTGCAGCTGCATCAGCCCTACGGTGGTACGGGGGCAAGCTAGGTTGGGAATGACATGGCCTTTTTTGATGATTTATATGCTCACAACTCCAGAAATTAGTGCGTCCAAGGATCACCTACAGATTTAATGTAACAACAAAAATTATCAATAAGTTGCTGGAAACAATCACAGCTAATACTTCCATTGCAAGCCTAACAAACCTAAAACTACGCCTTTGAAACACTTCCTCTCCATTTTTTAAGTACAGTGGAATAATGTCATTTCAATCATAATCCATTTAAAGTCACAGTTATCAATTAGTAATTTATTTAATTTATAATGAAATAATTAGGATATTCACATACTATTTTAACTTGCAGATGTTTGTTAAAATTCTGCTCTTCTGTCCTATTGCTGAAATGAATGCGCACAGCTTGATTTCCGCTACAGAAGGGTTGCCACAGAATAACGCAACAAAAGGCCCAGTCCCTCAATTCGCAGATAAGTGTCAAGTATTTTGTTGGTAGTCGTCCACTGCATGTTTAGCCCCATGATGCACTTATACAAGAACACTATCTTATCAATGCTATTAGATATATGATTTGACCTTTCATTACATTATTCTGTAGGTGCCCTAACTTAAGGAGAGGTATTCTCTAGAAGAGATGCCAACTCCACAGCAGTGACAAGGTAATATCTAAAATGCGTTTAGAATGCGAACAACAGCAGGAAGGCCATCATCAAACAGAAGAGACCCATGGCCTCAGACAGAGCGAATCCCAGGATGGCATATGAGAACAGCTGTTGTTTCAGGGAAGGGTTCCTTGCGTAACCGATAATCAGGGAGCCGAACACGGTTCCAATACCGGCACCTGTAATCAGGAAACACAGTCAGACGAAACCTACACCCTTCCTCTTTATAAATTTGTCATTAACTGCATGGTCTCATGCTACCCTTTCATCGACATTGGTTTTCAAAAGACAGTTCTCACAAAACAGACCAATGCACCAAGGAATGCAGTTACACAGAAAAATATGGATAGATGAATACATACCAGAGCCAGCAACTCCTACGGTGGCTGCGCCCGCTCCAATGAACTTGGCGGCAGAGTCAATGTCCCTGGTAATGGTGGATGTTTGGAAGTTGCGCACTGCCGGTAACTAGGGAGAATACCTCTTATTAACCAGCAGAAAAATAAAGAGGTAGAGTTAGACGGGTAGATATTTGTGAAGTGGAAAACATGCTGAAATGTTATGTTTGTAACCCAGTCTGGTGTTTTTTAGAGAACAAAATTAAAGATGCAAGTAGCAATTCCACATTTGGAGTATTTCGGTAGCTAGCAAGCTTGGTCTCTTTCAAGATCTATGTACCCTAGGTGGAAAGAAAATCACTTCCATTGGTGAAGAATGGACAATTGATGAAGAAATGCAGATATAGACCAGCCCACAAATATTCAAAGAGTTTACAACGCAGCTACCAAAAGATTCACAAACATTCAATGCTATTTCTCGAAACGTCCGAAGAACCAGACAGTTTAATGCCAGAATTTAATCTAAACAACCAGCTGATTCTCAAATACAACATTTCTTCAGAAAACTTGTCGTAAGGTCTTGCTTCCACCTCATTGACCAATGTATTAGTTTCTCAATAGTGAATAGCAGACAACTGGCATATTTGTGGTCGCATGGTATGAGGCGAGACCAGCCAAACAGTGTGGGGCATTTGATAATTACTGGGTCAAGAAGAGATCTCTGAAAAGGCCACCGCCACTGCAAGATCTAGCGTAAACTAGTTCTAATGTAAGGTTCACTTACCAGGCTAACAGTGGATGGTGTCTGTGTGTTGTTGAGTGTGACGGAACTGCTGTTTACTACAGCACTGCTCAATGGTCGCATGTAGGCTGACCGCGAAGCGGAGACCAACTGGAACAGCAATTAGAATTAGGATTCAAGACAACTAGGATCATTACTTTAACCTAACAGATTATACATGGGTATTTCATTAGAATAGTGATTACAGAGTAGATTTTTGGGCCTTCTAGTCCCACAATAAGAGCAGAAATTTGTACAGCAACGAAAAATGATCAAATAGTAAGTAAACTCACCGCATTCCTGGCAGCTGGGGCAATGAATCTGGCGCAGGCAAACATGATTGAATTGTTTGAGTGAGAGTTTGTCACTAGTCAGTTACAAGACCTGGAATTGAAAAACTTCGTTAACACAAGCCCCTTTCAGCCTATGAAGAGTAAGTGGCCTAGAGTTTGGGCAGCTGACCTAAGATGCTACTAATCGATGAGGTAGACGAAGTAGAACTGAGCTTGAACAGACGAGTTGCCATGTAACTGGACTATCCTGCTGTAATTTTAGGTCCAAGTGAACTTTAAATATGGGTATAAATAGCAATCGTTCATCAAATAGAAAATTCTTGATAGGTATAATACCGGTTACGTAAAATGGCTGAACTCCGGACGATCGGCAAAAATCACTAGCAGAGTCGAATACTCTTAGTCACAAAATAAATACACTGTGAAAACATATTTTCGCGAATGTAGAAGAAGCTCGATTAAAGAATATCACTTCTATTTCGTTGGATGCCTATTCTGTCCACCTATATTCCTAGATACTTTCTCCCTTTTCCCAGAACGCCCCAACTTACCAAGGAACAGAGGTGAAGAGGACGACGAAACAGCTGAACTCTGGTGATGTTCTAGCACTGAATGGGCTGGGCTTCGGACGGAACTGACTAGCGAGACCAAATGGAGTAACCGAGTACGGCTTTCCGTTCTAATTTTGTCATCTGATCGATTAAATTTGCGCGCAGTCTGGCGGTTGTTGATGGAGTTTGTGGAACGTGAAGGTAATCAGCTGCTAATCGTTAAAATATGAGATTTTAATAAATTTGGAATTGGGATTGCATGAGCAACGATATGTTACTTCACATTGTCTTGTTCTGATTTCGTTTAGAAGCAATGTTTCCATTCAGACTTGTCCGGGAAGTTTGCCTATTGTTAAACTTGTTTCCCTTTAATTCATAGGTATGGCTGTCTTTATGGTAAATATTTGCAAGTTCAACAGTTGTGGTCTCATATTTCCAAATTTGGCGGACCTAATTCAGCATATCGAGGATACGCACATAGGTAAAATACATGTCTATTGGTGTTGGTTGGAGGAATTGAAATTATTGATCTCAATCGCTGCATGACTAAGGTTAGGCTAGTGTAATCCATGCCCAAATCTCCGAGTTGCTGAACGCAAACTCAATCAAGGAGCTTTACTTACTGATGCGAAACCAAAGTACTGTACCACTTTTTGTTGCATGATCAGCATTTGCCAACTTTTTAAAACCTGTGGCTCTATATTTCAGATTATGATCCCCACAACATTGAGCAGAAAGAGCTACAGCAACCGTCATGTCTTCCACTCAGTTATGTGCTGAGATTCTTCACAGACGCCACAAGGAAAGAGGGGCTTGAAACTAAAAGAAAAAGTCTTTACAAAACATCAACTGCCCTCAGTCATACTCCAACAGGTCAGTTAGGTAACTTTGTTCATTAACCCATTAACGCCCAAAAGAAAATTACATGCAAAATTGATTTTGACATATTGAGCAAATTAACATATTAGAAAAAATGTTCAAAATGTGTACAATCGGCGGTTAAGGAGTGATATTGTCCGAAGCAAGGTCTATCAACACATAACATTTTCTTGCAAAGTTCGCATTGCCAGCGATCTCGATTAAACTACTCTCACTTAAACTAGAAGTGGGCTGTTTATTTTTTATCGAGTAGGATAGCATGGCATCTGCTGACCATTCATTTGTCAGTTAAGAGTAAGTTGGAATAAGATTTTCTAGCCAACTTGAGTGTACGAGCTGGAGGATATGAACAGTGGACTTGTCTATGCACTTTCTCATAGTAAATTTAATACAGTGCATAGCTGTAATTATTTCATGAATTATGCATTAGTGTAGATGAAATGGTGAATTAAAATTCTCCTTTTTTTAGGGGTATATGATCAGTTCTATACCATCATGCTAACTTCAAAGCATAGTGTTTCACAACCATGCAAATTTCGTAAAATTTTATTTTTTGACATTTTTGCCAACCATGATAAGAGAAGAATTGTGCTTTTCGTTAGAGGACCACAATTCCAAAGGCTAAATGTTTGATTCCAGGAGCTGATCCATTTATAACCAATTTATACAAACAATTTTCTACTTGGCAAACTACTTGGCTATAGAAATAACACTAACGAACAAGGTTATTAATAAGGAATTTTACTTGGTTGTGTAGTTACTTTCCCTCAGGCTTAGTTCAACCTGGACAAAAAATATTCTAGTAATTCTACCTGATCATTACACGATTGTCATTGTTTTTTAGGCAGTGAAGCAGATGAAGATGAATCAGTGATGAGTGAGTCTGAAGATAGTAACGATTCGTGGACAACTCCAGAGGAGTTCAGCGCAGAGTTTATTTTACGTTATGGAAGCAGCAGGTTTGTTTTTCCTATAGCGATTCTCCAAGCTCAATTTACACCTAAATAATAGTTTATAAAGTACTGATTTTACAAAACCTTAGTCTTTTGGCTGTTGATAGCTACTGCTGAACCATTATGAGTCATGGTCGACAGTCAAAACTTTTCAAAATTTTAACTAACACCATAGGATATTAGAAAAATTAAATTTTTACTGACCTACTCTTCCAAGCTTATAAAACGGTTTACTCGAAACAAGTTTAAAGTCATGGGTATGTTGGATTGCTAACAGTAGAGGGAATAGAGTGAGGTACCATGAGGTATGGATGCTCATAATGTTCTGTGGAGGACATACCCAAATGACATACCAGTTATCCTATCAGTCAGATCACGTCTTAGCATTTCCATAAAATAACCAGTGAACAAAATAACGTTAATTAGCATATCACTATTTGTCCCAATAGCAGTAAATACACATTGTCCCCATGATGTCAGGGCAGTTGTTTTAGCCATCAAAGTGGTTCTCCCTGAATGGACTGTCCTTGCCAAAGATGGTACTATTAACGTAAATAACCCCCCTAGCATCCGTAACTAACTAACCTCCTGTTCGTTATCTCCAACTAACCTGGATGCAGTACAGCAGTCAATGAGGTTGAGAACCACCACTTTGGTTGAGAGATAACGTTGTAAATTAATTGGAAGGCTATAAACTGCCATGAAACCTAACTTTTTCGTTGATATTTGAGAAAGTAATACTGTAGAAGTGTGTGTCATAAAATAAAATGTAGAAAAAAAGACGGAGTTGCTTAGAGCCATGGTTTGATATATTCAATTCAATGTTTTTATTTTTTATTTATTTTTACAGAATACTCCTAATGTTTGAATATGTATAGTTAAAAAGTAGTAAGTAGTCAAAAGGCAACATATTTTTTAATGTAGCCGAATGTCATTCCGTAGAGCAAGACAGCTACTGATAAGGAAACTGGTATATAAAAACTATATTTAGGTTCACAAAGCATGCGACATGGCACGTGCTCATGTACCCTTAATCCCTTGCCTGGAAGTACAACCTACTTTGGACTTTTTTGTAAGAGAACCATTTTGTGAGTTGCGAGGTGTACATGTTACTTGGATGTTATAGGATCTAACACTCCTTCTGAAACTTTCCTCAACAACACACCTTGTTACCCTTCCTCTTCCAGTATGCACGGGAAGAAGACACCAGTGTACAATCCCAAGAAACCTCAACAGCTTTGGTAAGATTACCCAACAATGCTGTTGCTCCACTCAATTTTACCTATTTCTTTTCTTTGGCAGAACAGATTTTACTCTCAACTCCCTTTTTTTGATAGGGTACTGAATCCTGCATCAAACAATAGTAGCAACAACAACAATTTGGAAAAGCCATTTGCTTGCCCAGTCCCAGGCTGTAAGAAGCGGTACAAAAATGTCAATGGAATTAAATATCATTCAAAAAACGGTCACAAAAAAGATGGAAAGTAAGTAACAGACAACAATAAAGTCTTGAATACACTATTTGCTTTAATTTATAATTATAACTGGCTAATTGTTTATATATCAATTTCTTGGTTTTCAGAGTCCGTAAAGGATTTAAGTGCCACTGTGGGAAGAGTTATAAAACTGGTCAAGGTCTGAAAAATCACACAACAACGCTTCACAACGGTGTAAATCTGGCAACACTCACAACTCAAAATGGTGAAATTATACAAATACCCACGAGCCGGGTGGCTTCTTTGCAGCCTCTTCGAGCAGTCACTTTGAAGCAAATTTCCGCTGCGAGTTTCAGCACTCTTGGCCTTAAAGCAATCCAGGGTATTGTTGTTGCTACGAAACAAAACGAGCCATTATCAAAGGCTGACAGTACCGTGTATGAGAAATTGACATTTTCAAAAAGTTCGACTATTCAGATGGCGGTTCCTAGTATTGTTAATTCCTCCAAGGGTCTTCTGAATGGAATTGTTGCCCCGAAAACCATCCCTGAACAGACGGTAACGTCCACCCTCGGGGTGCTCACACCTGCCACGTCACCTCAAACTTTTCCACCGGAAGTCACTGCCATAAAGACGCCGTTATCAGTGCCACTTAATCTTCCAAACTTGCCCGCTTTGCTGCACCCTGCAGGCATCAAAGCTGTTGACGTGGATCCACGAACTGTGGTCACGCATCCTACAATTGTTCACGCTCACATCAATCAATTGGGATTAGCTAGAAATGTGATGCAAGAAGTATCTTCTACAACTCAGACTCACACAACTAGGCCTTCTCTCACTTTCATGCCATAATATTTATGAGTGTGAAATTGAGTAATTTAAATTGAGTAATAGAGTAATTAAAAATTATTAGTTAGTAATAGTAGCTACCTCAAAATAGTTGGATGGGGGATAGAGGACATCTCCACAAGCAAACCAGCCCAAATGCTGTTTGATGCCTTGTAACTTGCAAGCGCATACGTTTCCATAAACAAATTCAATATGATTGAGAATTTCATCTGCAATTAGCAAGCATACTCCTACCATGTTTTGTGATACACACTTAGATATTAGCAGTTCTGGGGTTTATTGTCCCCAGAATATTCTAATTGTTCCACGGAGCTTTTTATCAAGATAAAACATAATTACACTGCTTTTATTTGTGAACAATCGACATGAATATTGAACACTTTCCTTGGGGTTGGTTGTAATATTTAGTCCTTTGGTATATGCATTATTCATATGCATTTACTCTTATTATTAAAAAGATAATTATGGAATGTGGCCAGTACCATATGCTTAGAAGCAGCCAAATACTAGACTATTAAGAAATATACCAATACCAAATAGCCAAAGAACTTAAAGCCTGACGACCAATCACACATCAAAAGTCACAACAGAAAATTGGCCAATTTTTGTGATGTACTGTTATTGCAGCATGAAACTTTGAGCAAAATTCAATAATGCGCGTTGAGTTTGTGTCTTTTAAATGTTATGTTCTATCAAAGCAATTGTTTTATGTTTTGCTTTAACCATAGCTACATATTTAATCTTGAGAACTTACTTGTACTGAACATGTAGTTCCCACTAGTCATTGTTTTGTTTGACTAGCCATCTAAAAATCTATGAAGTGCTTTTTAGAGCTCAAAATTACTATAGAAACCTTGAGTATTGTATAAGAGTGGCAAGCATTCTCGTCAGCCTTTTTCACGAACAATTTGATATTATTGAAAGTAGCCTGTGAGCATGGATGTGTGATATAATATCCTGAAAGATGGAGACTTTCATGTCTAGCTAGAGTGTTTCATCGAAATGTTAAGCTGCCATCAACTACGTGGTTAACTCTTAGCTTTTAGAAACCTAAAATTGTGTGCCACTAACTGTTTAGGTGCATGAAATAAACAATAATTTATTTTTTTGTGCTTTTTGTTTTGTTTTCTATGATGTTCTATTATGAAATGTTTGTATCTGTGATATGTTGTTTTGTTTTAGTAGTTAACTCATTAAGAGCAGAGAGGCATAAAAGATTGGCCAGGCATGCATGCCTATACCCTGGGGGCTTGGCTGGCTTGCGGTTTACATCCCCTAGGCTGTTTGTTTTATTTTCATGTTGAGTAGGAATACCTAGTATTTTAATTTATTTTAAAAATGTTACTAGCTTAACCATAATTAAATGCTGTTTAGTGAAAATGACATGTTGCTTGCTTTTGAATTAATGTAGATAGGTCCAAAATATTCTACTTTCTTTCAGTACTTTGTTTTTTTGGAGAAGTATTTTCAGGGAGACTGATTATTTATTTTGCTTTATGAAACATGCTAAGACATTTGTGACTGTTAATACAGAGGTGACAGATGGAATGCTTGTTCTTCAAAGATCCTAACTCACCCATATCTGTGGTGAATCGGCAAAAGAAATGGACGATGCAGGGTCCATGTTCGTTAATTGTAACTTTTAATGAAGTTGTGGCAAGTTCAGACTCCATGTGCGTAATTACTTCGATAACTGCTAGCCTTTGGGGATAGTGTGTTCCCAGCTCTTTTTAAAGTCACTTCATGCAACATCAATCAACATCAATACTAGCAAAATCAGTTTGCAGACTGAAATTCAATGTTGTAAATGCCATGTTATTGCAGGAAAGTGCAATATTGCTTCTGCTTAGGTTAATTTTTTCCCCTAAGAACTGCTTACGTTGTAATGTCAGCTATTCAATTATGTGTAGCGATTCAAAAATATAAATGACACGGGGAGAACAAAAGCATGTGAATAATAGTCCTTCGACACAAGCTTCATTTAAAATCGCCTTCGGTGCCTACAGCCAGCAGGAATCAACACATCTGTTTAAATTGGGCATTCAAAAAATACTGAAATCTGTCAAATTTGGGCTCCATTTACAAACTAGTAATAACACTATTACTTTGTTAATTTAATAATATTTTTTATCAGAATGCTTGCTTGAGCATGTACGATTCGCTATGAAACCTGTTAATTTAATTTGTCGTTTCAATAGGTTAGTTTTTGACAATCAAGCCTCATTCAATCATACTGTAGAGAGGGAGACAGGCACCAGTAGTTGCCCTGCTGATCTTAGTTACAGCACTAGGCGTGTTAAATTAATCCCCTTCTTTAATTCAATGAAAGTAAACCAACCTGCTACAAAACATTTGGTTTATGAAGATTTCTTTCTTGCACTATTTTTATAACAAAAGTCTCACCATGGAAAATAAATTAACATGTTGCTCAATATATAATAGGATAACTTCTGGCCAGTTTTGAGTAGACACCTCCATGCTCGCATGGTTTTTTTAAAATAAGTGCATGAAAACAGCTTCATTGATCACGGCCTTGTAAGGTATGTTGTCAGTGGACACATTGTTAGTGGTTTGTGAGATTTTTTTGTCAAAGATGTATGTAAGATTGCAATGCCCTGTGTTGCGACCCAAAGACATTGCAGAGAACGGAAGACACGTACTTGCCAGGCTCCCACGTCCGAAGGTAGCACGCTGAGATCGGTTCGCAGATGTAGGGCCAGAATGTTCTCAGCTGGCATCTGAACAAGTTCTGTGAGCCGCAACAAGTCATAGAATAAAGCTTTTCGGTTACAAACTGAAAGTTATTGCAGCCTTTTCACTATCCTCAGTTTCTTAAGATATAACTTTTGGTGTATAATTAATTATTTGGGTAAGAATGCAGGGAAAAGTAATGGAGAATTGCGCAACTAACAGAACGAAAGCGTCACAAATGGAGAATACTTTGACGACTAATAGGCATTTGTTAAGAACCTACTTGTCGTAAGGACACAGCCAAAACATTAGCAACTCGCCAATTGCTGCCCAATTCTTCTATGCTTTGTGATAACCTTATCCATTTTCTGTACAACAATAAAATTTTATTTTTAATTGGGCCCATTCTACAGTATTACTTTTGTTAGTTCCAGGCCTGGAATGAAAAATTTAAACAATATGTTATTCAAAAATTTGCTTCCGATGTTTTGTTTCGTAGATTTGTATTTCATTTCCTCGAAGAAAGTTGGGCCAGGAAAATTTGAGTCTTGTCGGCAAGTGATCTGTCAGCTGAGCACTTGCTTTGCACGTCTAGTAATCCTTGCACATCCTTTTGCTCGAACGCCACTTGAGCAGCCTCTGCGAGACATCTGCAGACAAACAAGAACATTGAATAATTCCATAGTGCATAGGCTAGAAAACACCCTGAACTGTAAAATCACATGGGAATAAGGTAACATACCCAGACTTTATGTAATATTTCACTTTCAGGTCGTCTTTCACTTTGGGGAGATATTTTTGAGCTTCACCCCTTCTACCATGTTTCAAACAGACATCAACGAAGGGCTGAAAAATGCAAAAAAAAAAAGTAGCTTACAAAATCATATACCAAAACCAAATACTAAACCAAATAACACAATTTTTGTTGAAAGTGTATAAATACATTATACTTGACAAATATTTTTTACTTTTTAATCTCAAAGATTGACAATTGCCGATCAAAACCTGGATGGTCAGGAAGGAGGAGATTGCTTTTATTTGAATTAGGGCTAATTTTGGCTAACCAGTCAGAAAAAATTTTTGTAAGTTTGGTGTTAGCAAAAAAACTAGGCCAATTTTACAAGGGTTGATCTTGTCACGGAACCTGCCTGTCAAGAAGGGGGTCAGGTAACTAGTAAAAGATTTTAATAATTACATGGTAAAATTATCGTATTTTAATGGGAAATATGAACAGAACGTCTGCCGTAGATTGCTTAACTGCTACATGGGAGTCATATGTAGTCTGTACATACAAACTTTAATAGGCACATACCTCGTAGCCGATGGGTGATTTCTTGCTCGTCGAAAACTTTTCTAAATCAACCCAATCGCCACGTTCTGCTAGACTGAGAATTCGCAGCCACCAGTATCTCCGGTCAGGAACTTTGTATTCTGTACGAAGCTTGTCTGCAAGCTTCACCTCGTTCAGCATAAGTAAAAGGTGTACCATGTCGTGTAGTGAGCGACCAACAAATTCTCGGTGGAATTTCTCCTCTAAGCTTTTTTGATGTTTCAGAAGCTTTAGCTGCTCTTCGCAAAGAGAGTGGGCAAAGTCATTCCGCGCACTCTTGTAGCTTTCCAAGGCCGCTGCAAGGGATGCCTCTCGAGACATTGTATTCTAAAAAGAAAATATACAGATCTATTGTTATTTCGAACATAGATATAGAACACAGGGACCTAGTGAAGCAGTGTTATTTGCTTCCACCCTTGTGACAGGCTGACAGGTAATGCCATACAATAGTACTTGCGATTGCACTGTATAGTTAAATGAGCTTTGGCATTTTCGAGTAACTAGATTCAGGTCGTCCAGTGTCAATCAATTCTCATAAACTTAACATTTTCTGATACTAGAAATCACCAAAACCTGAACCTTCAGTAGCAAATTAATTTTTGATTCTTGCAGTTTTTTGGTTAATGCTCTTTTGTGAAGGGTTTTTAGTCCTAAAAAGGACTTGTCCTGACCTTTCGGCAGAGATCACTCTGCAATCTTCAGGGTAATACTTACGCTGAGACTATGACTAAGACTGAAGAGTGAAGACTAAGACTAAAAACCCTTCATAAAATAGCATTAACCAAAAAACCACAAGTCTCATACAGCAACAGCTCTCCAAACTTCAGAAATAAAATTAATTTGTGGTAGACAATGTTTAAGAAAGGGTTTCGTTCAAATGTGAGAAGTTACGGTGTAAAGTCCAAGTAGAGTTATACCACAGATAAAGCTTTCACAGATATTCCATCACCATAAGGCAAAGGATATGAAAAAAAAAGACAATTGGTGGTTGTTGGCTAGAAATTTGTTGACGGATTGCTTGATTCACTGTTCACTGGAAACGACGCACTGTTTTGACGACTGGTCCTGCGGCACAGGTCTAATGGCGTCGGTGAATGAGTGGATGATGATGATGATAAACCTAACATAGCCATAAGGGAGGAGGGGAAACCTGGTGCTGGCACATAGCCTACTCCTTTTGAAGAGCACCAAGGGGACCACCGGCTTAACATCCCTTCCGAAAAACGGTACAACCCAAACAGTAGGATTCCTCCACAAATCCATGCCATCGAGAGGTTGATAAGCAACGTGAATGAAGTTGCTGTACTAACTTTTATCCCTCCAATCTTTCTCCCGAGCAGAACTAATCATGTGTATGATGGTCACCCATCCAATACCTGACTCAGCGCAGTGTGTCTTAACTTCGGTGATCTCATGAGAACTGGTGTTTCCAACATGCCAAACCGTTCGGTGACGGAGTGCTTAGTTTATCATGAGTGATAAACAATTTTGATAAAGAAAATGTATAACGATGATCGACATCGCAAGTAAGTCATGCTAAATTGCCAATAACGCCATTCCTTGAATGACTTCTAAATTATTTTAGCTAGCAGGTGAGGGGAATGTCACGAGGCTTTCAAAGATTTGTGGTCCTGCAAGATTTTGCAACACTAATCTCAACCACAGATGGACTTTCTGTGTCAGTATATCCAGGCTATACTAAAACAAAGCATGGTTCATTCATATGGTTTTGAAGGTTTGCACCATTAAGAAAAGGACAGGTTACCTTTGGGTCACAGCTTTCTCGCAGAAAACATGCTGCCTGCGAGTTACAGTCATCCTCCTGGTAGTAAATGTCTCTCAACGTTTCACGATTGTGGTCACGACAGTACTTGAGGTATAGAGCTTGAGCAACTGGATACTTTCTTAGAATTTCCAGCTGAAAATCTCCGAGCGCCATGTTGTCTCGGAGATGAAGTAAGACACTGTGGACCAAGTCTGTGTCTCCACTTTCAATTGCCTTCACCAGTGCAGGCTGTATTTCACCTGAAAAAATACAAACTATGTGTTAGACCATCAAAGTCTTAAAATTAACTCTGCCAGGAAATTTCCAGCAGATTCCGGAGAGACAATACTAACATTAATTTCCCCCCACTAATTCTAAATTGAATCTCCCTAGTAAATCTATCATGTGCTAGACTTCAAACCATTTAGCATTATAATCATCCAATCAATCATTTGACACCCAGTTTCGATCATTCTCCTAAATTGTTTCTTAATCAATCCTCCTCAAATAAGTGGGCTGATTGCTACACAACGACTCATGACCGAGCTCCTAACAAGAAGGCTACATACAAATCGCAAGACAAATTCACAAGCAATACTGTTGAGTGTAGGTTATAGGTAGAGTTTCAATGTCAATGTTACAGTCTCTGCGTGAAAGATGGCCGCCAAATGACTACCTTACCGACAAAAATGCAGAGTACCGGAACGTCACGTTAAGTGGAGCCACTGTCGTATGAAATTTAATTTCGATATTTATCGTAGGTTACTCGCTTTTGAATATCGTTACGTGTGTATCAATCGTTGAGGTAAACATTGATGGAGATTTTTTGAGCATGAAAAGTCTCAAAAGCGAGTTAACCTACGAGAAATATTGAAATTAAAATTCATACGACAGTGGCTCCACTTAACGTGATGTTCCGGTACTCTGCATTTTTGTCGGTAAGGTAGTCATTTTTCACGCAGAGCCTGTAACATTGACGTTGAAACTCTACCCATAACCTACACTCAACGGCGATACGTTACCTAATCGCAAGAGCAGCGGCACCTGAAGCTTCGCTCGAAGCTCGTAGTCTAGGAGCTTGATAGCCAACTGCGTTTGCCCGCTGTTGTGTGCCTTCATGGCAATGTCTGTGTATGAAACTCCAGCTGTGTTACCCAGCTTCACTGCTATATCCCGTGCCACCATTTCTTTGTCTAGCTGCGGTTGTTTTACTTTATAGCATGCCCAATGCGCGAGAATACGGCTAGATCCTTCCACGTCAGGAAGTTTCAAATACTTGGAAATTTGAATGGCTAGAAAATACTGTCTGCGTAAAACCAAGCGGTCCAATAGCACTTGTAAAGAAAGATGGTGCAATCTGAATTTTTAAGTTAAGAAAAACCAAACAGAGGGAAGGCAACAGGATAATTATTATATTGGGTGTGCAAACTAGATGACTAAAATTCATTTCATATTTCACATTAGCGGAGAGTTGTCAATTTCAAAAAGGATACTGAGTGTATGTAAGTGGAATTCCAATCTTGAATTCTCGAAGAGCGTTTAAAACTCGAAGTATTCTGCACATCTTGACGTAGGAGTCTGCGTTCATGTCTGGGACAAAGCCTTTTCCAAACTGAGCAGCCTGCAGAGGAGAAAGAATTAGGAGGAATTCTCAAATATTTTGGGTGGAGGAAACTACTGACAATATAAGGGTGTGCTGTGAAGTGCAACGGGGATCTTACTCTAGCCAAACACCCTTTCACGTCAGGAGCTATCACTACGAGCTTCGAGCTGTTTAAATGTTAATGTTTGTATTTATTCCGAGTGTAACATTTTTCTCGACGGGGTTAAAAAGTGCAAACTTAAAATCATTGCTCAACGACAATTACTTATTTTATTATATGTTTTAAAAACGAATTATTGCATCAATCCACATTATTATTACTATTAAATCCCATTTTACATTGATAAAAAATCTTGCAATTAAATTTCAAATTCCATTTGCAATAAAGAGTTCTGAAACTATTACTGCATATGATAATTGATGCAGAGTGAGGATTCAATGCTTTCGCTGGAAAAAGGATGAACTTCAAACGTAAAGTCACTTTGTAACAAAATAAAACCCTAGAACTACCGACTAAAATAACTATAATGGACTATTACGGCTGGTCAGTTTTGCTTCTTACGACCTAGGCTAGAAATTTTTGACTGACATAAAAAAAAAAAAAACACCACACTACCTAGGCAAAGGAAAATAGCATTCCCAAGATGATTGCATACATTTTAAATTGTTTAAAATTCCAACAAAGCAATTGAAAAAAAAACCTTCCCAAACCTTCCCTTACAAGTGCAAACAGTGGCATCCATGAGAAAATTATGTTTCTTTGCATTTTCAATCTGTTTGTTGTGGCTTCTCTATTATTGGTGTCATAAAAATCTCTGTGGTGACGTAAATGAGCTAAGTGAAGCAGAGGCATAAGTGGAGCAAAGAGAGGAAGGTTCAAAGATACTAGATGGTGTTTCTAAGTCCCACTGTGTCGCCAGAAGTGTTTTGAGCAGCCCCAACTTTTTAGAATTAACACACTGTACCAACTTTTTAAAAAGAAAACAGCTTGCTATCAAGGTACAAGGATTAAAAAAACACCAAAACTTGTAGCTTACCCGAATCAACATTTTTTGGTTGCTTGTGTCAAACTCGTAGCCTGCGGCTTCTATGCATTGTTGCGTTGCTACATGCAGTTTCTCTTTCACCAGATGAATATACTCATCAGCACGGTGGCTACGCTTCTGAAACTGTTTGGATGCTTCAAGCAAGTAAGAGCCGGGTTCCGTACTATTAATGCGAAATATTTGTTGCACAGCAACTGGAACTTTTTGGATCATTTCATGAGTAAATTTGGACAACACTCGAACACCATCCATTTCTGGGACCAAATGTACGTTTGAATCGTAAATGTAGTTTATATCATCGCCCGAACGACCCACAACCAAAACGTTATTGTTCCAATGTCCGATGACAGCTTCTGTGCCACACCACACTAACTGATTCGGTTTGGTTGAAATTTTCGTGTCATACTCAATGTACTTCTTTTGAAGATCAGACGATCCAATCCAAATGTAGCCATTTTCAGTGAACAACGCTATGTGGCGATTGTTTTGCGAAACAGCTATGTCCACAATAGTCCTCTCTCTGTCGGTAGAATCCATTGACAGCTGAAGTGCATGATTCTCTAATTGCTTCAGCAAATATAAATCTTTGGATTTTGATACTATAATCTGTGTTTGACGTTCTTCGGATATGACTGCCCAACTGTCTGGCGGTTGATTCAAGTCTACAAAAAACAATAGAATTGAAGAGATGCAACCTCCACTACAAGAGCAATTAGGTAGGAGCTAAGTTTTTCTTGTAATCGTATGGCTTAAGTTGTAAAAATGTAGCGGGGTAATTCATGTTGAGGCTAGAATGCAAAATCAAATTTTCTGCCATGCTCTATGATAAGACTAAGTTCAATTACTTACTTGGCACATCTGGCGCTTGACGTAACTTTGGATCTTTGACACTATTAACAATGAAAAACCGAAAAGAGGATGTCAATATAGCCACTCCTGTGCCATTTAAACTCATGAAAACTTTTGCATCGATTATTTTAGTATCCTTTGCCTCTGGTCCCATACTGAATGTATGTTGGTAATTGCCAAACATATCATAAATAAAGACAGAGCCATCTTCTTGAATGATTAGAAGTTCTTCCTCAGAAGACCATCCAAGCTGTACTATGAAACCTCCACTCCAAACCACTGAAGACAACATCTTCCCAGATGAAGTGTAAATCATGATGACAGGCTTCCCAGAACCTTGAATCTTTACTATCTTTTTTGGGTCGCGCATCACTGCTATGGGCCCAGCGTACGAAGCAGCACACAGCAATACATTTTCCAGGCTTATTTCATTCTGCCAAAGCATAGAATAAATTTCGAATTTCCTGAAATAAAGGATTGATGGTAAGCACGACAAATTAGTCAATACAGGATTTTAGTTTTTCTGGTGATTCCACTAGGGAGCTGAATCCAGCAAGCGATTGATGGAAGGGGTCTTGACTGGAAAAATGTGCAACCCAACCGGAATACGATCCCAGGACCTTCCAATTGCCGGTCATCCGGTCAAACATATTCCAGTTTTCGTCGGTAGGATAACGTATGTCCTCAAGCGGGAAGAGGCCGAGGCAACTCGTAATGACGAGTTCTTAGCAACTCTTTGAGATGCTAATAATCCCCGTTCGATTGCACATTTTTCCAGTCTAGCTCCCCTTCCAAATTAGTTAATGTATGCAGTGCCAACAATGATACACACTAAGTTGAGATATAATTAAATAATTAAAAATAATAAATACACAGCAAGAGTGCATTTTAATTACATGGTAACAGTTATCTTCCGAATCAAGGCTTGCGCCTGATGTGGTGGTACAACAATGAACTGTAGAAACATAATTTCTATGTTATTTAGCAAGCCTCTGTGTACAAGAAATAGAGGCGTTAACCGAGTCATAAGTGTGGTTAAAAGTGACAATCAACCTTAGTTTTACGTAATTGCGAACTTACCTATAATAAGTGTCCCGTCCGAGAGGACACCAATCTGCCGTGAGCATAAAAGACATTTCACTTGTAAATTAATATAACCAAAGAACCCCAATAATCATAAGATCGGCTCTGATCAGCTCTTCCCATCCGTCAACGGAGCTTGCATTTTATTTCACGTTTCGTCTGCGCCAGAGACGTCAGAGACAGCTGTTGTGACTGTCGTGCGTCTTGAGCAATTTGTGCGTACAGCACTAGACATTGAGTGGGCGTGTAAATAGCCGAATTGTGAACGTGCTGTGTGCATTTTATGTTCCTCTTCGCTGGAGCGTTTGCATTAAAATGGTTTGAATGTTTATTATTATCCTTTATAATTAGTCTTATGTACAACTGTCGTGAGAAAAATACACCTGCATTACTACTCCCTGCCGTCTGAGATTTGATCCAGATTATCTGTATTAACCTAAAAAAAGGCAATGAGATCAAGTTAAACTTAAGTTTGTAGCATAAAATAAGGACACATATCCTTATTCTATGCTCGAAGGGTAATCTTAATCCCTCAACATAAACCTTTTTGTTTTTTTAATTTAGTTCTTCATGTTGCTGATCAGTGTGTTTCATATCCAGAGGTTTGAATGTCCGAAATTTGATGTTGCAGTTTTATTGTTTTTGAAGCAAAAGAGTAACAGGGAAGTTCTTGGAATTGGCATTGCTCAGAGTCTGATAAAAATATTTGCAGGCAGTACTTGGAGCCCAGCTTGTCATTACACTGGTGATGGTCAGTATAATACAAAAAATTGGTCCACATTTTTCGCTGGCTCGCTGGTTGTTGTGCTCCACTGGTCTCACGCGATACCTTTATCCATCGGACGATGAATTAAGGACACTCTCAGGAGTACCTAAAGATAAATCCAAAGGGAAAAAAGGAGATAAATTTACATCAAATGGGAAGTCTGGAGATACATTTCACGTGTCAAGGAGTCTCGAAATCCAGGTAAGTTACTACTTGCGGTAGTAGGTACTACTTTGTCTTGTGGAGCCTGATATTTGCTGCACAATTATAGCAACTATATTAGCTAGATATTTGGTCGTGCTGTTTTTAGTGCTAGCGATCAATTTTTAGATCCAACTGTACATACCCATTCATTGTAAACAGATTTTAGTTATCGGGCTGAAACATTTTGTGTCTAATTTTAGGGATGCAACATTTGTGATGCAAGAAAATCATACAACAATTTGAATTATTGTAGTCCACTTTTATATGTATAGTTCAATCAGCTCATTCCTACCAAGGATTATTTAAAAAAAAAAATCTCTAAAATACCTGAATTTATTCATTAAATTCTGTTTTTTAATGATTTATAGAGGGTTTTTGGCTAATATATTTTGTCTTTATCTATAAGCGTAATTTTGTATTTTTCTAGCTGGATACTGCCAAAGTGTCAGCTCTCGACGTTATTCATTTGCGATTCTACACCGAATATCAATGGCTTGTCGATTTCTCAGTGTACACTGCTATAGTTTACATTCTTACTGAGGTATGTATAACGTTTTAAGCATGTATTTGGATTAAAATAGATATGCCCAGATCAAGAAGTAAGTGATGTCGTGTGCGTTTTTGACATCAGAGTTTTTGACAACGTGCTTTTTAGGTGGCTCACTCTCATGTTTGTAAGCAGTGCTATCCAAGAAATGCTCCTAATAACCCTCAAAAATACTTTTCTTGGAAGCTGTGCTCCAATATCTGCCTTTTGGTGGTTATTTTTATTGATGTCCAAAAATACATTTTCATGTGGGGGAAAAAAATAACCAGGCTTACAGTCGATCTGTCTTGCCCTGGAAATAGCTTTTGAAAAAATGGAAAATGGTTATTGATGCTCATATAACTGGTGTTAAAAGTAACAGTTTGCTGTTAACGAACCCGAGTCAGTAAAACTACTCTTTTTCATTACAGGTTTATAATGGGTTTGTTCCTATCACTGAAGAGGTCAACCTTAGCATGGTTTGGTGTCTGCTAGTGCTGGGCTTTGCTGTGTATCCTTTATTAATGCCAATAATGGTCTTATTTGAATCATTCATTATCTATGTCAATGTTCATGTGAATAGGGTGCCAAGAGGCTAGATATTGATTGTGGTGAAGAAGGGAAAAGAGACAGCAAGGGCAACTTACCGGAGTCAATTTTACTTACCAGAGTTCCAGGATCAATTTTCTTCTCCAGTAACTTGTGCCCCCTGTCTCTTTCGTTCTTCACCACAATCAATAACTAAGTCAATTTTAATTTGATTAGATACTGCATTTCAATTTTTACAAGTATCTGAATTTGTTATGGTTTTTAGACACTTGTCTTCTATATCTAACCTAAGTTTTCACAAAAACTATTTAAGCTGGATTTTGAATGCTAAGCGAAGAAAAAATAAATTTTCCAACGTGCCGTAACTAGTATGTGTTACTTTATCAAGGGTGAATGCAGTCCTGACAATAACAATAGAATCACAAAAATTAAAACAATTGCCTAGTTCAAGGATTCTAAATGCAATCTAAATTTATGTAGGGTTTAAGCACAAAATAGTTTAGCAGATACCATATTGTAATTAGCACCGCAAGCAAAGTGATGTTCTCATTGGTTGCCCGACACCACCCGTATAGTTTTTAGAAGGTAAGTATAAAATTATCCAAACAACTGATTTCTTGGAAAAAATTGTTTACGTCAGTGCATTTCAAGTGATACATCCATAGTTCATATCGTGGTTATTTCTTAACAAAGAACAGAAAACTTCTAGTGTCTCTCACCGTGCAATACTTCCAAGGAAATGAATCTACAGGCGAACGATCAACTGTTATTGTGTCTGCATTTGCTTACCTTGTAGTAGCGATGATGGTTCTGATTGTTGATGAAGAAATACTCGAGCTGGGTCTTAATAAAGCGTACACAAGCTTTAACCAGAGTGCGGCTGAGTTTATGGATGCACAAGGCCTAGACACAAAGTAAGCAATTCAAAATTAAGATTTGTCAATCTGTAATGCAGCATTTTCTTGAGAGCTGAAATGACTGAGAAACTGCTTTCATCTTTTGAGGGAATTCTTTATCAGTTAACTTATCACTACGCCACATATTATCGTCATAGTCAGTCATAGAAAAAAAGTAATAAGTTAAAGTATTGAAATAAGATTTAAATTTAAATTGCTATTAGTGCAAGGTAATTAAGTAAATGTGAACTCGGTGTTGCTAATTGCCTGCATGACGGAGTGAGTTAAAAAATATTTTTACGTTCTATTTGCAGTGGGCCAGCTTCAAAGTTGGTTGTCAAGTTTTCTCTTGCCGTGTGGGCCGCATTCGTTGGAGCCCTGTTCACCTTCCCTGGTCTTCGAATGGCAAGAATGCATTGGGATTCACTCAAGTAAGAGTCTTTATAGTTAAGAACATAGCTGTGTTCTTCATGTTTGTAATACACCTTGATGCTTGAACAGCAGCATGCAAATACTGATTCATTTGTATGTTCTCGTGTTGCAGATTTTGCGGCGAAAACATCCTACTGCGCATACTGTTGAATATCAGCTTCGCTTCTCCTTTTTTGCTTGTGATATTGTGGGTGAAACCTATTAGTGGAGACTTTCTTACCAACCATACCTTCCCTGGTATGACAGCTTCATTGTAAGTGCTCAAAACAGTGGAGGAACTTGGTTCTGTTGATTTATTGATTAGTGTGATTTTACCGTGCACTGTTTTGGCAATGGGCCCTGTGCCACTGGTCTCACGGTGTTGGTGAATTAGTGGGTGATGATGAACCTAGCCTAGCCTAGAAAGGAGGAAGGAAAACCTGTTGCTGGCGTGTAGCCTACTCCTGTACTCATACTCGTGGCTAGACATTAGAAGATTGCCCGTGAAATGTCCTGATAGCAACATAGTCTAATGCTCAACTGGGCTGAACTGGTGGCCTGGCCAACCCAAGGCTGCAGTCCCTGAAGGCACCTTGTTTTGCAACTGGCTCAGGGGCTAGAATGAATGGTTTCTCTTTCCAGCAGGTCCACACAACTCGAGGATAATAGTTGTCACCATTGTATTTGATTTTAGGATGACTCTTGAGACATTTGAAACAATAAGGTCAACAGCAGTAGTTGCGGCTGTACTACTTCGCCTCTGTCTTATGCCACTTTATCTACAAGCGTACCTTAATATGGCATATCACAGACTTGAGCAGCAAAAGAAGGAAGCAGGTCGAATAACCAACAAGGATCTCCAAAAGAAGGTGAGTTGGTAGACACAGGGACAGAAAAAATTACTTTTGAATCTCAAGTCCTATACTGAACATTTTCTAAAATAACATTTTTTCTTTCCAACTTTGAAAACAAAAAATATCATCTAGTATGAGATTGATGATTGATTTGCGGGGTTTTAAAATGCACTGTTTTGACAACTGGCTCTGTGGCACTGGTCTAACGGTGGCAGTGGATGAGGATGATAAAGAACCTAACCTAGCCTAGAAAGGAGGAGGGGAAACCCGATGCTGGCACATAGCCTACTCCCATCAAAGAGCACTAACGGGACCACCTTCTTAATGTCCTTCCAAAGGACGGTATAATGCAAACTACAGGATTCCTCCACAAATGCATGCTGTAGACAGGTTGATAAGCAAGGCGAGTGAAGCTGCTGTACAAACTTTCATCCTTCCTAGACCTAGATGGTCACCCATCTAATGAGTGGCCCACGCAATGTTCCGTAACAAATCTAAAATAATCGCACAAGAACTGGTGTTTCCAACATGCCAAACCATTTGGTTATGAAGAATACAAGATTTAATGGTAGATTTAACTTTTTGTAGCAGAATTGCTGAGATCCCCTGATAGGGCTTTGCTATCCTGCTCTCTTATGTTACTCTGAATATATTAAAATTTTATAAGAAATTGTTTGATTAATTTGTTGATCAATCATGTTGACAACATGATAACAAATGAACACATTTTAACAAATTATTACCAACATAGAAGGTCGTCCATTTTGCCATATAGAATACCATCATATATCTTTTATAATTGAATTTTCTTTCTTTACAGATAGCTGCAGTTTTCTACTACTTGTGCGTTGTCACTCTTCAATTCGTAGCTCCGCTTCTCATGTGCCTTTATTTCTCTCTAATGTACAAAACTCTAGGTACGTACCAACACACCTCGTGGTATTGTGATATCATTTTATCTTCCCTTTGCATTGATGCCGAGAAAAATGTTTAACAATTCTTGTGTTTGTTTTTGGCAGGTGGCTTTAGTTGGACAGCTAGCCATGGTTCCCTCCTTGAATGTCCTGTTGACGAGGCTCAAAATCAGGCAGTCCCGGAAGTCGAAGAAACGTTTTCTGAATTTGCTGAGGAAACTACCATCCAACAATCGGCAGAGCAGATCACTATGGCCCTAGATTCTCTGAAACAGATATTTACTGCAGATGTTTATAGAGGCCTGTTTGGCTTTGCCACTTGGTGGACCTGTTTTGCTTGGTTTGCTACTTCTTCCATGGGGCTAGTCTACCAATCGTATTTTAGTCAGTCGTAGGGAGTTTTTTTCCTCAAGATTTTTGTTGTATTGTTTTACTTTCGTGAACCAACTGTATTTTTTTTATGGGTGCAGGTTTTTGTGTCGTAGTTTAGGTTTTTGTTAGATGCTTCTATCAGCCTTTTGGCAATTTTGTCTTTTTATTATATTTTACAATTGATAAGAAACTGCCTAATCAATTTGAATGACTAGCTATGATTTAGTTAACACTGGAATTTTAAAATAGAATTTGCTTTCAATTAAAAAAAATAATAATTTCACAATTTGAAATCAAATTGCAGAAAATTGGCAGTCAAGTACACATTTCTTAATATCTGTGAAGAACACACACATTTTTAACTGAAATCTCTTTTGTAAGAACTGTTTACATTCTTTTAAAGAGTTTATGTTGTGGAAATTACTCACAATCCACATGTAATAATACTAATAAATTGTGTTTTTATTAGATAGATCAAACAAGTAGATATCCATACGCCAAACATGCTCAGTTTTGCATCCAACCGTAATAGAGAACTCGATAGCTCTCGACTTGCAGAAATTATGGCTTAAGAACTAGGAAAGAAAAGCATGCCTGCCATGGAATTTTCTCAGCAAATTCAGGGGATCAAGATATGCAAGGATTTTTTTCTCAAAAGTGTTTATCTTGGGTTTTGGTTAAAATGACAATTGAATTGGTGAAATTCTTTTTGCGATCGAAGATTAACTGAATTAACGAAATGCCTTTGATGTTGCAATTATCTAACAAAAGTATTTTCATTGCAGTCTGTATTTATTTTTATTGACAACTATTGACTATCATTACTTCAATATCTCAATGTTTTGTTACTCACTTGTTGCATTTTCAACTCAATTTGATGCATAATACGATTTGATTTGATTTGATGTGAACCTAATCTTTATATATTATCTAGTCATTAAGGAATTTTAAGTAATTACAGTGTTCCAATGTTTTAAATGTTTCTTGTTATTTATTTGTAATACAACTGGTGGTAAAACAACCTGACCGCCAGCGACAAAGTTTTATTTATTATGTGTTTTGTTAGTCATATCTCATTGTACCTAGAATTGGTTAGTTTAGAGCTATGTGCTGCTCAGGATTGTTTAAACGAGTACGCATGCATTGCAGAGTTCTGTGTTATAATCTATTATTTTATTCGATATTCAATGAATCTAGTTTAATGTGAGGAATATAAAATGAAGATGTTAGTGAAACAGTTTTATTTTTTTCCATTCAATTAGTACGTTTCCCAACAGCATAACTATAACCCATAACCAGGGATGGGCAAGATATTAAAAAAAAGTATCTGAGATACAGGTAGAAGATACTTCCACAAAAAAAGTATCTCAAGAAACAAGATACTTAAGTATATAGAAAATACTCGAGATCCTTTTTAATAAAAAGAAAATTGCATATATAAAGCTGATTGGCTGGGGGATGAGAAATGTGCGCTCCCATCACGGAGAAAATTTTTCTTTATATCTATACTTTCAGCTTCTTCAATATTAGTAAAAATGTCATTGGTTGTTTCGGTTGACACGTCTTTGAGCTCCACCATTCATTTATTCATTCAATTTCATTGATGCCTGCTATATTTAAAGCGGTTCTACATAAACTGAACTAGCAATTGGAACTAGCAAAGCAATTATTGGACTACCTCAGGTACTGGTGTAGTTCCTTCCAGGACGAAGCTTCCAAGACAACAGAATCTTCTAAGCATATGTACTAGTTGGATGCTGGAAACAGACCATAATGGTCAGAATTGTAAAACCTGTAAATTTCTCACTTACAATACCCCTTCCCTTACTTACTCTTCCCACTACTCATACCCTGAAGTGCACTGCAGGGCACTCCACTGCATTTGGTATTTCCTGCATTACAATTTATGGGAAATCATTCAAAAATATCTGAAAGCATCTTGTGTCCAATGAAGATACCAAAATACTTTAAAAATGTATCTGACAAACAATATCAAGATAATTCTCAAAAAAGTATCTCAGATACTTATCTCAAGATGCAAAAGTATCTTTAGAATCTCAGAAACTGCCCATCTCTGCCCATAACTTGGGAAACATACACTCAACGATACTAGCTAGTCTGCAGTAAATGGAGAAGATAATTATACTAGATATGTAGGTAGGATTTGCTGTTTACTTTGTAACGTTTGAACGAAATATTTATGAAGGTTAGTAACCGGTCGTACACTATCCTTGGTGCCCAACCAGTGGCGTAACTACCGGCAGGGCAGGCGGGGCGACCGCCTTGGGCCCAGGGGTTTTTCTCTAAAAGGGGGGCCCACGAGCGATGGCTCGTGGGCCCGCCAGAAGGGAAAATTTAGGGTGCGTGCCGTACTCAGGCCGGCCGACGAGCCCGTGCCCACGACCCGCGTTAAATTTATTTGTTGTGTTTGCCAAAATAATCTTGAAGTTCACAGTTGTATTTCATGCACTCTCACTACCCCACTGAGGCCGTGACACTAGCCTACTCCTGGTAATGGTTATATAGTACGTTGTTACTGCCGCTGAGTGCGTAGGCTACACACTAACGCTACTGCCTTACTCTTTGTCGGCGCAAAAGACCTAATTTGCGTTATTTCTGCGGGTACGGGTAACTTATTTTTCCCAATCGTAGGAAAAAATGCGTTCACTGGGCTACGTTAGCTGACGGAAGTCACCGCGGGGCCATTGCGGGGCTCAAAAAGGCGTATTAAATGTGACAATACACGAAATTGAATAAACTTCCTAAATCAGCATCTTTTTGGTGCCTACTGGTTCGGGTTTTCCGGTACGGAGCGATAGTTTGGCCGTGACAAAAGAACATGGCCATAGGCCATGGGCCTATAAAGTACAGTAGGCGGTCCCTTCGATCCTAAATTTATCATACTTTCTCAAACAGTCGTCACTTTGAGGTGAATATCTTTTAGCTCTCTCAGATCGCGTATGAGACTGAAATATTTGCGTTCTCGTCATGTCGAGACAGCCGAAATTTCCCGACACGAAGAAATAACGAATCATCCAACTGCTCGCAAACATGACCCGGTCATTGCTGGCACAAACATTTTCTTGTTGACAAGGGCCCATGTCGTAGGTACTTCGGGGACTTTTCCGACTTTTACTGAGTCAAAACTAAGCTTTTCTCCTAGCTTCTATGAAACAAAATACAAAGCGGGGCTTGGCTATTCACCTGCACTCGGTGTCGCATATTGTCAACCGTTTTGACTATTTGCTGACAGAAAATAAGACAAGTAGCTGTTTAAATAAAGGGAAGCTGCCCATGGGCAAATGTATTTCGTGACAGGAAACACCTATTTGTCACTTTCCACCTTGGATCGCTTTCGGTGATCCCGATTAATTACTAAGTTGCAAAGAATTCTTTATTTCTAGTAACCACAATTTTTGAAGTATCTTTTTCAGCACTCGCAAGTGAACTTACGAATACAGAAACATTAGAACTGGTAATTTTTATCAGACCCCTTCCTTTGTAGCGGGGGTGGGGGAGAGGGGGCCCAACGAAAAATCTTGTCCCCGAGCCCAGGTATACCTAGTTACGCCACTGTGTCCAACACAAGCGTTTGAATATATAATCTTCTGCTGAAAATGAAGCGCGTTCACAAAAACGTAATTTCAGTAATGTGTTTAAGTCAGTCATAAAATATCAATTTTAAATTGCAGATTTACGATGTTTAGCAAACATTTGAAATCGCTGTTTTTTGTGCTTGTGCACATAATAAATATCGTTTCTTGCAATTGTTTGCGCGATCTATCGGTAAAACGTGAAGCCAAGTGACAACTAGTTAATACATTTTCGAAGCCATGTCAGTCGTATTCCTCAATCCCAACCCTCCGAACAGTGAGATCAGAGGGCATAAGACATTCATCTAGTCAACTGCAATTCAACCACAATCCAGGTACACACTTCAAATATTACTGTTCAACTGTTCAACAAACAATTACGCCATATTTAAGTTATAAAAGATATGGACTATTTTGAGATGAAGGTCAGACAACTTCTGGCAAGAAAAGCGTACCATTAATTATAGGAATATTATCTAAATGATGTTTAACTTTACCATTACTTCTAGGTTAAATTTATAATTTTAGATCATTTCATATCAATAGACTATTTCCAAACAATCTGTAATTGCCATTCTACTGTGATTTTAAATGTGCCAATTCCTGGAAATAAAACGTAGATATTATTTATTGACCTTTGTGTATAACATAACGTTCAAAAGCGTAGGTAATGCAAGAGTGCCTGTGATTTATTGAACTTTTCTTACCGATAAGCCGAGTATTTTTCGTAGGTAGTACGTGAAAATATGGTATGGTAAAGTGTGGCTCATTGTTAACCAATTCGAGTAATTGCCCTTACATTGCATTGCAATTTCGATTTCCATTAGATTGAAATTCAAGTCGTTAGTAAACGACTGATATACAACACAGTGAGTGATCCTTTAGAGTTTAGAGTTAAGACACATGCTTATACACAATACACATGGGAATAATATATCTATATCTAAGCCATATTGAGCACCACGAAATCAGCATACTCGAGTATTCTTGCGACTATACTGAAACTTTAGGCCAACTTTTGGAAGTGTTATTTTGAGCTCTCTTTGGAAAACACATTTCTGTTGTGGTAAATATAAGTGGGCAAATAAATCGCCGAAAATTTGATACCAACCGCTGTACACATAATGACACCTAAAGATTCGTGACTTGTAGTATCTTACACCCTGTTGATGAACGATTGAAACTCGGCGATTGAACCTTATTGTATTGATGTTCCAAATGTGTACCATATTTTCTTTCTAAAATCACAAAAATAGGTTAAAACTAATTAAGTGGTTAGCAGAAAATAAATTTTGTTTGATTATTTATTGATAAGCACGAGGTGAGGTATTTATAAAAAATATAAACAACCAGCTAAATTACGTCATTTAGTACATACATTGCTCTAAAGCCAACTAAAATATTGTGTTTCCTAGGCTATCAGCTAGGTATATTTGCATTTATGTGAGTAGACCTACTCTAAAAAATCGCTACAGTACATACCAATGCGTCCAGATATTTTCAAAGTTTCTGTTCTAATCAATTACTAAAAAATAATCTTGGCATAGGCCAGGTTAGTTACTTTTATTATGGTTATACTTACAGTCTTCTGAGTTTTGCTATAACCCACTATTACCCTTCAAACTCAACGCCAGTACTACATAGGTATAAGCAACCTTCATTTTTTAGGTCGATATCCATATTATAAGGGTTCGAAAGACAATGCTCTATAAGCATGTTTTATCTTTCCGGTAACGAAAGGAATTGGCTGTTGTAGATGTTTTATACTTTCTACGTGACAATTTACAAGATTAAAACCTGAATTCTACTCGGTTGGCTCGGATCAGGGGCCCACGGGTTGCTAGTTCCCATCGCTCTCATTCTTATCGAAGGCAGCGAATCATCACTGAGAAAATGATAGAGCCAGCAAGCAATAAATGATCAAATTGCAAAACTCCTTCCGACCTATTGCATTGCAATTTTGCTACCGCTAATTTGGTGTCGACTGGTTAGCTATAGTCCCGAGCTTGAACCTAAATTACTCGGCCTGTGTATTTGATATTATTTTTCCAATCACATCTGCAGTTATCACTAATAAACCTTTCCTCTTTAAAGATTAGCACCGAGTTACATATGATATCACGATCATTTGCATGATTTGTCGCTAAACCCCCTGCACATACATAATGGCACTCACATAAAATGGCGCAAAGATATTACAGTAATGTATGATATATCACGTAGAAGTAGGAGTCTATACGCATTATCTCATCCGCTATATTTCATATTACCAGTCGTATCCCGCCTATCCTGCCTATCCCGCCTATCCCGTCTATCCCGCCCTGCCAGCCGCCTATCCTCCACCATCGTGAATCGGAACAGTTTAATAATATCACTCATTTTAATCTTCTTGGAGCGCTAGCGCTGCTGTCTCTCCGTTCTCGCCTACATGCAAAGGGCTATCGCTAGCCACACTTTGTAGGGCGAATTTTCAGCTTTCAACCCACGGTTATCGCGTGTAGCATTGATTCACGTATATTTCTAGTTGTGTATATCATTCCAATCCATTCACCTAGCAAGTGGACTGACGAATGGTACTGAATTGCTTTCGAGTACCAACAGCACAACACAATAATAGCTAAAACTAATTTAAAAAACGTGTGAATTCGAATTCGAATTCGATACAATTTCTATTTGAAACGGTGACAGTAGTAAGCTTTGGGAAACACGGACCAGCTTAGGGCATTAAACAGCATGCTGTCACCGCTCCGGCACTGACAACAGCATTGTCTGTACCGGCGTGCTAAAGCGGATTGAGATGAGAGCAGGGAGTAGAGCACAGCATCTGACTTTTATTCCTAGGAAATGATGTACCAGATCGGTGAGACTGGCGATCACTGCCCACCCTGCCCACTCTCCCGCGCTGCCCACCCTCCCGCCCGCCGTTCGCCCAATAGAAAATTCAATTTAGCCGGTCATGGAGTGAGCAGGCAGACGCAAGTACGAATTGATAACGCCAAATTAATGTAGTGGCTCAAAGATATTGAATTTTACTGGAAACTAGTCATTAATAACCGTAAAGAAGCATGGGGTTATCTCCTTTTGCGCGGAAATAGGCGCTTCAATAAAGAGTGGAGACAGAAAGAGCTTATCTCAACGAATTTGCCCCAGGGCCGACATCGAACCAAGTGGAGAGGAACAAATTACTAACACTCTAGAATATCAGGACACTGATAGATTTATAAAATCTAATCGATGGCACATATTAAACATAATACCGAATCGCTTCCTAACTCAGATTGACTTCACTTTACTGTTTTCAGATGGATAAACGACCCGTGCATTCGAAGTTAGTTCATTTCTAATCAGTCGTTTATAGCCTCTTAGACATTCCATTGATTTGAAAATTGAACTGATGCTGAAAATGAGGAATGCGTCGGGAACGTTGATTCTTCGAAGACCATGTCTTTATTGAAATTTGTAACCTAGTATTTAGCAACTCCCGTAGCAGGCAAATCACGTGACAAAATAACGTAAAAAGTGACACCCCAAGTCCGCGATAAAGACTGACGTTGGTTAGCAGTATATTGACGGCTACACACTTTCAAAATTCCTTATTTCGCTTGTACGCACACTGTATGTAGACAATTAAAAATTGCGCCCAATAAGTCGAAGAAAATATACAGTGGGATTTTCCTTCTCTTAGGATTACCGTTCAACCAGGACAGCGCTATTATTAAGGCAAGGCCTTGATTGCACATGATGGCCATACAAGAATTAAAAAACAAGTGGTGAGAAATTAATTAAAAAGTGGTGAGAAATACATTAGCGGAAACTTCTACAGATCCGTTTAAAAAGATATCTGTGATCCGTTCAAGTCCATGGTCACTTAAAATCAGAAACTTCTATTTTCATCTCAACCTCCAACTACTTTGTACCTGGACACTGTAAAACTGGCCCTCAGAGTGTTTTTGCAGACGTTTTTTGAACGTATGCCCAGATGTTAATGCCCGTGCTTCATGCATTTTTTAAATGAATGCATAATTTGGTAGTATTTATTAGCTACGTCCACCACGTTGGCACAGATCATGGGACGGATGCAAGTCTAGGTTTAAAATGATAGTCTGTGAGTTTGTAGGGTTGTTTCAGACGAGACGAGACGAGACTTTGGAGGGGGGGAGGGGGGGGGATCGTCCACAGCGATGCGATGTGTGAGGTTTCGAGGATACCTAATATAGTTTCTTTGTTTGAAGGAGAGCGAACCAAAGAATTGGAAAGTAAGAAGAAAGTTTCTCAAGTGGCTTAATCAACAGAGAAGAGAAACTGAGCTCATCTTGGGGGTGGAAGTTCATGTCTCTACGGTGAGCAGATACTCACCCAAATCCCTCCCCCCTCCCTAGCCACCCCTGAAACCTTCACGATGATTATACCTTCCCAATGGAAGACTCCCGAAGGCAGGATGGCTTAGTGTAAAAAGTAAAACAGCGCTTGAAATCAATGAATCCTTAACATTCTGTCGTTTCATTAAACAAGCATAACTCTTCTCGTATACCCCATACCTAGTTCTGAAAGAAGAAAGTTTTCCATGTCGCTGTGAACCTAGCAAAGCAACCAGTCTCCAAGTTTTTACAAAAAGTATAATCCTATTGTTTCTCACGCAACTCGCAATTCAACAATCTACAAGACTATTTATTGGCACGTCCAAGATAAGTTAGCACCAATAAATAAATATAGTTCGATAGCACAATGAAATCGCTGGCTTTTCTTGAGATTGAGGAGGGAAGTTCGTCTCGTGCAGGATTGCAACATGTTATCATTTTATGACTGATGCATATGCATTATATTATATCTTAGAAAACTCTTAAGAAAATGAAATCGATTTGTAAAAGGCAACAAATTACCGGCCGTGGTTTCCCCATTTCGCCCACCCAGCTACCAATGGGTGGCTCTCCTCTCCGCTCCTCCGTTCCACCGCTCCTCCGAAGCACTCGCGATCTAAGACCAACCTATCATATTTTATAGCTTTCCAACGGAACTTTAGTAAACCTTCAAAAACAAACTTAATCGGAATAATGTTACGATGGGTTCATCCCTCTTCGTGTTTTTATTTCTATTTTATTTGAAATGGTCGGTGTCGATCGATGGGAATTATCCTGCTAGTCATGTGCGAGCGGGGGTTTTCTGAATGATGAATGGACAAAATATTTTCCGAGTCCACGGGCAGCGCAGTGGCTGCATGGGCCGATACAGTTTTCATCAAAACACGGAGAGCGATGACATTTTTTGATCGTTGCCCGATGCAAATAGCTGAAGGGCTCTAGGAGTTGCAAGCAATATCAGTATACAAACTCCGGATTTCCCCGGGCACGCCGACAGAACGAAGTGTCAATTGCTTCCCCACCCTAACCCTTCTTTATCTCGTAGTGTTTGACAACAGTGCTCTGATTAGAAACGAGTGCTATATAAGTAATACTAGCACACTAAATATGTTCAAAAGACCTAGATGTGCTATCGATAAAATAATTGTTCTTACAAATTCGGCTCTTGACTTTCGACATTGACGTAATGCCAGAATAGGTACAGAGTTGATACAGAGGGTAACATTAGGAGATCTGTACTCCGTATTAGTGCGAGACGGCGGTTACTCTTTGAAGTCCCCCCCCCCCTCCCTCTCCCTATCCCACCCCTGCACACACACCCGTCACCCACACACCTTGACGAGTAGGACACCTAGTTCACGTTCACTGCGCCCCTACAAACATGAGGGTAACGAGTAGAGGAGGGGGGTAGGGGCAAGGGAAGGTGTACATACTATTGCTACGATGCCATTTCACGATCTGAATATTCATGAATGATGGATATGCTTTGCGAGTCAAAGACTATAAGGCTCCAATGCTAACTGAACTATTCGTTCTCTGCTCCACCCCTAGTTACAACAAAATGTCTCTGTTGATAATAAAATCATCGTGTTGCACTCTGTAGCATTGGCACTTAGCTCAGTTGTCGGTAGACAACTCATCTCAATCTCAAGACGAATTTGTGAGCGACTGTGGGCAAAGATAAACTAGTCTAATAATTGTCGCTCGTGAGTGCACTATGCTTCTATTTCATCGCTCATACCTTTTTGTACCATCATTTGTGAGCTGTGCATCCAATTATTGCGCCCAATTTCGTTATCATCAAGATGGATCCACGGATAATTACTATAAAGTTTGCACTGTCAATATGTTTCCAATTTTGACAGAAGGAACATTCAGGTAAATTGAAGAACACAACCAGGGGTGATAGGACTTGTTCGTAACAGCATTAAAATAGCTGGTGTTTATTACTTTATCATTACTTGCTCACTAGTATTGTAACCTTGGTTGTTTCGTTGTTCAGAGAATTCGCTGTATTTTCTTAAACACAGCTGACATTTGTAGCGTGAGTAATAGTGATATATATATTTTTATAGTGTAAATGAAATAAATATGATTCTGGAATCAGAAAAAGATCTTATCAAATAATTAGGGTTTGTTAGGTTTAAAAGAATACTGACCTAGATATAGACTTATGTACTGTTCATGCTGTTTATGAATGCTATGTGTAGGTATATCGTCATGTAATACAGGTATGGTTGTTGATAACAACTTTGCCATGCAAATTCAAGGTTAGCCATGCTCTTGGATGCGTATGAGCGTGGGGCACCATACTGGTCCGCCAACAAAAACAATTTCAAAAAATTTGCGTCTCAAACACCTCTAATCCATCAATTTCCATTATTGGGGCAAAAGTTCGTTTTCAAAACGTTATTTGATTTGCTAGATTATAATTGCTTGTTTTATATCGTAATCAAAGAAAATGTGTTTTTCGACCCGAAACCCAAACCTATTTGGTGGACCAACCTCTTCCAGACAGAATTGACAGTTATTATTCGAACATTTCAGATGGTGATTATCTCGATTCAGCTGGGGAATATCGGGATGAAATGGTACGCCGTTCCCCAAAACGGAAATGGAATACTTTTCTCGTCTTTGATTTTATTGTGATTTCTAGATATCTTCGATGTAATTACAGTCCTTGCTACTTTCACTTATGCCACCAAACAACCAGTTGACAGACTAAATCGACATTTTGTTTTACTTTGACTAATTCTAATCGACCTATACTGTTATTTACATTTTTTTCAAATAGTTAATTTCGGAGTCCAAATATCAATTCTAATCTCAGTAACTAAAAACGTTGAAAGTTTTCTCAACTTTCAATTTCATCTACTAGATAATAAATTACCACTTTCCGTGCGAAAACTTTCTTTTCCTTCTGTGTCGAGCATATTCATACATTTTTAGGTAAGTTTAGACATGAAAGCAGGCGCTCCTTTATTTCTATGCGGTATTTTCTCCGAAAAACGGTTGTTCATTAATGAACGTACATGGAAGTGTTTAAGCCTGGTACTGACCGAAAATTACTAAAGGTGGTACTTTGATTTTAGAGCCAGTGAAGGGGGGTTTTCTCTCTTTCTCTGTCTCTGGCACTCTCTCGCTAAGCCCTTGGTTAACTTAAAGCTGTGCACATAAGTCAGTTAGTTGTTTTCAGATTCGGATCGAAGTTCTTTTCTCGTTTACACCGTTAACACTGCTGCCACCACCATGACACAACTGGCACCACCATGACACAACTGGCACCACCATGACACAACTGACACCACCATGACACAACTGGCACCACCATGACACAACTGGCACCACCATGACACAACTGGCACCACCATGACACAACTGGCACCACCATGACACTACTGGCACCACCATGACACAACTGGCACCACCATGACACAACTGCCACCACCATGACACAACTGGCACCACCATGACACAACTGGCACCACCATGACACAACTGGCACCACCATGACACTACTGGCACCACCATGACACAACTGCCACCACCATGACACAACTGGCACCACCATGACACAACTGACACCACCATGACACAACTGGCACCACCATGACACTACTGGCACCACCATGACACAACTGGCACCACCATGACACAACTGACACCACCATGACACAACTGGCACCACCATGACACAACTGGCACCACCATGACACAACTGGCACCACCATGACACTACTGGCACCACCATGACACAACTGACACCACCATGACACAACTGGCACCACCATGACACAACTGGCACCACCATGACACAACTGGCACCACCATGACACAACTGGCACCACCATGACACAACTGGCACCACCATGACACAACTGGCACCACCATGACACAACTGGCACCACCATGACACAACTGGCACCACCATGACACTACTGGCACCACCATGACACTACTGGCACCACCATGACACAACTGGCACCACCATGACACTACTGGCACCACCATGACACAACTGGCACCACCATGACACAACTGGCACCACCATGACACTACTGGCACCACCATGACACTACTGGCACCACCATGACACAACTGGCACCACCATGACACAACTGGCACCACCATGACACTACTGGCACCACCATGACACAACTGTCACCACCATGACACTACTGGCACCACTGTACTGGCACTGCTGGCACGCCAAGAGCGTTTATTTTTGTCCACTGTCATTTTCACTCTATCTTTATTTATCTTTTCTCTGCAGTGTGGAATCTGACGGCTGGTTTTTCAATTTTCAATTTTCAATTTTCACTTGTTACATTTTGTTGCAAAGAAAAAGCAATCAGATTCGGTCTAAGAACGTTTTCTATTTATAACAAAAGAAAATTAGAGTAGGAAAACGTCTACTGCGGAAAGCATGCGAATCGTAGAATTTATTTAAATGAGCTAAGATGGTTGTCTTAACAAAAAACAGCGTAGACCAACAGTGTGAGGAAAGTACGAGGTAGTTTGTATCCCTGCTTCAGTAATTATTCCATTAACTTGTGTAATTAAGCAGGTCTGTGCGAATGTGCCCAGCGCCAGTCCCAGTGCTGCACGCTGCACTAGGACTGCGCGTCACAAGCTGCGCTCTGCGCAGTTCTCGAGCTTAATTATTGAGAGCGGGAGGAATTTCCTTCAAGCGAGACTCGTTTTCATGTAAGCATGTAGAGTTGAGCAGCATGTACAGAATTGCAAGTGCGTTCTGTCAAAATGCTATTGATAAATTTAGGTTACTTTCGGCTGACTATTTGGTGGTCTAAAGTTTCTCAACAAATTGAAGGTGATTTTTTGGACGCCATGTGCCTTACATGGCGTCCGGTGGTTGGATGCGTTTAGTTTCTCACTTTCCGAGGCGTCGTTTTGGTCAGGATTCATTTTTATTGGCATGAGTCCTTTACGATTGTTTATAGTCCAGTGCAATTTGATTGTGATCATGTTTAGTTTGCCAAACCTAGATGTGGATAGCTCGGATCGTTATATACCTTGTCGATAAAGCAATAAATTTGGATTTCACTGCCAATAAAAACCGGCCACAAATAAAACTAATTTAAATGCGCTCTCAAAAGGTTGGCCTGCCATATCGACGTTGGACTAGAATAAAAGTTGTTTTAGGTATGTGTTTACAGATTCTAAACCGACATGTCAAGAAACTTTGTCATTTGATGCCATTTTGAATGGTTTGAATGCACAGCAATCCTAATATGACATTTAATGATCAAATTGAGAGTCAAAGTGAAAATTTAAAAACGATTTTTTCGCTTTAATTAGTATTGAGGTTATGACAATTTTTTCACTTATCCAGGATTAATCAAGGAACCATACTCCAACTGAGCTTTTTCATCAATGAGAATGGCCGCACACGTGGCGTTGAGCCACATAACAATAGGGAATAAATACAATTTATTTTATCTCCGCTTATAACCATTTCCCTCAAATGTATTTGAATATATTTTTGATTTAAATTAATATTTTTTTAGCGGTCGGCTAATGAGTTTCCGATTAATACCGGTTTTACACGAGTTTTCCACGACTGAAACGAGCTTGGTTTACTTTGGCGTCATAATTCCTAGGGATTAAATGAACGATCCTCGGTTTCATCGCTATTTTATAAATAAAAATATCTTCTCAAAATATTGATCTTCAAGGATTTTTCTTTTACTGTTAGGTCTAAATAGACGTACCTAAGACAAGCTTTTCAAAACTCTTGTAAATTTCGAATATAATAGCCGATACTGCCTAGCATGAGCTAGTCAATGTAAAAGCCAGTCACGAGTGGTGTTAGTACTAAAAAGCTTCAAACCCTAACTGAACATTGCAATTTCTATAGCGGTAAGCCATGAAATTCCTGACCTAGTGAAGAGTTCTCGTGAGAACTGTTGTTTCCATTAACCGTTATTTTGTAAAACGGCTTGTTTGAATTGTACAGTAAAAGATCAGCAGTATTGCACTGTGTAGTCATTTCATAGTGGACTTTCTGGGGCATTTGATCCTCCTGTAGTTGATGAAACCGCAGAGAATTGCTGTTTTCATTTTGTCAATAAAAGGTACATAGTGTTTGGTTGCATCGGTGTTCCCCCGTTAGCTCCGTTTGCCCTGTTTGCCCCGTTAGCTGCATTAAGTTGAATGGACAGCAGCAAACACGAACTCAGTATTTCCATAATTCCAGGCTGGCGTGGAAAGCATTGCTTACTGGTCGAGATGATGTGCGTGCTGCATGGAGTTCGACTACGTAAATCTACTCGCCTTTCAAAGGTAACAACTAACGGATGCATCTAGTTTGTTGTACAGTGATAATTACAACTGAATTTCTATGCTATTATTGAGGGTGTAAGCTGTAAAATGTATTCACAATTGTCGTTTAGATATTTAAGGGCGTTGTAGACAAACGCAATGTTTTAGTATGTACACAAAAATATCAAGTTTTATTTAGTAAAATCTGAAAGGTTACAACATTTGTAGACTAGGAATTTTCCAGAAATAATTTAAAGCAACATTGCATAGAGATAAACGCAGTTTATCAACATTTTTGGGAGTGAAACGAAGTTTTAGAATCACGCGTTCTAATAACAGTCACGACTAGAGATAGGAAAACCAATTTTGTTCACATTTTATTCAGCACCTTCCTTAATTTCCCGATACTCACAGAAAGTCATTCTGAGCTAAAGCTAAGGGCTGTTCCCTGAAAATATTTTCCAGAGATATTATTCCAGGAATACAAATATCGAAATTCTAAAAAAGACAACATTTTCTTCTTGGCCAGCAATACGATCTTTGGGAATCCCAGTAGTTAGCTCGACGAGCAAACTTCAAATCAAAACAATCTGCAACCAATGCACATGTGTTACACTGGTAGACAGAGAGGATGGTTAACAATTATAAGAGGGTCTTATGGCCCCTTATACACTGCGTATTGCTTAAACACCGTCAAGGCTAAACAACAATCATCTTTTTATCAACATTTTCGCTGAAGATATTCGTAGTAATATTTATCTGGAAAATTAACTGAAACCCAGTACTGGAACGAGAAATGTACAGGTAACAGAAACAAATAACTATAGGAGCTTACGCTAGCGTATGCTAATTGTATGAATTCAAATAGGTTTCACGTTGATATTACTTTAATCACTATCAATCACTATCTGTGTCCATCTGTGCTTTAATGCTCTTTGACTTTCTGTTCATTCACTATTTTATAATTATGGATTTTTTCTGTTCTTTACCGTATTGATTGATTAAGATGCCGTGCACCTGAGACTATCTTTCTGATTCAGAAAATGTGTCAGAGCTGAGAGATTGCTTCGTAATTATAGTTGTTGTTGATTGATTGATTGATTTTTGGTGTTTAACGACGCATAGTTTTGACATCTGGCCATTCGGAACTGGTCTAATGGCATCGGTGAATGAGTGGATAATGATGAGGTTGATGATGAACGTAACCTAGCCTAGAAGGGAGGAGGGCAAATACGATGCCGGCACATAGCCAACTCCTGTCGAAGAGCACCAAGGGGTCCACCGGCTTAACGTCCCCTCCGAAGGACGGTACAACTCAAACAGCAGGATCCCTCCACAAATCCATGCTGTCGAGAGGTTGATAAGCAAGGCGAATGAAGCTGCTGTACTAACTTTCATCCCTCCAACCTCTCTCCCGAACAGAACTGATCATATGTATGATGATCACCCATCCAATACTTGACTCAGCGCAGTGTTGCTTAACTTCGGTGATCTCACGAGAACCGGTGTTTCCAACACGCCAAACCGTGCGGTACCGAACGGTCGAAGAATCGGTGCGAAGAATACAGATCTGACAAATAATAATACTTATTCGATGTGCTAGGGGGGCGGTTAGGATTTTTGGTGTTACTAAAATATAGGAAAACGCTCATTTTTAGTGTTTTTTGTTTTCTTGTAAAAAAAAAACACCGACATACAAGGGCTGAAAAAAATCGCAAACGAACAATTTCCAAGTTATGACATTTAAAAAACGTGAAACCCCATAAGAACCAATATTTAATCGGCTCCGGTCGCCACTCGCACTTTATCTCTCGGTTCTGTTTGTAGTGCCACAAGACTACGTGTTATTTGAATTTCAAGGTCGATTTTCTCAACTTTTGTGTTTTCCAATACACATATCTAAGCAAATATAGGTAAGCGACAGCAATCCAAGGAAAAAATACACAGCAGCACCAATTGCACCTAAGGAAACTAACTCACCCCTCCCCCAAAATACGCATTGTTTTTTTTGTTTTTTTAATACTTTAGAATAATATTTCTACAAGTATTCATGTTCGCTAAAAAAATGTATTTGAAATCCTTCAATTCGAAGATATGAGATTAGGATATTAAGCTCATTTGTCATTTTATCCTCTAGAGACTAGGTCCATCTACCAGGTCCTCCATCCAGGTCAATTTAATTCAATTCAGTCTGGTTGGGAAATGAAATTAAGATATATCACGAATGCATTTTATTTCTAGTCTATCTGTTGATTTTTAAGGTTTCAACAGACAAACAGACAAACAGTTTTAAATGAACAGTCTAGCTTCCCTTCCATCCACCGCTTGCTGGTTTCAGCTCCCTAGTGGAACCACTAGAAAAACGAAGAACCCTGCAACAACCCAAATCTTTCGAGATACAAAATGGGATTCGAGGAACGGAGACAGACGTTCTGTCCTGTGGCCATTGAATTAGCATAGAGTTGCTTAAATCTAACATTACATCATAGAGTTGCTAAGAAATAGTCATTACGAGTCGCCTCGGCCTCTTCCCCCTTGAGGGGATCCCTTATCCCACCCGGCGAAAACGCGAATATGTAAGCCCGGATAGCTCAGTTGGTAGAGCACCCGACCGGCAATTGGGAGGTCCGGGGCTCGTATCCCAGTTCGGTTGCACATTTTTCCAGTCTAGCTTTCCCCTTCCATCAATCGCTTGCTGGTTTCAGCTCCCTAATGAACAACCAGAAAAACCGAAAATCCGGCAACGAACCGTAACAGCTTACTATAGGAGCGATTTCAAATCTCAACCCCCTTTTTCCATTTTGATTTCTATTATGATTTACAAACATACAAGTTCAATATTGTGCGTGACATCATACCTGCCATTCTAAACAATAAACCAAGGTTTTGCAGGGCTACTATTATCAACTTGAAGATATCTTAATGAATCCTACATCATTGAAGAACGGTGAGGGCACCTTCAATCAGCTGTCTGATAGTAATATTATACTAGCACACATCGCCGTACCTACAGGCTGCATCGTAACAGGAGCGAAATAGATGCATTTATTTGATATCGAATACCTCCCGAGAATCCTCACAATTGCTACCTTCTTGGTCCAGAGGTTGTTCTCGTGCGGACAATCAATTTCAGCAATGACGATATCGATCTTACAGTCCAATATCCTAAAAAGAAGTAACCTGTCTCTTTCGTGTAAGATTTCAAAAGCCCAGAACAAAACACCTGGCAGACACAACCACCATTCAATCAAACAGCATTGATCGCATAGACACACTTTCACTTTTTATTGGAGTTCCCATCATCATTAGGCATAGTTTTTTCACTGTCGCATGTGAACCATTGTTCGTACTATCTTCCCCGTCCTTCTGGAGCAAGATAGGCCCTGCCGACCAGCTAGATAGGGGGACGGTGTACTCTCACTAGTGTAGGGTGTAGGATGTAGGGTGCCTAGTGCACATGAGTCAGCTGATAGCTGTTACTCCCCTTCCCACCTCCCCCTCCCCCGCCCCTTCATATTTATTGGCCAAGGGTGGCATTGTGCCTATTGGCCAAGGGTTTGCGTGTTTAGTTTTATCCAAACACAAAACATTGTGCACTTTCCCTATCTTTAATAGTGTTGGTAAGATAGAGTTGGATAAAACTACGGCATTTATTCGTGCTATGGTCTTTAGATGCAATGCAAGTTGGTAAACCCGGCGGGGTGCGATGCACATTAATTTAGCAGGCAGTCATTCGGTGATGTTGGATGCAGACTGACGAACTGTATTTGTGTTGTGTTTGCTGTAGTAAGGTGTGTGCTGTGCTGATGTTGTTTAAGTGACTTTGCTGTCGTAGTATAACCTTGTCCGACTGTCCGCGTCTTGTATGTGCGCTGATGTTGTTGTGTTAACTCTAGTCTACAATACCTATTATTTACGTTTAGAAATATCGTGTTCAGTTACCTAGTTTACCAATACCTAGTCATTGTTTACGTCACCTGATAACGATTCGGATAAAATTTTATTATCAAATATCTTACGTATTTGAATTGTTTGGTGTCGGATTCGAATAATAATACAACGCGATAAACCAAAAGACTGCAAGATTATACCAAAAACTGTGCGTGAATATATTGAACAGTATTTTTGTAACTAGTCATTTGATAAAAATTATCAATTAACTAAAATCGTGAGAGTACTTGATAATTCAATTTATAACAATTAGTATTTTTAAGAATTGCAATATTAACATAGGTCTTACTTTCTTAAAATCGAACTCTTTACAAAGTGATTTCTCCGAGCTACATCAAAAACTCTATTAATCTATCAATGAAATCGTAACCAAAACATTAATTGATCAATCCATCAACAAGTCAACGAATACCACACAAATCATCCGAGAAATCCATATCCAAACCCATCACATCAACAACTCACTGATTGACCAGTGAAATAGCCGAGGAGTAATAAGCTAGCGAGTGACGTAAAACTCGATTAAAGTACCGAGCAAAGTACCGAGCAAATTACCGAGCGAAGTACCGAGTAGGTACCGAGTACGTACACAGCAGTCAGCAAGCTTCGTGGCGGTCATTCTCTGTCTGTACTCGCTGAAAGGGAGAAGATGTTGATCCCAACGCACGCTCCACCGTCACAGGGGCTCATCATGAACGGAGGAGGAAACATGATGTGCATGAACAGCGACAACCACCGTGAAAGGGACGCCATCAAGCTCTTTGTTGGTCAAATACCGCGACATCTCGACGAAGACGAACTTCGACCTATGTTTGAAGAGTTCGGCAAGATCTATGAGTTTACAGTTCTCAAAGATAAATTCACCGGGATGCATAAAGGTAAGACTGAACTATTCATATTTATTTACGTTCAACCACAGGTTCAACTTTATTCGTCTTTTCCGGGCCTCGTTGTTCACGGACTTGGTTTTTACTTCCAATTTTCACTTCACTAGGCAACCCGTTGTGTTATCTGTGTTACGGCGGTAAACATCACAATTTTCATATAAATTTGCATTAATGGTCCATTTCTCTAACTGTTCACTTATATTATTTGACAAAAAGGTTTGATTTCATGGAGCAAATCGTCATATTGTGACTCGCGAACAATCAATCAAGAATGCTCTCCTATCACGGCATCACCGGTATCACCCTGCCAGTGACTCATCCCTATCTACTCGTTCTAATTCACACCGCCAACTTGCTGAACAACTATCTTCGTGTTGAAATGTCTAAGGATTGTTTATCGTATAATGAGCAAAAAGTTTGAAATCAAATTAAAGCTGTGGTTACAGACCAAAAACCAAACGAACGCATGCAAAAATTCCTCCGTGCATTCCTTTTATTTAGTTGCCCGTTTACTTTTCATTAAATAGGATAGTTGGTTACAAAGCTGTGATTTAATTCAACTTTGCTTAGCTGATCATGGAACATTCCGTGCGTCGCTACTCGCTTTGCAATTGCAAAAAGTGCCTTTTAATACCAGCATACTGCTATCAGTGTGCCAGTATTCAACCTGCCTTCTCTTGTACCTACCTACCTGATACTCGTGACATTCCTCCATCGCTATGATATCAAACGCATGCACACATACGTTTTTCTACTTTTACCTGTAGTAATTTGTCGAATCAGACGTGAGTATTTATCTACCACGTGGGGGATGTTTGACAATAAATCGGCGTATGGCTCACAGATCAATTGGTGCCCGCAGAATTACGAATTTTCCCCAATTAATTGATATGCGCATTATAGGCCTGCTGGCTGACATAAGCGAATTACAACCGTAGATACTACTATTTTCCCTGAGCAGGAGAATGGTCCTTATTTATAGAGAAAGATTTCCGAGGAATACATCACTTGCCCTTAAAGGGGAATCTTTTCCTTAACCGCCAACTTCTTTGTCGAAGTTTGACAAACCTATATAAAATTGTATAAATACCACTCATTTCTGGAAAACGATTTCTAATAATCGTATCAGACGTGCGCTCGATCGGTGTTATCGGAGAGTAGTTTGCGTCCACTATAATATGCGAGGCACACGCCGTGAAAATCAATGATTCAAGTCTAATATGCAAAAGTAGCGGCAGAGATCTTTATGCAAAATATCTAGTAGATAATGCATGGAAAGTGCATGCAGATTCCCCATACGGATCTGTGGTCCAGATAGATACGACCGTAGTTCGTCTACCCCCGATGGCGAGTGTCCTCTGTCCTGCCCGAGGCAGCGTGCGTATGGCAAGGGTTGCAGCGGCTGCGACGTGCATGCTTGCAGGGGTTGCACCACACCGTGGCAAGCAATGCGTGGGTACCGAGGACAAGGGAAGGAGGGTGGAACGGATTTTAAGGGCGGCACTGTGCCAATCAATTTACGTTACGCAGGGGATACAGGGGCCGACGGCAGCACACAGCCAGTCAATAGTCAAAGCTGTGCCGTATTGTTTCCACTTCAATTCACATGCTTGATAAAAAAAAAGCATGGGATTGATGATGTCCTGCCCTGTTTCATTGTAGTAGCAGCTATCACTAGTCACTAGTGTAATCCTTAGTTCCCAAAGAGCAGCGTAATTGTACACGGACTGCGAATCTGCGAAAGCTGAAAATGATATTCGAGATTTTTTAAAACTCTTAGATCCGCAGTCCGCTTCAAAAAGGCAGAGAGCATGGGTGGCAGTGCGCATACTTTACAAGTGCAGTTAATCGTTTAATCAATTATGCGATCCACCGAAAGGCGACCATTCCTTAAGTGCACCCCCTCTACGAAAGTATTAAATAGCAAACAGAGATAGATGTACATGGATTGCATCGCTAATGACAGAAGTGCGAGCGAGAGACGAGTGTAGCAGAACAGAGCGGTGCGGAGCAGAACAGAGCAGAGCAGCATGTTTCAATGGTTTGAATCTTGCGCACTGAACGCGCGTACATGGCAGCGTGGTCGACGAACGAGCGACTTGGTACGCCGACTCCGACGCCGACGCCGACGCCGGCGTCGGCGTCGTGACGTGGTCATGGGGAAACAACGCTGCAGACCCATCTCCTGGCATTGTCGGGCACACATCGTAGGCTCCGCACCGCACCGCACTGCTCTCCGAAACGTTGCGTAGGGAAGCGCGACTCAACGGTCGCCGGGAATGCGCTGCTGACAAACGGCTCACCCTCACGGCTCACCGTAACTCGTGCTCGTGCTCGTGCTCGTGCTCGTGCTCGTGCTCGTGCTCGTGCTCGTCCTTTAATCGTCGTGTGTCGAGGCGCACGGCTCGTGGCTACACGTTTTTTACGCTAACTAACAATATCATTTTTACAAACATTCGTACTCGTGTTTAGTGTCCTAGGCAACACAGATCCACTCTTGATGAACTATTTGATATAGAATTTACGTCTAGTATTTAACCACGTTTGACGTAACAATATTACATTTGACAAGATCGAGCTTTGGTCGACAAGCCGATTAATTGAGACGTTGTGTCCAAATTAAGCTTCATCGATGGCTTAAGAAAAAGTTATTTATTATGCATCTGTGTCATGACCTTATCTGAACTTTGAACTTGAGAAAGTATCCATAAAAGTAGGACAATTGCCCAGCTTTCTTTCTAAGTGAACCCCTTGTACAAGCAAACAATTGCGACATTTCTTTTCAAATGTCGTTGGTATTTTAGTGAATCATTGCTAACTCAGCTGCAGCGTTAATTCGAACGTGTGTGCAAATCGTTGGCGTTCGGCGTACGACGTTCGGTGAAAGTGACGGAAAGGCGGCAGGAAGGAAGGGAGGAAGGAAGGAAGGAAGGAGGTGTTAGTGACCGCGTGTGTGTGTGGGTGCAGGGTGTGTGTTCGTGAGTATAGAGCGTCACTCACGATCGATGTGCCACTATTGATACAGCGTGGCTCCTCTTCTTCTCGATCGCCTTCTTCTTTTTCATCATCACCACCTTTCCACCAATTCCCTTGCTACGCTACATACACCGTCAGACCTTCACGATCTGTCGGCCACGCTGTCAAGCAAATCAGCATCACTTCGCTCCTGACGTCGTCTTCGGCTTGGGTGGACTCCAACGCCAAGAACGACGGCGACCGTCTTGCAAATTATCAAGGTAAAACGCGTCCCGAGCTTGCACTCTTTGGTTGCCCATATGACGTATAGTGGGCTATCTGGCTGGCAGCGTGGTCGCCTCGTGGGCGAACATGGCGTTAGGGGTGTCCGATCGCAGAGAGGCGCGCCACTTCGCCACCCCTGCCGGCGTCACGTCGCCGACACTCACCTATAGCTAGAAAGTAGCAGGTAGAAAGTAGCTGCGAAATACACTGGACGAATGCAACATTTACAGACTTGCTTAAAGCTGCGAGCACGGCACTTCCACCACGATTCAAGCTTTCTCTTTTCGAGTAGGGCGTCACGTTTGTTCGACACTTTCGCATAGAATAGCTTCTTTCTGTGAGACTTGCGAAGGAAACTGCGAGTGGCATGTCCCTTTGGGCGTGTTAAATATTAAGGTAGCGTGTGATCTGAGAGGCATCCGTGTGTAGCCGTGGATGACAGCACACCTGGCTTGCTGTTTCGGGATCGGAGGCGACAGACACGTGCAGGGGGATGGGGCGTTGGTGCAACCTGGTCACGAACCATGCACCCTGCATCGTGCATCGTGCACCGTACACCCTGCTGAGTCGGGCAACAATTGGTTCTGCTCGATCCCGATTCCTGTCCGTTCCTGTGCCGATTGGTGCCGTGCAATTATTACAAAACTTTTTCTCAGTGGTGTACTGCACAGATTTCAACCCGATATTCTTGACCTTACTGCTCGATCGTCAAGGAAAGCATGGCAACAGCTTGACTGGCTACCGTGCCTTGTTGAAAAACTCTAGCTACACAGTTGCTCAAGGTTTAAAGTTTGAATATGTTCGAAAATTTGTTCAAATTGTTTTCGAAAGCATTCTTAGGAAAGTGGCAAATGCGAAAGCACACATTCTCGACTTTGCACGGATCTAGCAGCTGGTTTGATTATTACCACAACGAACTCGGAAACCCAAACAAATCGGAAGGTACATTACACCAGAATAAGTCTATTTTTAATTTGTTAACACTATCGAAATTCTTACACAGAGTGAGGCAAGTTATGTCTATTTTTGACAATTGTTTATACTTCACACACACCAGTCACAATTTGCGTTTACCTCAACGTTTAACTTTCTCACCAAACGTGCCATTGGCGGTTAGCGGTTTTACTCTAACGACTACTCGTAATTAACATCGCTCATGCAACCACCGTTAATCATTTTCATAGCTGCTATGTTGGGTTTTTGCAAGGGATGGGCTAGAATTTACGCAGGAAACGCACACAGATTTAGTATACCTACTATAGGTCGCACTCGTAACTCGGCGACCCTCTAATTGATTCGAGCACGTGTACGTGCACGTCACGCGTGATGTGCGTGGCCGCTGCCTTTTTGCAGACTGCGTCATTTGCAAATGAAATCCACTTTTTTTACTTTGGCACACCAAGTATAGCAGGCGCTTCCATGGACATTTGTACCCAGCATACACCACGCGAAACCTACATTCTTGGTCTCTATGTCTTTGTGAAAACCAATTGCGGGCTGTGGAGCGCTGAGCGCGAAACACGGATTGCATCATTGCAGCAATAAGAGCACAGAGTGAGTCGAGCGGCTGGCTACCTTGCAACACGTCCTATAAATCACGTCGTCACGGTTCCACGTTCGGACGGCACGTTCAAATCAAGTCACTTGCGCCCAGTTCAAGACCAAATCGCCCCTCAGCCTTTCACCAAGGCGTTTCTTCGCGGTAGGGAAACGCGATAACAAGGCAGTGTACCACCGATTTCACTCCCAAGTGTAACGACTTGTTGGTAGTACCCTCTCTTCCCGTTTTTCTGTCGAAAACAAGGCAATGAGGCACCAAATTGACTCCAAACAGTGAAGTCTAGTTGGAAATGCTCTCCCTGTGTCATCTATTCCCAGTGTTTCTGCTTAAAATAAGGCAATGCTACACCGAATTCACTCCAAAGAGTGAAGTCTTGTTGGTAGAGCTCTCTCTGTGTCTCAGTGCTTTTGCTCCGCTGGTTTTTATCAGTAACGTCAGCACTCAGCATTCGGCAGCAACTCTCGCTATCAGCCGGAAAGCCGAATTATTCGCCTCACTAGGGATCGATATCGTCCTCTAGAAAAGATGAAAATATCGCGATAGCTGAGAGTCAATAAAGGAGATACTTTTATATTGTTGCCAGCTGTTTATTTTCCAGATTTGTTTTCTCGACACGCGTGGGTTACACAAAGGTTTCATTGTTACTAAAATCATGTTTTTTTGCTTGTTGACTCTGTACGCAAAAATTTTCACTCTTGAAACTGCCAAACTTTACCAACATTAAGTCTGGATTTCAATTTTACGACTCGAGGATTGAAAGAGTGATTAAAAGACAACTTTAAGATTCGGTACAGGAAACGGACAGTTCTAAATTTGACGACACATGGGCTATTTGAACGTCATCTGTCAATTCAAATTCGTTTTAGAGACTAGACTCTAGCCGCAGTGCAATGCAATACAATGCAAAGCACATAGCACAATGTTCGGACTATGGAATCAACAAAACCTGGAAATGTTTCAGCAAGGTATATGACGGTACGTTGCAGCTGCGAGTTTGCACGTGACTTCGGGATTCCCACAAAATCATATACATCTGCACCACAATTCCAATCTCGTAGTCTCATCGGAGTCTAGATTATAGAGTATTGCCAAGTAGCAGTTCCTATAGGGACATAGTTCGGTCCGCGAATCTAATCTAACCGTCAAAAGAATCTGAACTGGTGTAGGACCAGTAAAGAGGCGCCATGTTGACAAGTGAATGGTATCTTTTACTCGAAATGTCACGTAATAGATAGCAAAGATGTTGCTAGCGAAACACACAACATTGACGCTCATGTTAGCGTTGCATTCAAAGTATGAGCAGCCAAGCCAACATCATCTCAGACAGATTTTATTCCTTCTTGTTCTCTTTCCAGTTTCCTTCCTCTTGAATGCAGATCAAAATGTAAAAATATTGTTGCGAAACATTTTGGGACAGACCTTTCTTTTACTACATCATTATGCAACCGCGTGTAGTAACTGGTAAGCTTGCGTTTTGTTCGGATTTGCGTGAAAACTGCTCGCTTGGAAGTCTGCACCAGCCGTCGCAAACGCATTCGGGAAGCAGTCGGATTTTGGGGAGAAAGACTACCGTGAGCTCGAGCCGTGTACCGGCGTACCCTTTGCCGAACCCTTGAGCAAACCCTTGGGCAAACCCTTGGACCCATGGTCGATTTGATCCGCTTCGCTTCTTGTCGCTTGTTTCTTGTTTCTTGCTGGGTTTCTCTTCTTGTCAATACGACGAGGCGACTGTGTTTTCCCGAAGAACTCACCGACATAACTAACATTACCGTAACGACTTCGGGAACAGTAGTTGAAATGCTCAAAAATATTGAAATATTCATCAAATCTTGGGAGAAAGACAAAGACTTCATCTCGAAATGATGATGCTTGTGAGATTAAGAAACAATCCAGTCTAGGATATTTCAATGTTTAAGACAAACGTCGCAATAAAAAGAAAATAAGGAAATAATTGTACTTTCTTTAGTTTCTTTGTTAAAGCGTGCGGTCTTTTCGCCATATTTTATCCGTTCAGTCGGTCGACTATCTGGCACCCTCCTCCCCTTTTCTTCTTTCATTCTCTTCGCCGTTCACCCTAGCCCGCGAAACGCGTGGCTACGCATTTTCATTCTCGTACTACGATCCCGTTCCAAGTACGCACTGTTTTCTCTCCCAGCAGCCGGCCACCACCCTGCACCCTGCACCCTGCACCCTGCACCCTGCACCCTGCGCCCATGAGGCTGAGAAACTGCCATGGCTGCAGCTAGCTCTCTCTTACCTTCTCTATCTAGACATCGAGCGCCAACTATTTTCTCTCGCTCACTCGCCACGGTACACAGTCACACTGATCTATCACATAAACATTCAACTCTTCACTTATCCAAACTGCAGAATTCGCTGCAACGCTCGACCACTTCACCACTCCACCACTCCAACGCTCCAACGCTCCACCATTCCACCACTCCACCACTCCTACATAGCGCGATGGACCAGTGTGTTTGGCCAGCATCAATACAGAATTTATTTCTAGCCCAGATTGCACTGTAAGTTGTAAGTTATTGAGGGATCCCACTTTTGAGACGAGGTCAATATGCGCAAGCGAGATAAGTCGAGCTTTCTGCATGGTTCTCATTACAGATCGTGGAAATCTTGGTCTCTTGAACTTCTTGAACACACACTATTTAATTTAGTGTAAGACTTTTCTAGATTATTTCACTTGCAATGAAGTAGTTCTCTTTAACTTTGTTTGAGTCAAATGATCTTCGACGGGATTCCAAGGAAAGCCGATTATGTCAGAGTCGGAGAATATTTTTTCTAATACCTTTCTTTACATCAAAGCAATAATGCAGCCACGTTTCATCTTTGAAGATTTTCGATGTTTTTCAACATACTAGTACACATTTCATTCAAGTTGGACCAACTTTTAGTTCTTGAGCTCTAAGTATCTCGTACATCTAGACGTACGTTTTCCAATTTCCCGAGGCTCTCTCTTATCTTTGTCACTCCTTCATCTCGTTATGCTCTTTTTCCCCATCTTTCCCTCCACGTTTCTCTGAAGAAAGCTCACTTTAAATTTTGTGGCCACATATTTCTATGGGGGCTCACCTCGACAACCTATCAACTATACACACGCGCGGCGCAGCACGTTGTTATTTTCCGCCCCATTTTCATCGTCATTCCTGTGTCCATTTCATTTGAGACGCATGCCAACAGAGATGCCCGACGCACCCGCGTCTTTCCGCTACCTTTCTCCACGCGTTTATTTATAAACCTCATTCTACGCAACGCAACTGCTTTCTCTTCCGCAAGCGCTTTTCTCACCGTTCACTTGTCTTCCCGGTTGATGCAGTGAAGGCCCAAGCTGAGAAGCAGGAAATCCTTGCTTCTCTAGAAGAGTTGCCGTTGTTGGTTGACAAGGAGGGAACCGATGATCGTAAGACCGCTTCATCTCTAAATCAATATCGGCCTTCATCAGGTACCCACATGGCCTTTCATCAGATCTATGGGCTGGTCACTTGCTCCTCAATCCCCTTAATCCAAGTGGAATGGGGCCGGACCATGCTGCGTGCCTGCTCGAGACTTCGCCGTATGCTACCCGATGCATTGCCTTTATTTTACTAGACTTAACAAGTTATCAACAATAGGTTCTGGCAGCCGTATCCAGAAGCGAGGGGTAACGTTAAAACCATCCCTTTAGTTATAAAATGGGTCGATCAGCCAGGAATTGCATGGAAGGCAGGGTCGGCAGGGACTGCATGGTCGGCATGCCAGACTTTACCGCGCTCCTGCAGAAGTGAGGTGCCTAACTACATGCGACAAGCTTTAGGAACCGGCTGTAACAACGCTCATGGTTTAAGCTTCAACTCCTAACTGGGAGGTTGGCCAAAAAGCAAAAAGGAGTATCTTCATTCTAGTTAGTATGCGTATCGTAGTATTATACTATCGGAAAACGGAGCTAGATTTTGTTTGATAAGGGTTCTGATGTATGGGTATGGGTATGGGCACGGGCATGGGCATGGGTATGGGCATGGGCATGGGCATGGGTATGGGTATGGGGTAGAGGGAAGGTGGTAGAGCTTTGACAATAGTACCATCAAGTAGGGAAATGCCACTACGAATGTGTGCTGGTTCAGCGGCATGATTGGTGAGAGTTGGGAACATTGCAGCTCTGCTTTCACACAAAAGTGATGTCTCTACGTTTGACGGACAGGGAATGTCTGGCAGCGTGTGCTGTCAGTGCCTCAAATTTACGTATGCGATAACATCAAAATTGTGAACACCGCAGATTTATGTGAATACCTTGTTTAAGCTAAAGCATAGTCAAAGGACTCTCTTGAAGTGAAGCTGTCGGGAATTTTTTCACGGAGTATGATTGGTATTTACTTTGAGAGCCTGTTTGAAGCAGTTCTTTGCAATAGTATCATTGCCATGTTACCGGCTTGTTTAGTGCGCTGATCTGTAGCTTCTAACGATTCATTTCTCACATATTTTCCTTGTAGACAATGGCCTATTTCAAAAACAGAAAATTGCACCTACGCTTTAGCGACGTCCCATCTTTTCTCTCTTTCACAAAGAATGAGATGTTTTCGAAAGCAATATATTTCTTCTATTGGAAGCGAAGTATGATATTGAGTTAGCACTTCGCTCCAACTACCCCTCAAAGCTACCAAGTAACTTCAGCGTATTTGCGTTTTCTGCGCTGGGGCGCCATGGCATAGAGGTTAAAGACAGACCCAGGTCCGCATGGCCCTGGGTCAATCGAAAACGCATCAGCTGGCGAGGAAAGTGTGAATACCCAGCTAGAAGAGCCGATCCGGTGTAGAGGACGTCGAAAAACAATGTGCTTGTTAAGGTGGTGCGATTATTTCAATAGCAGATTCATCGTAAGGTCGGAAACCGGAGTGAGCCAATCAAGACGAGACGTTTTTGCCAGATACATAAAAACCGTAAATGTAATATGATTAAACGTCCGCGAAATTGGTCAATTTACATTCGATTATTCCCTCCTGAGGTTGAGAAATCCCTTCGAAACAGATTTTAGTTTTAAATTACATGATAAAGGATGTTATTCGCGGCTAGAATTTCCAAACTGAAACATAAATATGGGCGCGTGATGGCCGTATGAATGGCAGTACGCGCGCGAGTGGTTTCAATCAATACTCCTCTGTGATGTACTCTTAATCACCAGTCTCTAATCAAATTGAAGTTTGACACATTTGAACAACGAGCAATTATTATGCATGCCGCGATTCAAATAGCCATCGGTTTGATTTCGCTTCCTTTCGTGCATAAATCAACAGATCTCTATAAACAAATAAATTTCCTCGCCGAGGTTTATTTTTAACACGTCACATGCTAGTTTTGAAACATTTCTTTACATTGCCCTGACCGTTTGCAGTCCGAATAGTCCGCACAGTCCATATTATCCATTGAATGTGCCTTGAGGTTCTGCAAATGGTAGACATTAATTTAATACCACTGGCTTTCAATACTTCCAAATTCAAATTATAATAAATAATAACTTTAATTTTCGGACACTTTAATTAGAAGGCCGAGCTCGTGGAAAACACAATATTTTCTGCTTTACACGTGCCGGGAGAACGTAAAACATAACGCGTAGGGCTCGGGAATGAGAAGTGTATGTACCCTAATAAATAACGATTGATATCTGCATGCTACGCCCATTCCAGCCGATTTTTATCAAGCCTCGGTTTTTTTTTTTATCACGGAGGAATCCGCACACTCCAATTCATACACGATGCCTCTACACGATTAATTAGCAATGTTTTTTAATTACAAGTGCCTATTAGCGGTGTTACGGCTCCCAATTTAATGAATGATGCAGCGAACATTTTGTTTTGGATTTGAAATGGAGTTTAGTGAGTGTCCTGAAATCGTACGTGCTGGGCATGTGGACACCGTGTTTTTTTTTTTTTTTTTACCTTGTGCACGTAATTATGCGCCTCCGAGAATTCCCACTGGATTTGCAAAAGCTACTCGCCAGTCACAAGTTACATTTTCAAACTCACAATGACAATAGAATGTAGTATGAAGATAATAGATATATTTTGTGGCTGGCCTGGCGAGAAATTAGGATAATGGAGCCCGTAAAGTGAATTAGAGCTTATAAAACGTAATAAAGAAGCGTACCTTTCCGCCGTTCCAGAGTCGTGTTAATATTAAAAACTAGATAATACTCACCTTGTCTACTCTCTAAACGCAATTATTCCTCGGCACGAAACAAGTGAACGAAAAATGCTCTTAAAACCTGATCAAATATGCAAGTAAAACATCTTAAACGCATTAAATATGCAGTTTTTCTTATTCTGGTTGGCAGTTAAAGGAAAGTTAGCCATGGCTTTTGACGTTGATGTCAGAACGACTTGGTTTTCACCAAGGCATTCCACGAGAAGATTGCATTTTAGATATTGTCTTGCTCAAGACTTTCGGGAAGGTTCGTTGGAAAAATGAAATCTTGTGCGATGGGGAACATGATCTGTAAGGAGGAAATGCATAGCTAACCAGCGTGGCTATAAGTAATCAGGTAATCAGTAATCAGCTATCGAGTAATCAGGGATGAAACGAATGGAATTTGCACCCGTCTTCGTTCCTCCGTGAACTTCTCTTCTAAGCTTTAGTGCAGCAACTTTAAGTATATTCAAATTTCGACAAGTGACAACCAAGAATACGTAATTACGGTAGAATTTACTCGATCTTTGCTGCACGTATATGTTATTGTTTTTCAATATTTTTTATTTTATTTTTTTTAGATAAAAAGCAACCCACAAAGAAATGTAGGTAAAAAAGATTACATTCAGTAATCCATATATTATCATCTATGTTATTATCTTAAATTATATTAAAATAAATGTGCGTACATTATGTATCATACATTTTCGCGAAATATATTTTCAAATTTACGATCTTGCTTTTATTAATCGAGTCGACATCTTGATGATTCTCTTAGAAATTCTCATGGCAGCGAATTGATATGTTTTTACACACACCGAATAGTGACACTCTCATTTCCCCATCCTCTTTACGGGTTGCAAAATTTGCGGTCGCCTCTAGTTTTACTTGGCAGCCAAGCTAGCCAACATAATAGGTCCTAAACCGGCGCCACTATGCATTGCATGTTCTGTCGGCACCGCTGCAATATTATGAGAGAGCAAAAAGTAAGCTCTGGAACTGTCGTCTCAAAAACCACTCACTCTATTCTGACACTTTAAGTTTGATTTCGTGAACTCTTGCCTTTGCCAATCGAATCTTTTTAAAAAATCATCCTTAAATTCCTTCGGACAAATAATTTCAGGCGATGTAGACTCGATTAAAAGACAGCTTTAAATAAAATGTCTTTTCAGTGCACCGAAACATTTTCTTTGTTAAGTCTTTCATGAAGCTGTACCCTTTTTTGCAGCATTTAAGCAGCAATTTCTTGCAAATTAACCGATACAGTTTAATTTTATATACCTATACGTAGTTATTTGGAATGAACTTAGTGTAAGGATACTCTGCCCACGCTGAATTGGAACCAAAAGGGGTATGCAGAACAACTCTAATGGGAGTTTCCCGACCTTTTCTGCCTTCTTGGTGGGACAAAGAACGGGAACGCTGCGAGGAAAATCGGCAGGAAAAAGCGACTCAAGGAAAAGTATATTTGAACATTCTGGTCGATGGAAAGGCAAGATGCTAAATTTTTAAAGAATTTCAGCTATTGGTAGTTTTGCTTCTTCGTCGGTATGCGTGAGAGAAACAGGTTTGATTTCCTACATGCGATCATTAGATTGATAAACTTAGAAGTACGTAGACTTCAGGCGTTTAACGTGCCGTCGTTTTATTGACCCCCCCCCCTCCCCATCCCCCTCCCACAAACACCCTCGGCACACTTGTCGTTGATTTTTGAACTCTACAAAGACTTGGCCAGCCAGTTAGGCGTTCAAAATAAAAAATAATTTTTTTAACAGTCCTCTAAGCATTCCCAAACATCACAATCCTCTTTGGAGAAGATATTCTTGCACTTCGCATTGAATGAGAATCAATATAAAATACAGTGTTGTTGCCACCTTCATCGGAATCGTAACAAAAGTGAATGAAAGGATTGAAGGGCCGGTCTCAACAGGCATTTATTTGTTTGGCGGCTGATATTGTCTTTTGTAGATTGTAGATGCTTGCTGCGTGCTAGCAGCCCTGAAGTAATAACTCAGTATACCCTGCAGGGGATTTCATTAGTTAGATAATCCTTTCAGACTAAAGAGGAATCTAATTTCGTTAATTGCCCTGTGTTTCGCAATTGGAGTCCCGTGAGATTTCACTAGTGGCCGCCACCCACGGGCAACGACTCAGTAGGGCATGCCTTGCCATGCCTTGCCGTGCCTTGCTTTGCCTTGCCTTGTGACTTCTTGCCTTACTGCTCTCTTGCTTGCACCACGTACAGTATGTAGCTTTCGACACGCTTCCTGCCCTATTTAATGGCTTTTCCGAGATGTGCCTCCTGGTTCGTTTATACCAAATAGTTTCGCCGTTTATGTAGATTATTTTTCTTGGCAATTTATCAAATAGCAGTTCTGTTTCGTGTACCTTGATTCCTCTGGTCAATGTAGGCGACCACACACGTGATTTTCATATGAATTTTATATTCTCGCTGGAAGTAGCTATCAAATCGTATGAAAGTGCTAGGCATGATTTTGGCCATGCTATTGATCGGATACTCTTTTGGATGCCTGACCAAATAGCAGAAGCCTCATTTAATATTCCCTCGATTTTTTAATAAACGTGCATCAATTACTAAGCTTTTATCTGCAGTGTCTACATACGCAAGTTATTTTGGGAATAGGCGATGCCAATTTGCAGTTGCAGATATCTGCAGTGGGACAAGTTTTCTTTGGAAGCATGTGAACGGAAGGGGAACCGCACACAATTTGTAATCGATTTCGATTTTATAAAGATATGGATGTAGAAAGCATTACACCTAAGTAGTAGTTGAAAACCGTGGAAAATATACGGATGATTCGTGATTGATTGGTTCTTATGATTGATGGATCTTTATTATGTTAAGAATGAAAAAATACACGAATGGGTTTCGGAGGATGAATGTCAGTTGCCCGCAAAATCCTTTTTTTTTTAGCTCTCTTGATATCAATAGAAAGAAATTATGACCCCTCTGCATATTATAATAAGAATGCGAAAGTGATTGTCTAGATCCTATTTTAAAACCATCGATTCTTGTCTTGAGCGTCACTTAAGACTGATTTCAAGACAGTACCGAATCCACAAAACTTCGCCTAGTCTCGAACGCATGAGCCCGTCGAACTTTTCTGCATCTACACAGTTTTATTTGTTAAACATATAAAATTATCTTTTGTGGTCTTTACACTCAACGTAATTTTATAATTGACAAGGAACGCGATACGATGACAAATGCTGTCTAATTTTGTTCCTAGTGGCTGTATGCTTGTCTTCTGATCAATATCTGACACAAAGAAATGCGCTCGCTTAAAGAAAAAAGAGTGATCGTTGATTTGTCTCATTTCGGTCAAGGAGACACACCCTCTACCTCTCCCTTCTGTCCTGTGTGGTCACCATAGAGCTAGGGAAACGGAGATAATACGCCACTGATTTAGGCCACAGGATTACTGGGAAGGGGGGGGGGGGGGGTAGGGGGTCTATGGCTACCCTATGGGCGGGTGGGGTCCGGGTGGGGGACGTGATATTGCTCCCCAGGCGTTCTGTTTTACGTCCTTTTTTCGAATCCCATTTTTACCACGTTTCGAACTAAAGCGGCCGCAAGGATGACCTTGAAGCATGCACATGCTTTTAACTGTCGCTTCAAGCTAGATTTGTCCTGCTCCTTTAAGTCACGTAAATCATCGAAATCTAGAAAAGGTCTGTGTTTTAACTTTTAAGTGTGTCACATTTTACTCTTGTTGGGTCACAATTCCAAAAGAATCATAATACTTTTCCATAAACAAGGCATTCGCAATGATATTCTTAGCACATCATGAAACACACATGACTCTCAGGATTAAAGAAAGAAACGAAGAGAGAGAAAGAGAGAAATAGGCAGAAAGAGAATGACAAAAAAAGAACAATATTCGCGCGGGCTAGTATGATATTGTATGCTGGATTATAATTGAATAAAGACGAATAATTCTGTGCTTGTATTTCTTTGAGGGTGGGTGCTTTGTAGCGGGGGAAGAGTGGAAGGCATAGACGTTGTCTATGGTAAGGAAAATTGGAAAGTCGAGAAAGCCAGCCAGGCAACGAGGTGGAGTTTAATATTATACTCTGGTGTTCGGTAGCTTCGCCCCGCAAAGATTTCAGTGCGTTTACACGGCAACTCGACGCGTCACCTTCGGAGCGACGAGTCGCATCTTGACTGAATACTAAAGCGAAAGTGAAAGCGAAAATGAGAGCGAAAGAAAATGGTGCCTTTTTTGGTTGTGACAAGAGGTCCGTCGGTCCTGAGATGTTAAGCTTGTAGTGGAGGAAACATGAGAGTTGGCCCCAGCTCGCGGCTCTCCCCCCTCCCCACTCTCCGTGCCCACACCCCTAGTGGCAGCCACCCCTTTCCCCACCGTAGCTTGATCAATACATGAGGCGTAGAGGGTGGATGCAGGAGAGATTAGCAAAGAGTTATTCAAGGGAAAGGAGCATGGAGGTGCATCGCAGTCACAGATGTAGCTGCATAACTTTTGAGAAGCTGAAATGAAAAATTTTAGAACAGCTATCTGGCTTTTCATGTTTGAGAAACATAAGCAGGCTGGGCAGATATTTGTGTGCAACGTGGCGGGCGCGTGGAGCTAGGTTTGAAGAGTGAGGAGTAGTTGGGAGAAAGAGAGGCGCTCGTGAAGGAGGCCAGCCATTTGATTAGTCTGCGTGCCCCTACCGCCTGGCTGACTTGTGGGTGACTGTGTTGACTAGGAAATGAAAACGCCGATGATTAAAAACCAGCCACAAACGAAATAAGAGCGTCACGTTTGAGAGGTTTCTGCACTTTTCGCTTGATTTCGGGCATTGTTATGTTTTGTTCCAGTCAAAATCTTAGATTGATGTCATTTTATAATTCCACAGCATGGCTACTTTTTTCATAGGGTTCCACTGTGAACTTGAGGCATTTGCTTCTACCACAATTCCTACGGGCAAACCAATTTCCTTACTAGGCAGCAGCAGCAGTGAGTTGATAGTTTTCAACTTCTGCCGAGCAGCATCTTCAAATATCTTTCAACCCTTACGCTCGAATTCTTCTTCCACCTTTATTTTTAATCCTTCGAAAAATTTGCCTGCTTTTAGAAACGCTGTCACGATGGGAAATCCTAATTGGGGCATCCTCAAAGCTGCCTTTGAGGGAGCAAACATAAAGCTGATGTCTCTAATTTCTCTCCTGCCTGCCAGCCCACTATACCATTGAAAATGTCTCGTGACGTACTTTCTTCTTGTTTGTTTTCATTAAACATATGGCGGTCTGACTAGGTACAAGTTTGCTTGCAGAAAATATGATTACTTTGTAACAAGATGATGGCAACATTATCCCTAGGTATACGTATATAACTGTATCTTAGTACCTACACTCTAGTAGGTACTGTGCTGTTCACGCACGCCCTCACTCATCGTGTTACCTCTGCCGGCTAATTACTATGCCCCATTTACTGCACGTTGTACATGTCATAGACAAACAACATTAAAACTAGATATCCATCTCTGCATAATCTTATTAAACTCATGCCTCCATTCTCATTGTTTCAGGTACGTACAGGTCGCGTACATACTCCTCGCTGGCTGATTGCTTCTATTAACAGAACCTGATCGTGAGCGAGATCGCATATATGCAACTGGAAGCAAGTAATACCCAATAGCTTTGCATGCAATTCGTGCGATGTGTCTAAAAATATCTACCTCTTGAAAACGGCATATTTTCTCGGCAGCTGAAAATTGCTCGGAAAACAGATGCGTTCAATTTGGAAATTGCTCACATCTTAAGAGTGGCGATCATGATATTGACAGATACTGTAAAGTTATTTCAGACTTGTATTGCGTTCCTTCCACAAAAAATTTAGTCTTGCAATCGTAATACTTTGTCACCGATTTTATGGTTAAATGTGACAGATAGTAATGAATGTAAATGATTTGGAGCAAACAGGCATATTCTCGCGCACTCATTACGCTGGTAATTAGCGTTGTGTGGATACAGTCCGTAGTGGATTAGCAGTGTGCTATGGCTTGTTTAGTTGTGATTTATACACGTGTTAAACGCTGCTATAATAATAGCAATGGAGTCTTTGTGTTGAAACCCGTGTGCTTCCATTTGTTTTGTTGCCGTATAATAGTGTAGTAGTCGTGATATGTGACTTTCGGCTGCACAAACTCTTTGTTAGCAAGTGACTTGTTTAAATCATAATACCACTCCCCGCACGGGGCTTACGGACAACGGTACGTTACGAGTTATCTGTTGTTAGTCGGTAGTCACCTTTTCATTTTGTTATACAGTACATCGTAAAAAATTTGCTAGAGGCTGAGGGGGGTTGAGCATGTCGGTGCTACTCAAAGGCACCATCAATTATTTGACTTGTGCTTATGGTTTGAACATATTCATAGTTAAATGTCTGATACAAACGTTATTTGGCGAGTCAAATCAAAATCAAACATCCAATTTACCACTTACAGGTAGGCCATACTCTAAGCCATGTACGCCTGTGTTTTGGGGGTTGGATACAGTGCGTCTAATGAAGAAGGACACTTTCACAAGTAGTTGATAGCGAACGGCTGGCCTCAGAGGTCGATATTTTGCCGTAACTTCAGGGAATTTGGATAGAAAACTCAGTGCCTCGTGACTATGAGTGTAGGTAATAGGGAAGTTGTTGAATGTAAACTTGATTTCAAAATAAAGCGATAGATCCTTTTGTTGTCGTCCAGATGAAGAAACCCACGTCAGCCAGCTGTTGTTAGTGCTACAGTGCTAGATGCCAGTGCAATACCGCCGCCCCTCTAGCTCTCCCGCCTCCGCCACCCCCGCTCCCCGCTCCCCGCCCGCCATGACGCACCATGCCACCGGCTGCCACGTTGCTTGAATCATCTCGTATAACCAGCCTAACGCTCGGAGCTCACCGCTCACCGCTCACCGCTCGCCGCTAGCGCGCGCATTTCTCATCTAGTATCCACCTTCCACTCCGATAGCGGAATGCATTAACAACCGTTGTTGCCTCACACACGTGGTTGGCTTCACGCAAATAATGGAAAACAGGATATAAGTATGTGCGGATCCCAAAACAGAAATAGTATTGTTCTGCATATTTCACATCCCAGCCCGTATCATAGCACAGCCGTTGCAAGCAAAACCGATGCAACGTGGCTTTCCTGCAATGATTCGTCTTGTTGCCACTAGGTGAATGGAAAGTATGTCAACGTGGCAGATTATCAGACCAAACCAGCAAGGTCCTGGCTGACTCTCGAGTACCTGTACGGAGAAGCTAATGGCGCGATGCGCGTTCCAAAAAGGGACGGTCCGACTATCGGGCTGCGGTTGCGGCGTCTACAGACAACGAGACAATAAGGCATGCATGAGAGATAGTCAGTCGCCTATCTAACTGCTTCTCAATACGAGCCTTGTAAATAATCTATGTTAGATTACCATGGGAGAGTCGGCGGGATCGTTCGCCGCGCGTTCCCAACGCGAGCCCAAGGGACGGGCATGTCGTGCACATTACAGCTAACCTCACCGTGCACTGAAACTGAAATAATATTTCAATCGAAATGCTATAATAACTGCATGAGGAGCATTATAGATAAAAGCACACTCATACACTCTCTCGTCGCTCCCCCCCCCCCCCCCCCCCCCCCTCCTCGCCAGGACCACCCGCGGCCCACACACAACCCCACACTTTTCCCGAACGCATTAAAATACGACGATCGCGTAGAAAGGTTCCAAAGAGTGGCGTGGTAACGCACGTCCACGTGCACGATAGGTTCGTTTCGTGGTTCAACTTTATCATCGCCGGACAAAAAGTGTGGTTTCGTGCAGGCGAGAGTGATTACAAAATAGATCTGATTATGAAAAACTGTAGGTTCGCAGCCTATTGAATGTACATTTTCACAAGGAAATGTGCCTCTATGCTGTTGTTGATCAATTCATTTGCTTATTCAATTGTAATTTTTTGGTTTCATACTAAAATTGACAATATAATGTGATACACGTTTTAATTTTCTACCCTCAACGCAAATATTTATGCAAAACACAAGTTAACCTTATCCACATTTGAGAAATTCTAAACACAAGTGAAATCATATTATCTAGTGATAAATGAATGCACCTAAATGAAAACATTAGTTCCCAAAATTTTGCCAAGCACGAGCACAGCACGTGCAAGCATTGCCATTATTACAAAGTTGCAAGATGAAGACATTGTCCCTCTCTCTGCTTCTCTGCTCTACTAGATCTCAATATACCAGCAGGCGAGACCAAGATACCTCTCACAGAGTGTGTTGCACATTTTTGCCTATTTTTATTGCTGCAAGCAACCAGCCAGCGAGCCAGCGAGCCAGCGAGCCAGCGAGCCAGCCAGAGAGCTAGCTCTGCTCCGATGTATATGGCACTGCCAGTGCACATTGAAAAGTTTCGCCATCTGACAATAGGAAACGAGCAGGGTGTTATTTTGCTTAGCACCAGATGCGGCAACTCGCCTCGTCTCGTGGCAAGTTTTGTCATCTGCAAGTCGCGTTCGCATGTTAAACTTCAACTATTTCTATCCATTTTTCTCCAGTTATGCTTTCTTTTAAGTTAAAAAGAAAACGAGAATTCTCGCAACAAAAGGATGTAGTAAACGCGAAAGCAGAGTAGTTTGTTGCGAGTTGTAAGCTATTCAACAACCATTGCTCATTCATGACAGCCTTATGCGAGGGAAATAACGTTGGACTGATGCGTCTTACCCTTGTTCGCAGCCCCGCTTTCGCAGCCGCGTTTATTGCGCAGCGCGTCCGCCGCACTGCTAGAATCTAATGATATTTTATTTGACAGTTTTATCTAACATGATGTCAAGTTATGACGCAACTCTCAAGACTAGCTAAAATACAGCCAAAATTTAGAAACTGGCCGCATTTCATGATTTTGGCACATAGAAAACCATATGAGAGCATGCTTTCATTGATCTAAAACGTATTTTTCAATGGTATAGGTACTTTACTGCGAATAATTTTTAAAACTATTCGAATTAGTTTGAGATAAATCTCACCTTTCCCACTTAAAGTTTGATATAATAACGTTATCCTTCAGTACCTAGACCCGAGCTCAGCTCAGCACTCCTCGCTTTTCATTGGATAGATATTAATAAATATATCCCAAAGAATGGCTTATTCCACACCAGCTTATGCGGCAGTAGTGTACGTGACAATATTTTGGAATCATTAACTTTAGTTATATTGTTGGATAGCGCCGAAATGGCAGCAACAAACGCTTCAGTCGGGCGGAGAAGTCACAAGCAGCACGGGCTTTAAGAGGGAAATCTGGAAGCTCATCCACGATCAGCGTTTGATAAGCCTTCTTGATCCTCGAGTGCCGTTGCCAAATGCATAGATTAGAATAACACCCGCTAATTACCTAGCCGTATCTACAGTGAAATTGCTCCAGCGCATCTTTCACACTATTTCACTCACTTTGGTAGCAACACAACCGAGCCTGTCGGGCTTTGTGAAAGTAGGTGGCCGCCATATTTTATTCAGTATACCGTTCTGCCATGCATCCTTTCTTTAACGTATCATAATAAAGAAAATACTGTATCGATTTGGGGGATGCCTGTAATATTCAAGTTACAAAATAGTGATAAAGCGTAAAGAACGGAGTGATGTTTAGAATAATCGCGACGTTTCGTGTCACAAGACTCTTTGAGTACGCGAAAGCCAGAGCCTCTTCATGGCACCACCATGTGGCACCTTCACCCAGCACTTCAACCTTAATTTGTAACCGACACCTCATCCCGGCGTCTCTACGTCGCACTACCACTCGGAATATCCACCCGACGACCCATCCGGCGTTCATTTGGCACCAAGCACCCCTACCTGGAACCTCCACCCGGCACTTCCACCCGGCACCCCTACCCGGCGCCTCCACCTGGAATTTCCACCCGGCACCTCCATCCGGCACTTCCATCCAGCACCTCCATCTAGCACCTACATCCGACACCTCCATCCGGCACCTCCATCCGGCACGTCTACCCGTTATAGCTTGCAGCGTTAATTAGCAGCGTCTTGAGTGCGAATGAAATTCCCATTTGAGCCGTGCACAAGGCGACTGCGATACCGCTTCCTGTAACCACTTAAAACAACCTGGAACCACATGCAACTACCTTAAACCTCTTGAAATTACCTGAAACCATCTGAAACACCGGAACCAACTAGATGCAGCTGAGAGTACAAGAAATATAGTAAAATAAAATCTGATTTCATGGATTACGCTGGAGTGAAGTCAGAGTTTAGTTGCTGGCGTTCATGAGCTAACTAAAGAAGGTCCAAATTGATGTCATTGAATGGATGCCACTTTTAAAAGCTCGATGGCATTTGTTTCTTTTTTGGTTATAAAAGAAACGAAATCACGTGTAATATCTAAACTTTCCGAGTAAGGAGCGTATTGGCTTTAATGTGTGAGAATTGGTATTCATTCCGACTTTTCCTACCCGTAAGAAGTAATTTTAAGGGGTAGATCTTGTTATACGTTTTCGAAGCTCGGTACAGTCTTATGGTTTTCTGGCGGCTCAATTAATGCCAGGGATTGGTTAGCATATTATTGTTTATGTGTGAAGCGTGTGAAAGTTCCCTAGTTTTACTTTATATACTACCCCTTTACAGCGAGCAGTAGCATTTGTCAGGCGTCTCTTGCCTCTGGCGCTATACTTGAAGATATATAGCAAATAAGCAAATAAGGCGTAGACAAAAGATTAATTTAACCTTGGTTTTAAAGCATCGCTTACCGTGATACGAAGGTTTCACCGCACTGTTTCGCGAAATTTTCGCCGAGGGCTTCTTGCTACAAAATATGAGACATGTTGGTAATTTATAAAAACATGATTTGCCTTGCCGTGTTTTCGTAGAACATTGGGTTAGACTGATGAAACCATAAGAATTTGTCCGGTATTTTTGACTAATTTATTTGAAAGTTGAACATGCTCGTTGTTACTGAATACGTATGTTAGTATGGATTTGAAATCGGTGGTCTTCCATGTTCGCACGGCCAAGTCCCCGTTGCCAAAACAGTCGTTAAACACTACTAATCAGCATCGGCAAAGAGGGTAATGCTATTGTTTCTGGTAAGAGACAACTTTCTATTGTACTCATTAGGTAGGCGGGTTGCGGACAAGTCACTTATTGGGGGCCCTTATGACATAAACTAGCGCAGTCCGTAGGACTTAAATAACGCCGAAAGAAGCCATGATGAAAATATCATCATATGTATGCAAATAATTATAAACACGTGGTTAAAACGATAATTTCGTCATGTTTCTTGCCTTTTCATTGGCGAGATGCGCAGTTCTTGTCCTTTAGGCGGAATTCACACTCTTGAGGGGATGCATTTGTTATACAAGTATCACACGACTAACCCATACATCTGAAGTGCCGGTTAAATGATAAATGATTCATTGAAAAGAAAATAGATGAAGAGAACATATGCTTGCAAAATGTGTTTGAAAGCACTGTTCGTTCAATGGCTCTTTTAAGAGTTCCTGTTTCACTTCTGCAACTATGCAGTGAAAATCCGTCTGTGGTGCCACCGGGGGCTTTTTAGTCGTAACCGCCACCTGGGGGAGATAATATAAGGTAGCCTGGTGCCCAGTAGTGTTATTGTTTAGTGTCAAGTAGTACCTAATAATGTCTAGCAGTGCAGTGTTTCTGCTCTCGCTAAGGGTACTCTGAGTGGCACACTTTCAATTGCTTATTTCTAAAGGTTTTGTAGCTAAGGTAGGATTTCCAAGCACAAACATGTAAAATTGTATTGATTGATAGGGCCATTGATGTGCCATTTTTTCTTGTACCTGTTCGTCACGTCGCTTTATCTGTATGTACGCGAATGTTGGATGGAAACTGAAAAGTGAAATTCGGCTAGTATGACCCTAAGGGAAAGTTTTGAAGTGGAGAGGATAATTTACATTGGTGACGTTTGCTGGTCTGATATCAGCGACAGCAACATAGTCGTATGCAATGCCAGCACACTGGCCCATCAACTTGCGGCAAAGACCACAGACACACTGTGATAATAAATTGAGTGCAAGATTAAATCGGTGCAGCCTTGTCGGTCGACCGCCGACGCCGACGTCGACGCCGACGTCGACGCCAAAACCGACGCCAACGACTTTGCAGCCGGTGTGCTGTTGCAATGTATACCGCTGTCAAACTAAATAACGTCACAGATATTAATCGTTTCGTGCCAGGAAAGTGCAAGGGTCTCGCCGGATTGTGCTTTTCCGCGAAGCGCTTTTCCTAGATAATACCTATTTTATTAAAAGGTATTCACGATAATGACCTGATGACCGTAGACACGTGTTCCGTGCATGAGCTGGTGCATGTGCACCCCGATTCTCTGTTTATAGATGAATGAAATATGTATATCACTTCTCTTGAATCGCACATGGTTGGCTAGCTCACAAACACTTTGTTCTTTTGATGATTAAACAATGATGACTTCAAGTGAATACGTGCACGATTCATTTTGATGCATTATAACTGTGCTTTGGAATGAGTTTTACCACGCCTGTGTGAACAATAATTAAGTGTTTCATTATCAGTACAATTTATTTAACAGACATAATTCACTGGGTTAAAGAAAATAATGAATGTAATCACAAAAAATTTAGATTTACGGGAATAATTTGGCTTAGCCGAGATGACAGACTAGGTCTAGCTTATGGCTACCCATATCGTAAATTCTGTGTGTTCACGCAGTTAACTGGGGCCAGGTAATATAAAAACATGATTACTTGGACGCATGTTGTTCACTACCACGAGGCTGGCACCAAGGGCTAGGGACAAGGGACTGTTATCCAAGGACCACGGGTACCAAGTTTTTGAACAAAACAGAATTTTTGCACCCTATTTGTTCAAAACTACGGAAAGATGTGCAAAGCACGGCATATCCACACGTTTAAATGTTACTTTTGCAGCTACGGAATGATAGTGAACGTACTTTAAATTCCATAATACGCAGTTATATACGGAATCTTTGCACTATTCGATAAACTAAACATGTTTTTTTTATAAAGTATATAGAAGATAGTAACGTTATAAATCTACCTCAATACCTCAAAACAGTGTAATACTTATAACAATATATTTTACAAAGATTTGCACAGATTTTTCAAATCCGAAGTCATTTAACGCGAGTAGGAGGAGATTTTAAGCTTCCAAAACGTCGTGCAATTGCAATGGCTTGAAAGTTTGTCTCCTGTTTCTTGAGCGTAATATTTAAAGTTCATGTGAGCGAAAGGAAGCAAGATTGGATGTGGAATGAGTGCAAGAGGATAAGACACTCTAGCATTCTTTCTTTTTACACCAACTTTGCTTTTAGTTTTCAGGAAAAGACAAAAACTTAGTTATCGAAGTTGGTAGGACTATGGTACAGTAATAGGATAGACAGTGTTGGGTGAGCTATCGCGCAGTTGGAGGCGGTTCCTGACACCAGGGCGAGAGCAAGGGATGCCCGCCGCGCGTAGTGCATAAAGTGCGTAAAGTGCGTAGTGTGTAGCAAGCCGTGTCACCCGGAAACTAGTACACACCTCGAACAGCGGAGCAATGGCATGCGTTTTCGCGTAGCTGGGAGATTGGCTCAGTTAATCACCAGTAAAAATTGTGTATCACGTATTCCTCGAAGGAACATTAACCCATAAGAAATAAGATAAGATTTGAGCAAGAAATCTGATAATAGATTTTCTTTATTGGCGGAATTCCGTTTATAGTGTTAGTTAGAGTCACAGCGTTAATGTTAAACTTTCTGCTGAGCAAACGAGCCTGTAACGTGTGGTAACAGCTGTGGCCACCCGATGGCGCTTGCGGATGTTCTTTTAAACAAACCAAGAAAATAAATTAATTACGAATTAAAATTTCGATACAAGTCCATCAATCGTTGAGGTCAGCATTAATAAAAACTACTTGAGCGAACCAGTCTCCGGCGCGCACAATCATCGAGAAATAACGGAATACTATTTCGTAATACTCGAAATGACAGTAACTCCACCTCTGGGCGACAACCAAATTTGTCGATAGTATTTGGTCGGCAATTTTCTTTTGAGACTGACTTACTGCTAACCCAATGCGGATGGTTCTCGTCCTGAACATTCTGTATGTCATTGTGAATAGGAATTATTCCATCTGAAATTTGTCGTCAATTAAGTAAATAAGTCATTCGAGGGATCTACGCCTGTCCCAAGTCATTACTTTTCCGTGTGAGTTTGCGTTTGCCCTCTCTTTCCATCATCACTGCGGTGACGAGTTAATTTGATATTTTTTTCTATTTATTTTCTCGCACCCTGTGCACTGCGCGACTTTCATTTAGAGCGCTGGTCTTCATTTCCAAGCAGAATCTCGCACTTTCATCCGAATAGCGTGGAGAAAGCGGGGAGAAAATTACCTTTTTCGCGCTGAAACTTGGCAATCTGGGGCGAAGGACGAAGGACGAAGGACGAGGAAGACGTGCTAATTTGGCGTCGCCGCGCTTCGTATGCAGTCGCCCTTTGCCTGCAGCCACCTCCTGGCAGGGACACGACATTTTTACGCAATATTACGCAATCTTCAACAGTTGTTGCCAAATATTTATGAAATGCAAATATTATACGAATAAGCACCGTAACAGTAACTAAACTCAATTCGCCCTTGTCATGCATCAACGATAAAAAGTAGAGGTGCCATACGTGATGAACACGTGAACATGAACCGCGAGAAAATCACACTTTTCTTTATAATACGTTGGCTGGATGCCGTAGAATATAAACATAAACATAAACATAACAGCAATATTGCGCCAGTGACTATGACTATGATCTTAACGGGTCCAATGTAGTATAGTGGAAGCCTTCTGCAGGGAGGCTGCCACGTACGTTTGCGATGTTTAAGCCCAATATGGCGCATAAAACAGGGGTGGGACGCAAACGGCGGATGGCGAAATGCGAACAGAGAACAGAGAGAGGAGGGTAGAAAACAAAGAAGGAAACTTTTCATAACTTCTCGGGAATTATAATAATATTATGTACTGGTAGTCAGTGCTGCGCGTTCGTTCTCTGTTCACTATGGCTCTGATTAAACTTACGATGGAAATTTGATAATTCAGTTTTTCCGCATGTGCGCTCGCTCTAGTCTATAGGTGAACGGAATGTTCAAAAGCCACGATGGATTGTTATTATCCTCTCTTTGTAGCAAAATATTCCCGTATAAATAGGCGGAGTTCACGTTAGCCACTTTGTTCGCCCGAGAGCTGCGCGAACGCTGCCCGAGAGCTGACTGTTTTTGCACCGGTTCACTCGCCTGCAAGCCCAGATAAGAACATCACAAAGTAATTCCTACTTTTGCAAAAAAGACGCATTTATCAAAGCCATTATGTAGAAGGATATTGTGTTATAAACCACACAGGAAATGTCATTTTGAATTAGTACCAACTACCACGTCTTGTCCCCAGTTCTGGAAATGGCTAGTAATGCCAGGAAATGCCAGGAAACTCGCAGTTGCTTTTACATTTGCATTTTTTGAAGCATATTATTCCAATATCTTTGGATGGACTTATTCAATTCAAGATGAAATTAAACATGCGACTATTTTCGCATAAAAACTGCAAAACAAATTAAAATATAGAAAATCTTGATATAAAAAATTGTGCTCATATAAAGTGGATAAAACAACCGTGGTTGAAACCTTTTTTAAAATGGTTACAATTCGCCTGCTCTTACCGATTCGAACGTAGAGCACTTTTCAAAAGTTTAAGGTACACAATTTTTGTACTTGTTCTCGTGCTTGGTGCTTGGTACTCGGTCCACATGCTTTGGGGTCAAGTATGGTGAAATGTGCCCTAGGGTGTGGGTAGCCCTAGAGTGCGAGGAACCCTAGGGAATGAGTGCCCTATGACGCGTTTTACCATAGAGTGCAGGGAATCTTTACGGATCGCCCTAGAGTTTTGAGTACCCCAGAGTTCTGGGTGCCCTAGGGTGCGGGTCCGATTGGAACGCAAAGAGGCCCCTGTCTCGCCAGAATGCCGGGGCGAAGGTAATACGGCGCCTCGGCTCTACGCTCCTGCTGGTGCTACAGGTGGAACGGACGAGATTCTCAGATGATTAGAACCCGAGGTGGTCGGTGCTAGCCGCCTCAAATCTCCTTCATTTTTAACAAGAGTGTTAAATAATGCTGATGGCACAACTCACGTTGGAGCAATTGCAGCCTCGCATTTTTCAATTTCACTCGAGAGACTTTTCTTAACATAAAGACGGAGAAGAAAAATTCTAATGAATTTAAATGAAGCCTGAAAAGTAAACGAAATGAGGACATTAACAACTCCCAGTAGATTCTGCAGAGATTTCCGCGCTTGAAATTCCTTGAGCACAAAGAAAAGCAAAGCGACCAAAAGATGGACAATTATGCGATCTTCTTAAAAAAAAAGTATATGACGAGCATAATCAGTAGTGACCTACATTCACTTAATGCTTTTCAATTTGGTGCTAGGCAAAATGGTAGTTTGCAGCAGAGCGGAACGGCCTCAACGCTTGTCATTTCGGGGCATTCCACTCTGCATTTTATATGAACAATTACTCAGGAGTGAAACACGCTTTTTCTTGACGCGCACTGCGCTCTTTTAGGGGTAAACCCTCGGCTACCCGGGGGTGGGATCCATTAATTGAACTGCAGAATGTTGAGATTGACGCGACGCTACTAGAGATCTGTCATTTTGCGCACTATCGTCAAACGACTCTCGCCAGGCATGAGGAAAGCAGTGGCTGTCTGAGCAGGCACGTTTTACGATTCAAGTTGCTGTTATTGCGCAAACTTGATTGAAGAGGCCATTATCTTTCAAAATTAAATTTTACCACTTATTCAAACTCCCTAGTTACAAATTTAGAGATTTCTTAAAAAAATGCCAATGCCGCTACGATTCAAGGGCAAATATGACCAAAGTTGATGCTTTTCGGCTTAGGTGCTTAGAAAAAACAGGCCATCATGAAAAACAAAGAAATATTTTTCGAACTCTAGCTCCTAGTACATTGGACTATTTGAAAAAATATTCATTCTTATTATGACATTCAAGGACACAACCAAAAATAACGGTTAAAACAGTAGTTTCGTTCAAAACCCACTGCTTATTAATAATTTGGTCTCGTGTTGAGCATATTTCAATGCTCATTACGAATCAACGGAGGTTCTGTGCGCTCCGGCTTAAATCGTACCTATATATATTTTTTAATTCAAGTTATTTAATTTCCTTTGTGTGTTTATAGTCCCTTTGTGCATCTCAGGCTACACAAAGAAATCATTTAAGAAGTACTAACCTCTTTTATTCTTGCGAATGTGCTGATCGATGCAGGTCTACAAATGGGAACAGCTAAGAAACACGAGCAGGAAGTCTTCACTCGTCATCACGAGCCACCCCTGTCATTCCAAATCGGCCACACCTCCTCTTGGCTAATTGAAGAAATTCGAATTACTTTTTAGTTTCTAGTTACTACTTACTAGTTACTAGTTTCTAAGTTCCTGCCTTAAGCACGAAACGAGTTTAAAATTTAAATGAAAACTCGAAAACACCCGTGTGAAATCTAACTGCAACAAAAGTTCAATCGATGTGAGAAGCTCAACAAATTTATAATTAAACGCTGTTTGACGGGCTGAAACTTTCCCGCATTTTCCTGTTGGCGAAAGTGGTAGCTGGCGCGTAAGTTTAGCCAGAAGCGTGGATTGGATCTGTGCATGACGGGACAGCTGTGTAATCAGTGAACACTGGAGCAGCCAGTGTTAGTGCCAGCTCCAGTGACAGGGCCAGTGTTAGTGCCAGTGTCAGTGCGATTGCAAACGTGTGATGGTATGAATTCTGACTCTAAGGTCACAGACGCATCATAAATCGGACGCCTGCTTGGCGTCGCGGCGCGGTGCGGCGCTAAAGTTTGACGTCATTCTTAGGCTTCATTTGATGAAGGCATAAGACGTCCGTTTTCATGAAGCGGTCTGCATACAGAGTGATGGTTTAGTTTTTTCCTCACTAACATAGGTATGCGCAAAGAATTCTACACTTTTATTTTACTCTTTACACTAAAGTTTGAGTAATCTTATAATGTTTGAGTTGCTCCAATATGCAGGCATCGTAACATTTCTAACAACATTCAAGAATGTATTAGCATAGTATTTTTGACGCATTCGAAATCACGCATACATTAATAATGCAGGTTCACTCGATATGATAACATAATTTTGGTCAAAGTCAACTTATCAATTTTCATTAAATGATTTTGATCTATTGTAACGATATTGTAATTGTTGGCATTAGTTGCGGGGCTTTGTCATGTAAAGAATAATTCAAATTCTGTAGCATTTTCTAACCAAATAAACTGCTTCACGTGAAACCAACTAAAATACTGCGTCATGGCGACAACAACAATTAATATCAGTTTATAACAACGCAGTGGGACCCAAGCCACTTGCATAATCTAAATGGTGATACCGTCGAGTAACTGCAAAGCGAAGCAGCACATTTTTTGGTCCCTCATCCCCCCAGTTTCTCATTGATTCGAGTCGTCGTTAGCAAGCAGCTTGCTGGAAGTGCATTTCGTCTTCATGCTGTTTCTTTCGGCGTTTGACGCCGTCGATAATGCAAACTCTTTTTGTGTCTTCCGGGCGCGAACCCCCTAGCCCCCTATCAACCCCATCAACCCCATCAACTCCATCTACTCCATCTACTCCATCTACTCTAGTGAAGCCAGGTTCATCCATTTTACGTTCACGGTTGTGGCAGACGAAGTTTCGAAATCGACGCCCATCACTGTTGCCGTCACGGAGGGTAGCTCCATCAACAAAACAACGAACACAGATCTTCAATTAGCAATGCTTTACCTAGACAAGAGATTCGTTCTCACTACCTACGCTTTTCAAACAGCTACAATACGGTTAGTGAAACTTATAGTCAATATATGATAAGATAACTTTTGATAACAATAACATTTTTGCTCTTGGGACTCTAAAAACTTGTTAAATATGTTATTTAGGTTGAAGAAAGTATAAATAAACGTAGTCTGACAGTTTAAGCTTCCTATTTGCTGTCTGATAGTCTATTTTCTTAATATACATTTTTATATAAATATTCAAAGACATGGAATACAAAATATAAAAGAGATAATTTAAAACAATTAAGACAAAAGTTAAAGTTTGTCATATTGATGAAATGGAATCATTTGTGACCACCAGCTTTCTGTCTTTACAAAAAGGCACTTTAGTTAAATTCTTTGATTTTTTCGGTAACAATCAATGGGATATGTCGGGATTCTTGATGATATCACAGCCAAACCTGTCAATTAAGTCATATAACCCACCGGAGTATAGTAAAACGAACACTGAACCGTATTCCTCCGGGAGTTATCTGTAGTAAGTTTTTGTTCAATACCTGCAATAACCGTTAACAGTAAAATTGAGGTAACATTTAAACATATTTTGAAAATTCCCGCTATTTGGACTAATCCGCAGCCGGCCTGACGCTCTATTGAATCTTGAGGCTTACGAGCGCAAAAATAGTCACGAGTTTATTTAAAAATAAATGGTAAAATAGCGCACAACCACGCATCTACCATGGCAGTGCGTTGCGTTGCGTCCCGTAGTGCGTGCAGGGTGCAGCCGACTAGCCTGAATAGCCGCGACACGACACATACGCAATGCCAGTCACGCATTTACTTTATTCTTCAATTCCCCTCTGTGGCACAGAATGTGCCGGTACCATAACGTCATTTGGGAATAGAGCAGCGTCACTGTACAGAATTGAGCCTAGATAGCAAACCCTGTCGCGTACAACTACGGCGTCGGCGTCGGCCGCCGACGCCGATTTGAGAAACAAACTGAAACCTTGCTAGGGCAAACGAAATTTACCACTCGTCTTTTAGAATTCTCGTGCTAGATGAATAGTGACAAAATGACAATGTAATAAACGTTCACCGAGCGGTACATCACTTTAAACTTCACTAAAAATAGTGATAAACTTTATCTGGATTTTAAATACTGCCGGAAATTTCATGGTAATTTTAAAGCAATTAACTGGCGAATTGTCTATTTTGTTGAAATTAAGCGTCAAGTGAAAACGGTCGATCGGGGCTTGCTTTTTTGTTTTTTTAAGAGAAGGGACATGTTCAAATGCCATGGAGTCCATAGACAGTGGTACTCAGATCATCCATCGCTGTAGATAGTAGATAGTGCAATCGTGCTGCTCGCCTTACGTACTGCTACGGCGTACGGCGCACGGCGTACGCCAGAAGCATTACAATGCATTGCATGCGGTCACCAACATAGGATTTGTTGGCGAAGGGGTTTTCTTCCATTTTATTACCAACGCGTCTTGTACAAGCAACTTTATGTTCTATTTTTTTTCCTCACGCTGGGCGTTCCTGTGCTGTACACGACAATGGTATTATAACTCTAAACTAGCTTGACTAGTCTATGCAGTACCCACGTATTTGAAACTGAATTAGGTAAAACTAAAAAATGAACTCTATTTTCAAATGGTATAGGAACTATATCTGCGTCTTTCGCCAAGCAACTAGTTGCCCGGCATTCTTCACTATAATTCACATTCAGATGCACTAAATTCTATTTATATGAAAACAAGGCTTTCATTAAACCTAGAAAAATCACGCACGATAAGCTGATGCCAATTGTTTATTTCATATACTATGAAGTTATCACGCAATGAAAATATTTGATGCAAATACAATAGTCTGTGTTATTGTAAATATGCATTTCCCATGCGATTTTTTTTTATATGATTTCAATCCACTTTTACGGTAGGTATGTATTTGCAGAAGAAGAAAGCAGGCTATCTGTAATCAGAGTTATGTATCACGCTACACACAACACACATTTTGCCGAGCGAGCACGGGGTGGTCGCGACGTGAGGATAAAAATATGCGGTATGTAATTACGCGTCGTTAAATAATAAGTACGTGCAAGATGCGCGTACTGGAAATGCGGGAAGAATAAATGAAAGCGGCGCTAGCTCGGAGTGAGATTAGATCAGTTCGCGGGTCCATGTAACCGCGAGCACCCATGGTGATTACTGATTACCCTTCCCACACCCAACCACGCCCCTACCCCTTAGCCAGTCCTCTTCCACAAATAAATGCCCGAAGATTTGAAAACTGTGGATGGGGAATTCAATTTTCAAACCAACACTTTATAATTACCTTGGCGGTGAATGACGACGGAATGCTTGTCAAAATGAACACTTTCAGTTATATTTATGGGAAAACTCTGATTTCCTATTTTCCATGCGCATAACCACATAGAGAAATGTATTGCTCTGTAATTATTTGCACATTAGCATATTATCCAGAGTTAGCCGCGGTTATCGTACATCTTTCTTTGTTGATATCCCACTTGGAACTAGTGGCCAGCATGCTATGCCTTATGCCTTATGCCGCATGACCCACCCCTTTCACAGTGCACTATTTTTGCTTTCTCTTCGTCGTGGCCTGCGCTCTCTCAGAGCTCGCCTCGGGGTTCAATATATTTCAACCTTGCTCTCAACGTCCCTGAAGCGGCGTGATGTCTGATTGGCGACAATATCATTGCTCGCCTCTCTTGCAATCATATCGGGAGATTCGCAACTCAGTACACGTCCTATTCTACACCGACTATTGTTATAAATAGGCAATTTGAGAGAGTATCACAATGTTATCCTCTGGTGTTGAACTTTCTGGTGACAGGGCTTGCATTTTGATTACCTGAAATACAAGAAGAAGTTTTGATTTTCTAAAGAACCGCAGGCTTGATGCAGTTTTGTTGGAAACTAAACCAAAAATCGTGGTTTATTTGGTTTTGATTGTTCTTTCGTCAATGGTACGTAAAAACGACCTCGCTGATATGAAAAGAAATTTTACTTTTCACAGTTTTTGAAAAAAGTGTCAAGGTAAAAATGTATAAGTCGAGACGCTTTCTTTCTACGTGCAAAGTGTGTAACAGAACAGTTTAAGCAAATAAGGATTTTGACAATGTAAGTTATAAAACATAACACAATTTAAGACATAAATAATTCGCAGCTATCTTTTCTATCAAGGAAATGATTTGACAAATACTATTTGAACTGGGGTTTGAATGCTAAATGAAGAACAACTAAATTTCCAACGTTTCGTAACTTGTACCTGTTACTTTATCAAGGTTTAAAGCAGTCCTGACAATGTTCCTGTAACAAAAAAAAAATGAAAACAATTATCTAATTGTCAGGACTGATTTAACCCTTGATAAAGTTACAGGTTCAAGGGTTCAAGAGTTCAAGATACGAAACGTTGGGAAATTAAGTTGTACTTCACTTAACATTCAAAACCCAGTTCAAATAGTTTTTTGTCAAAACTAGTGCTTAAGTTATATAAAGTATATATGAGTCTAAAAACCATTGTAAGGAAATGATTATATTTGTTGTTTGCATTTTGGAAGAACTATCTTGTAGTTGACCGCTTCGTGATCGTTTCTAAAGACAGAGATTGTTGTTAAGCTGGTCTGCACTATGAAGCGAGAAATGTGGATTTCTACCTACTTCGGTTTGAAGTAGCCATGATTTCTGCCCCCCAACTTTGGCCAGATTGAAACAGTTGATGAATATTTCTCTAGCAGATTGTAATGGATCAAGACTATTTAACCATTTAAACCTGTCTATAAAAAGTGGCATAATCGACCTGCATAACATAGTAAATATTTTTTCTAAGGTATTACATGTCAGTAGATTTCTGAAAATATAATTACAAAGCAACCAATGGTATTAAGGACCTTCTCATGATATCCCATATAAACCCTGTTTTAGAGAATACATCAATGAGCAGTCAAATCTCGACGTAATTTCACACATTAATACGCTCAGGTGACTGTAAGCTGGAAATTATAGCTGCTGAAATGCATGCCGATGCAAAAGGGTTAGGAAAAGGACTTCACATCCGAGAGTACCAATTAATTAATAATTGTTTTCAAACAGCAATCACAGCAAAAATGAAACATTTAGTATAAATAACTGTGAATTAATTGTGTTTGAAGGGAACAGGTAAAAGTAAACCAACTTTGTTGTATACACGAAACAATCTGCACGATGCACAATTCTGTTTGCATTCGTCTTTCGTGAGTGAGGCATCAGTTTTCACCTTCCGAGTTCCGACTTTGGAGTTTCGAGTGCTATATACTGCGCAGCACCCGAGGCATTGTTTAGCATGACTATGTTATGATTGCGTGCCATGCTAGGGGCGAAAGGGATGGGGCAAGCCTGAAAAGGTCTTCTGGCTGACACTGCACTTGTTCCATCTTTTCTTGCCGCCTCCTTATCGCTCAACGAGCCGCTTTCCCTCCCGACTCCTTTCCCCCCCGGAACCCCTGGTTGTCTACTACCTTAAAGGGACCTCCCAAAGCCATCCATTTGCAGGAAAGGGGATCCTAATCGTCTTGCAACTACTCATCGTATCTACCAATAACCAATGCTACCAATATGGTCAGTCAGATTATGTTGGTCAGCTTTGGACGTTTCAAAAAGCGAAAAGTGGTGATGTGTTTCGTGGGCTTGATTTTTCCACTAGGTTTTTAATGTTTTTCGTCCTTTCCGCACGCTAGGTAGATGAAGGTATTGATTTAGAGAAGTGTGAAATGTTTCTTAGAATTTCCATGATCTTGTCTCTCAACGTACACTTTTCATCCAAACATTCGTGCATACGGACGGTTGGCAGAGGGTGATTTTTTTCCACCTTAATTGTATTCTGCTTTTCCTTATCAGGCAGAGAGTATCGCATAATTTAGTGTGTGCGCGAACCATTCTTTTGTTATCTGGAAGCTAATAGGAGTAATGGCTCGGGGGTAGATGATGGACAAGACTTCGAACTTTGAACGCGACGCAAGCAAACACGATCACCAGCCATGTCTTAGGAAGTGATAATAAAAGTCACGCAAGCATGCACTTATACACGTTTGCTTCTCATAATCTTGATAAAGGGGTCACAAGTTTATGCAACTTATTTGGGAGAGAATTTGCATAAAATAAATCCATTCCAGGATGCGAATTCAGTATTCAAAGCACGGTCAGAAAAATGCTTTTGACAAAATACATTCATCCGATTGCTCATTCATCAATGGTTCACTGTTCTTTTTCTTTTTCTTCAATTTTTCCGCACTGTTTGTCGGTAGTCTTCTAAAGTATAGCAATTAATTTTACCGATTGATATATTCAGAGATAACAAAAAGGTAAATTTGTACAAATCGAAGTTTTCTTTGATGTGTTTTGCGTTTTGCTTCTTCTCGTTTGCTCCATTGTTTGGTGGCAAACCTTTTTAATATTGCTTATATTATGTCTAAGTCGGTTTAGAAAGAAACGCCTTCTACTTCGCTTTAAGTTTCTTGCTAACTTGGCAATCTTATTTATTTTTTCGCCAGGTTCAAATTCAAAGTCTGAAGATGGGCTAACGCATCCAAATGAGCGTGCGATTACAGATATGCAAAATTTCACATTACACCTTTAGATATTATTATCTTACATAGACTACGGTCATGGTAAAAGTTACACGGAAAAAACATGGATGTTCTGGCTAAGAATGGGCACCTAGTGCAAGAAAGTCTCGTGTCAGACGTATGAGGTTTACGCCGGTGGTTTTATTAAGGCAGTGGTGTACACCTTCCTTATAGTGTAGCTTGCGGAGAGATTTTGACCTATTTATGCACTTTCGTAGTCGGTAAACATGATGTTTAGTTAAATAAGCAAACCATGCTGCGAACTGGGATTATTTTTTAATAAAAAGCCCACATAAAAGTCTTGTGTGGCACGAGCAAAAGCATAAATCGTTTTTATAGATTGAAGTTTCACGCTTTTGTGTGCGGTAATGTTAGCATTATAAGTTTGCATTACGGGGAGAATGTAGCAGGAAATTGAAATGTGCAAGACCGCAGTCTTAATAACATCGCGCCGTGGCTTCCCGCTGCCGAGTCAATTAAGTGAATTCTACTTCCATTAAAATCTCCAAGTGCCATCTTGGTTGGAAATTTTCATCAAACAAAAACATGTGCAGACATATATGTGTGCCCTATCTGCAGTGTAATCGATTTAATAAAAAGTGTTTTAACCATTCTAATAGTGAATAAAATCAGATACTTTTTAGGCTATGATGAGCGAATAGCTCGATGCAATGAACACTGAATAGTAAATACCGGTGCGGGAGTCCAGACGGTATTTAGCAATCGCAGTCTCACGAAAAAGAAAACGTTTCTTGATCTCTTTGTGTGGTCAATGTATTATGATATAATACATATTTAAGAAGAACTCACAACCTTTCTTGAGTAATTTTCTTCACTGCCACGGTAAATAAGTTTATCGTTAGATACCTCATCTTTCCATTAAAATGCATTTTCGTTTTCCACAAAGGCGGCTAACTTATATGTATTTAATGCCTGCAGTAAATTTCTTTGAGCTGATAATAACACCGCGCTCTGTTATCGGAGGCTCACAAATTTCGTGCGAATTCTCCTCATTTATCCTTGTCATGATTTTCTTTGCTGGCAAGAATCAGCATATAGCTGGTCACTCAAATTAAATGAAGAATTTTCCTCTAGACATCAATTCTAGGCACAAGGTAGGTACTCTTTAGGTGTGGTCCTTCTAGGTACTCGCCAGGCAAAAGGTAGAACGAACAGATTCTCGCTCCTAAAAGCTAACAACTTCAACCAGAGACTCAAATATAAGTATAGAATCAACTCAAATGTGATTTGAAAATATGTTCGCACTTTTCCGTCGTTTGCTTACATTTTCTCTATTACCGTACTTAGTAATTTCCTTGCGAGTGCCTTTAAAATAGTAAACAACTAGTAAACCATACTCAACTAGGAAACTAGTAACTGCTCAAATTTTCTCGTGCACTTATCTGGCTCTGAAAATCCTGTAAAAAGAATGCCCGATAATAACGAGGCCTCTCGCCCGCCGAATGAGCGAGTGTTTTGCTTTAAATGGACACGATATGCCACAATCCAACATGCAATTCACAGTTCTATAATGTGTGGTCTCCTTTCCTGTCTCGAGGCCTCGTCCATCTTTGTCCCACCACAAAACGACTTCATTTCCTGCGCCACGGGGGGCCCACGGGTGGACCGCTGCCGCCGCCGCCGACGCTAATGAGTCCACAGGCAGAGCTCGTCCTCTCCGAATGGGGGACACAGTGAGTGTGCACAGAGCTGCTGCCTTTGCCGCTGGAACGAAAGGGGTGACAAACGCCGCCGCCACCCTGTTTCCCTTTCTCCTTCATATTCCCATCTTTCCTCTCTTTCCTCTTCAGCGCCTAACGAGTGCCATCACGGAGTGGTTCTAGTAAAGTCCTATTAAATTGATAAAGATACATAACTTAATTTAAATTAAGATATGCAATCAACGATGACATATCGGTACGCGTAGATGAGCTGCTGATTTTACGGCGCGTATTGGTTAGGTGTAGTTTGTTGATAGCTTCCAAGGGCGCGTGGTGCAGTATGTGGTGCTTTAGCGGCTGATGAGCTTGGCGGGTGTGGTTTGTGGTGTCACCTGATTACTAACATCTTGTCTCGTCTGTTGCAGGCTGTGCTTTTCTGACGTACTTCAGCCGGGACAGCGCCGTCGCCGCCCAAGCGGTGTTGCATGAGAAGCGCACGTTGCCAGGGGTGAGTTGACTAACGTTCGTCACATTGTCTCGTATTGGACGCACAGCTTGAATGTAAGAAACCTTGAGAGTGACCTTGATAGTAACCGCGAGTACAACCTTGACATTTACCTTCAACTACCTGGAGTCATGTGTCGTTCAGCCTATTTACGTCGACGAAATATGCAGTGTAATCTTGAGTATAACCTTGACAGTTGCCTTAAAGTGACTGTGTTTAGACCCATCTTTCAGTGCATTTTGTTTTGTAAGCTACGTGGTACAAATACGCTAGTTTATTCATAATGGGTGTTCAACCGGGTGTTCTGCGTGTTTAAGTTAGTTTTATTGTTTCGTTAGGTATGCATTAACGCATGCGTGCAAATCCCACGCAAATACAGAATCGAAACTGTAGAGTAATTATCTCATCTGCTGGCTACTTTGGCCAAAAATCAATTTTAGGGCATTATGCATCAAAGCATTGTAATGAAAACGATGGAAATTTGAAAATGTTTCGCCAGCAGAAGTACAAGAGTCGCAAGTTGTAAAGTATTTTCAGTTAGAACCGCCAGTAAAAATGGCTGACACACACCCTTACATCCTAATAGCATTTATGTGTAAATGTTGCCAGAAGACTGTGTGTCAGCTATTTTTATTAGGGGTTCGTATCCTGAAAAAACGATACCAACTATGACTGTAAACAAAATGTACGTCTACAACGTGGACTTCAAAACACCTTAAGGCTTTTTATTATTAGGAACACTAATAATATCTAAAAAATTGGTGCCCAAATGGGGACTCGCACCCCGATCTCCACCTATCGCGGGTGTTGCGCTAACCTTGAGCTACTTGAACGTGGAGCTACAAGAAGTAGAACCAAGAGGTACCTTGGAAATCCGTCATTTTCATCAAATGCACAAAAAAGCTTTCAAAAATGGCTTGTCCAAGTAGCTCAATTGGTGAAAGCAACACCTGCGACAGGTGGAGATCGGGGTTTCATTACAAGAATTTACAATTTAAACAAGATATCCCACTTTTGGACTCTCCTCGAAAATAATCCTTCCTTTTTGTCAATATATATATGCTTATCCAACCAGATCCTTTGCCCTACAGTGAAACATTCATCCTGTGCAATGACAATTTTTATTTGCATTTTTTTATTTTAATTTATATTTAGTAATTATTAGCTATATAGTATAGCCAGTAACGCAAGCTCATCCATACAACTTTTTATTGCCAACTGGTGAAAAAATAAAATAAAAAAGGTGCTTTGTCGTTGATATAAACGTATCATACAGATGGTTCTAGCTTTCAATAATTATTAAATTTGATCAATCCGCTTGATCTTCGTTAAATAACAGGAGGGGATTTGATTTCGTCATAAAGAAAGAAACGACAACCAAATACGCGCTTGCCTCTGCGTAGTGTTTGATTTGACGATTCCTTTTCGCTTTATTCATCTAAAAGCACGGCTCGGTAAGAATATTGGTCAATACCGGAGCTTCGTAGCTTCTTAGCGTCTCTTCTCTTGACTTGCCAGCCAGACAAAAAAGAGAGCCACTCTACACCCAAGCGCACGACCACTAAAGTAAGATTTAAGCTTCTGGTTCCCTCATAAAGCAGGATTAGAGAGAAGCAAGTAGCGATATGAAGGTAGCCCCCTCGAGTGTCAGGGGACGCAACTGTACATGGCTTGCTTGCAGCGGACTCTTAAAGAACGGTTAGCCTTGCTGCTGTTATTTTCTACCCAGCGCACTCGGTACACAATATAACGCTGATATAAACAGTAATAACGGCACCAAAAGAATCGGCCTCCATATAGCTGGGACAAAGATAGGAGTAGATCCTCATTTGGCCACAGAATTATTTGATTGACTTATTTGCGCCCAAGCATCCTAAGATGTATCTTTTCGGACAAACTGTGTTTTTATTCCGGTAAAATATCGATGTCCTTTAAACAACTTCTGCTTGACATTGGTTCGCTTTTTATGAGAACTGTATAAAAGCTGGAAGGCAACTGCTCGGTGGAGGTGCCAAGTCTGGTGGCTCTGCGGGCTGCGTTCAGGGGCTCGATCATAAAACGTAGCTCGGCTGCCACGTCATTTCACTTGCGTATTCCTGGACATACGATTAAATATTTAGTCTTAAGTTCAGCTTTGATTGTGAAATGTCAGTCGTTTGTCAAACATGATTGATGGGTTGGAATTACGTGCCCTATCACGTAAAGAAAGTGCTCACGCTCTTATATAGCTGCCGTCTCACAAGCCTGATTGTGATAATAAGAATAATTCGAATAGTACTCTTATCATGTGGCTTTAGTTGAGCTTTGAATGTAAAACCATTGAAAAGATGTTCGAGGTAGACACAATCATGCAACATTTTGAGATTGGAACCAAACGTTTTGTGATCTGTCAGTAATTTTTCATCTTTGAAAAGATGAACGTTACATTCGCGAGAAGTAATTGTATCTGTCACGAATTATTGACGGCTCTCTGCGCTCTAAACAAGATATTCTCGAGTTTAAACTTATTTTATTTTTCAGCTTGCCAAACATGGAGATGGATTTTCATCGAACTATTATGAATGGGCTTTTCGTAATTCACTCTGTGATAAGTTTAGCAGCGCCATCCATCACGATATTCTGTGAGAGCTGAGAGCTGAGAAGCGTCCATCCTTAGGTTCATTTATTCTTGATAACTCGCCCGAGCAGTTTCTCGATCTCTCCAAACATCGCTTGCTACTTTATCGGGGCCTTCCGAGTTCCGCTAGCTGCTGATTTCTTTGCTCACATTATACGAGTAGATCAATGAAACGTAGCCGAGCCGACTACTGGCTACCAAATGCGTTTCCATACACTTTCACACTGATTATGAAGAGCTCCCAAACGTTTCTGGGTTACTTGTTATCCGGAAAAATTCAAAAAGTTCGCGATATGAGTGTGAAAAACGCTGGGAATGTTTCATTGGAACTAAAACATATCACGTTTTTAGTTTCCGTCCTCTATATGAAACGCAGTTTTTTTTCATTTTCATTTTAATAAACTCATTCGAGTATACAAATTACTTAAAATTTAAACATATTTCAGTACCTACTTGATTGTTAAATAAAAATACTATAAAGATCCTGCATGAAAAGGGCTTTCCAACTTGTCTGCATCTATGTACACGAATGGCCTCCAATCCGGAACCTATTCGCATGAACATTCAGAAATAACACCCACTGAGTAAATTTCCGAACATTCTTCTGCCATAGTTTACAAAAGGACCTACATTACACTTTTGACCACTTCCCTTGTTTCCAAAGTTTGGAATCTGATCCAATACCAGATCTACTCTCCAGGTATTCTCTACGGATCATGGCTAAACACATCATATGTTGGCACGGTTTTTGGTTGTTTTCTGGTATTCTTACTACGCGACTTGGCTTCCTGAGACAGGAGACTGTGACACTTTGACACTGTGTTCCCCGGAAGCACATTATAATAAATTCTCGTGTGCAAAAAAATATCTCTTAATTCCAAGGGGACGGTATTCGCGGTCTAGCTGCAGGTTGTCTCCAATCGCTATTGTTTAAATATTACTTTCGACGATTTATCTCTGTGCACGCCTCTTCCTCTCCGCTTGTCCCGTTTTGACTGGATTTGGAATATGAAAGAAGCGTGCTACGAAGCGGAAAGTAACACAAAGGAAAACACAAAGAATAAAAACAAGTCGGCTCAGCCAGAAGCGCGCAAAATTGACTGTCGAATTGAATTTTAAAACGCGGAATATGAAAATTGCTTTGAAAACTTCTCTAGGCATGCCTGCAAAGTGATTATTCAAACTGCCACTGCTGGCGCATTCTGTACAGCCAAGCCTAGACCGGGCCAGCCCCACAATAGTGGGCCCAAAGTCCAAAAGCAGCCCACTTCTCAAACTCCGATCTTCGTCTGGAGACCTCACAGGCACCAGCTTCGTCTTTTCTCTATCCTCGAGATCTTAATGTTGCTATAAGGGCCCCTTTTCAAAGAGTGTATGTTTTGTGCCATTATTAAACAATTTTCTCGGATCGGCTTGACTGAAAACTTTGCCTTGCCTTTAATGGGATGGGTATACGAAAGTTTCCGCCGGGAATGAAATATGATGGTATTGGATTTGAACCAATCCTACCGAGTCAAATCATTGCAATTAGTTGGAAATATTCTGAATAATTTATTTCTCTCTGGCTAATGATAACATTTTTCGTAGCAAATGGCCAGTAGGAATTTCAGAGTACCCATGCTTCTTACCACTAAAGCAATGAACCGAAAGTAGATCAATGTTACTCTCCTCAGCGTGAGATCGTGAGACCAAAGTTAACACTTCACAGCGCCCATTAGAGTTCGTACACTGCGGCAGCCAACGTGAGAATTGGTTGGGTGCAACCCACATGCAGAATAATTACTAAAATGCAAGCATTTTTAATGAAAAAAATCGGCACGCTTAATTGAACTTGAGCACGGAATCAATGAATGTGAAATAACACCCTACGAGTAGCAAGTGTCACGAACTTAAATATAATTACACATTACGAGTGAGTAGGACATGAAGCTGATAGAAATTATCAATTACAGTTTCGTTCTTGGTGGTCATCAACAAATTATGTGTTGACCGCATTACAGCTTAATGACTCTTGGTTATGTAAGCCTAGGATTTTGGAATCACTTTTAGTAATTTTGTGTTCCGCAGCAGATTGGAAGATTGGAGATTGCAACTTGCAGTTTAGAGGCTTGGCATAATAGAATTCCAGGTTGCCATCTTGACTGCACCAAATTTTCTATCGTAGCTGTCTTTGATGGAAGTTTCTACGAGTTTTTCAGCTACCTGAATACACTTTTCTTCAGTAAACGCCAAACTACGCCCTTTATAAACGCAAACAATGAGTACACGCTTGTAATTTACGACACACATCCGTGTTCTTCTTCTTAAGATGTGCGGTACCTTATTACCTGGCACAAAGACACTCACATTGGTGCTATGTGTCTCAAATTAAGACAATTATGCGTAATATTTATTGGATTTCTTTAAACGTTTCGGCTGTGGTGCGGTGACTCATCTCGGAAGTAACTTAATTCATACTGCACTTCCTTACTGAACATTAAAGCTGAAAATATCCTAGATTCCTGTGTTGTATATAATTCAAGAATTAAGAAATATCTTTTTAAGTAACAATGTAGTATCATTGCGAGGAATTTATCTGCAAGATGTTGCCATTGTAATATTTTTGTAATATCGTCTGTACAGAGCAGCTGAAAAGGACAAAGAAATATGATTAAGAAAGTTTGAAGCAATATTAAGTAAACAATATGGGCAGGAAAATCTAATAGCGTTATCTGGGTCATGTTGTAAAATAGCAGAGATTTAGGCTTACAGCATGCCATAACCTTGCTGTTGCCATCACTGTTACTTGGCTCTAGAAAATAATGCCGAATAATTTTTAGCTGTAACGATATCGTAACAAGCCACTCGTAAAATTTTCTACTGAGCTAAAAATATAATTACGTGTAAAAGTGTGCACGAGTTTCGAGTCAAATTATGACATAGAAATGCTTGTTGTCGTACTGAAATAATTTTTGATCGACTAGATTAGATCATAATTTTACGTAGATTAATTTCTAGGCAGCACGCAACTTGGAATACCGCGTGACAGTCATTTGAAAAAACAGCCCACTCTAATTCAGCACGACTGCAATAATAATGACAACTCACAACATTCATCCGTCGTATCGCAAAACAACCAACTTATTTCGACGATTCCTTAGGTGTCAATTGCATTCTGAATCTAAAACATTCAGTCTCTAACAATATACCATATCCGCGTAGCGGAATGTGAATTATAAATTGGGCACACCAATAAACAGTATATTTTTTTGTAGGCTTCTATGTAAGCAGCAATCCGAAGAGCCATGTCCGTCCTAGTTCTGGTCTCGAACAATAACAAACGCTGATAAAAAAGAATTGCTCAATCTATCCTCTGGGCTATCGTGAGACGAAATGACAAACGTTGAACCCCCAGCTACGAAGAACTCAATCATTTACAACCACCGATAATGCTCGTTCCAGTGGCCTCTGCTCCACACCGCACTTTTCATTATTCAATTCCTGCTTAATTTCCACTGAAAGATACAGTAAACTTGAAGTTTGAATATCGACACATCGGACCTATTTATTGCCTAGTCCCATTCGCTGGCAAGTAACATAACTGTAGCCATTACAATCGAATGAAATTACTCGATAAAAGTAGTGCCATTCTGACATTGACGATTACTCTAAGATGCATGACGGCAGAAGGTGTTGCAAGAAGAAGCCAGAATGGTGTTAGTACCTAACATAGATGAGTATGGGCAGGAGCGAGTGGGTGTTCGTCCGTATCACTGATGTCGACATCGGCTTCGGTGGAGGGTCGTTGCAGAGTTGACGTAATCCATGTTTGATGGACCTCTCTTCATCGTCCCTCGACCACCTCTGTTCCCCTCCGCCGGTCTCTCCAGTGCATTCCGTCCGGCCGTTGGATAATGCCTGTTTTAATATTGAAGGCTTGGCACCCCAGTCATAATTATGTGCGCTTTCACATGCAGAAAGTTACAAATCAAGGGGCTGTCGAAACTACCAAGAGAGGACCTCTTCAAAAAAAATATGTTCCTCTCACCGTTAAGTTCTCTCTCCAGTTCTTTCCAAGAGTAATTCCAGTTTCTGTACTAAGATAATTGGCATAGTTAGTGTTGGCTTGGTCCGGATGCCGGCACTTGCACACGCAGTATGTCGCACTACATCAGGTGCTGGGGGCAACACGGATATCCGACATCATCTCTCGTTTCTTGAATCTAACACTTTTCCTCGACTGCACTCCTTCTGCTGGCTTCCTGCGCAACCCTCCTTTTTGATTACAAATGTACCGTTACACTGAACTATTTAAGCGGGACCATGGTTCAATTTTCATGAGACTTATCTGTCTGATTGAAAACAATAATTTGTCCCCTTAATTTGAAAATCGCTGAGCCTACAAGCTTTTAGACGGTGATTGTGTCGTAATGATGTACCCCTTATGTCTATACCCTTTCCATGAAGTGGTTTAGCCGAGCAGCGAGCTATGCGAACCTTGCAGAAGCTGGTTGCCAAACGCACCCGTATTGACTTTATACCTACTTCTTACTTCCTACTTTGCGACATAACGTCAGATCTCCATACACACGAATGGGTGTTTTTGTGCCTCGTCTTTGATTGCGTGATCCGAGTCAGGTATCTTTGCCAGGTATCTCTCCCGTCACCCTAGGCGCGAATCACAGCATTGCGAGTCTCAATTGTGTGATGTGTACCATTTATATGGCTCGGTCTTGGATTTCATTTGCAAGTTGGCACTTTGTCGGCGAGCAACGGATTATTTATGGCGGGTCTCTTTCTTTCCTACAAAACATTTCACATCATCATCACATCTCGTTGCTGTCGTTTTCGAGCGAAGGAGTCGTGCCTTTTTATACTTTTTATTTAACATTTTGCACATTTTCATGAATGATTCATGCCAGCCATGATGGGCTAGGGTATATACTCATCTTAGAACTCATCAAGTCACGCATCAACCCTACATAAAACCTCAACAAGGGCGATTTCTGTATTCTTTATTCAATGAAACGCGACCTTAATAAAAGTTCCCCAATTCATTTTCCTTTCATCATTTACTCGTAGACTTCTCATTTCCTTGGTATATCTCGACGTGAAGCACATTTCGGGATCGCAGGCTAGGATAACATGAATTTATGTCATACGATGTCATTTCCAGGCAAGAAATGTGGTGCAGTAATTGTTTAGGAAAATAAAATCTAGGCTTTTCCATTTCTTTCCAAGAAACTGGCATGGCATGTAGGATTTGTTCCTGAATCCATGCGGAACGGCGTTTATTAAAATTTTCTTCTAAATCCTGGAGCAACGAGCGAAATGCATGTGTTTCGTAAGCATACAGCTGAAAATCACGGAGCATCAAATGCAATTTTCTGCATGTTTTACCTAGAGAAAAAGCAGTTTCCGTGCTTTTCTCTCATCTCTTGGATTTCCACTCTAAAGCAAACCTAAAGAAAGCCTACACATGCACGAACCATGCTCGCTCCCACTTTCAACTTTCCGGAAGGAACTGACGTAGTACATTTATTACCATATTTGTCAATTTTTGAAAGCATTTACAAAAAAGAAAGCGATGCCATAAAATTTTGCATAATGAAGCTGAAGCATATCTTAGTGTAGAGACTCTTTGTTATTTTATCTTCCTCGGTCCGTAAAAAATAATGAGAAGATATTTTTAGTTAAGTCACTCACGATCTTATTGTACTTGCACTCTTTGTTTATAGTGTACACTTTTTGCTGGATTCTTAGAATTTTGATAACATAGAAAAGCAAATCATTCAAGTAAAATAAATGATGAAGATACATCTGTGAATGTGCATTTGTAAGGGATTTGTTTTCGATAGTTACATGTTAACTAAAAACTGTTTACTACCAAGGTGTTTATTAAAAAGTGTAGTACTTTTATTAAATTATTAAAACCATTAATGTTTGCATTGATAACGCATTGAGTGCCAACGACACCTTTCAATCTAGTCCGCCAAATTTTCTCCAACTCAATGTCACGATATATTCCCATTCAGCTGCACATCAATGTTCTTATTCTGAAAAAAATTAAAAACTTAAAAGTGCAGTACTGTACTTCCTGCGAATTTTTTATGAACGAAAAAAAAACTCGAACTTCTTATGTTGAATAATAAGAATAAGATTTCTCTGTAGACTTGTTGCTTTTATAAATGAATTGGCACGCACGCCTCATGGCGCTGCTGAATATTTTGATAACATTACTATAATATCATTTAGAGTATACATATTCAACTAACTTCATATTTCCCTGAGCCTGGGTCAAAACCTATCTCAACAGTCCAATCTGCAACCGCCTCAGAGTCGCCTGCAGAACCGTCTACATGGTAGCGTAATGCTATTTTCAAACAATAACCCAACTTATATTACCTAGACAGCATCGGGGCCGTAAGTGATTCTAACACATGGTTCAGGTCTAACCTCAGTGGCCAGATTCTAAGAGGATCTAAATGTGAAGCTTCTTGCAGTCCAATTTATTTCGAAAAAAGAGCCAGATTTCGTTGACCCGCATGGCTGTAGGAAGGAGGACTCTTTACACTGGGTCAAGCTTACGGTGAAATTCAATTTGTCGAAGTTGGTTGCTTGCAGTTGGATTATAACCGTTAATTGAATACAGGAGCTGGACTCTCAGCTAATGAATCCAATCAGAGTTACTGAGCTGAAGAGCTTGGGAATTGCTTTCATCGTTCGCATTCCCGTATACAAAATCATCTAACCATATGCGTTTTGCCTAAAGTTAAGTTAGGAATGGAATAGCTGACCTTCGCTTTGATAGAAACAGCGAATTGTTTCCAGTCGTCTTTAAATTTCACTCTGTCTTACGTAAAGGTGCGTTTGAGTGTCAATTTTCGAAAGATAGCATGTATTTCAACTTCAGAGACGGCTGCACCAAATGTTCGTTTTGATGAGAAATCCAGATAGAGTGTCATTATCGGACTTGTCTGCATACTTTATCAACGTTTTCAGTGTTCCAAAGTTCCCAACAATGTACAAGATCAAATGAGAAAGGATCGCGATGCGGCGAGGAGCGGAGCTCCTTTTTCTTCTCCGTCGATTTTTCCTAGAAGGAGCGCATCTGCAATGCAATCATAAGTTTTATCATTGAAGAGTCCTTCTCGGCTAGCTCCTTCTTTTGCTTCTCCCTAGAGAAATGCATGCACTTTTCAACAAAAAGGCGAAGCCGTTGTTTTTCCACCATAAAATGTTTTGTTAGTAGTATGTTTACGTATATACGTACACCGCAGAAAGAGGAAGCCATCTCTTTCGAGCTCCCATTCTATCACAGAAAATAATATTTCACGTTTTGCCGAAGTAATTCTATATTCCGTGAATCTGGTTTTGACAATTGAGACTTTTTTTTTCGGAATGCAGCCATATTGTGGAAAACGTGAGACACTGCAAATTATGAAGCGAAAAACAGCGCGTATTGTTGCAGTGCTCGCAATGACGGATTCACAGTGACGGCCAGTTAATTACCGAACGCAATGAATCACAATATCACTGCCACGCGTTTTAGCGAGCACTGCCAACCGGCACCGGAGACGTTCTCTTAACTAGTAAATTAAACAATAAATTAATCATCGAAATAAATTAATCAGAGTCACAGACATGAGAAATTCATAATGGGAATTTGAAAATATAACTGGTGCTGATTACCGGGTCACTGTTTAAGGAAGTAGTTTGAATGCAGTCAGCTTTGTAGTCAGCTGCCGAGATTCGATATGCCAGACTGTTTGTGGGGGAGCCGCATCGCCGAGACCAGAGGTCGACTTGGTACGAGAATGGAATGAAACCCTCAAGCTGCCCGTGCCCGTTTCCCCACTGCCCACTGCCTCGCTGCTATTTGCCAATTGGATTCTCAGGCGGTGCAGAATCCTTGCGGTACACTCGCAGTCGGCAGTCGGATTCCACAGAATATGAGCCATCCTTATTCTCTCGCTTAGCAACTAGTAAGAACGGTGAATCCTTAAAGCTTGCCATTTTGTTTCAAGTAATGGACACAAACTCGGCTCCTCCACCGTGACGAATATTTTGCTCTTGCTTCTTTTAGTTAGAAGCAGCGCAATTTTTGCAGGTTGTATATAGCAAACAATAAATCGATATCGTGCAGCTCGTTTGAATTTGTAAGTATGTACGTTGCGTGTACACAATTAACTCAAGCGACGGCCACGTGGCAGCTGGAATGGCTCGTGGCTGGGAAATGGGCATCGCTCGGTCTCAGCTCTAGGCTCTAGGCTCCAGGCACTCTGCACTCGGCACCCGGCATTGGAAATGGCATGCAGCCCACTCCGAGACCCAGTCCCAATTCCAGTCCCAGTTCCAGTCCAGTCCCAGTTCCAGTCCCAATTTCAACGTTGGCCAGCTCAACGTGATCCCAGCCTCACCACACATTGGCCCCACTTACGTGCTGGACCTAGTGACTGATGCGTAGCAGCTGATATGCTACCCACAACCTACCCTATCCAATTTCATTCCAATTTATACTCCGACTATGCAGACTGAGAGAAACATCCGCAATGCCGATGCAGTGAACACTTCCCACAAGAAAAGTGATAAGAATATATATCTCTTTTCCGATTTTAATATAGCTCTGTATGAAACAGAAAACGATATTTTCCTACCGAGAGATTCCTGTCGAATTGCCGGTATAACTGTTAGATTCATTCGGAGCTCCTTTATTTTTTTTTCGAACGAATGCTGATAACTGCCGCGGATTCTTGCCTCTGTCGTGATCTGCATAATGTCGTGTACAAAATTAGCCAGCAGCCAACTTGGTAGTTGACCCCTCGCCTCTACCCCCGCCTGCCTCCCGCTCCCACAGCGGTCCCTTCCTCCTCGATTCCCGAAACTGCAATTCCATTCGAAACTAATTCGGGCACAGATCTGAAGGGTTGAATAGATGGCACTAGAAGTTCTCGGAAAGATCGTGGTACCCACGTGTTGATTATTTCGATGGGTGAATTAGAAGAGTAAGGGGGGCGGGAGAAGAGGAGGGGTAGCTTAGTGCTATAAAGGTCAGAACGGGTCAACTTAAAGACGGCTATGCACACGGGAGAGACATTTCGGGCCCCAGAGGACCTAACATTAATAAGCTCCATTGTGCTTTCATTAAAGTTTATAAAAATGGTGACATTTCATGGTACAACTCACACGAAAAAATAATTAACAAACAGAGAGGAAATAAATTTCATTTTAGTGCGATTTTCCGAGCATCAACTGTGTTGCTGGCCACTGGGCAAAGGGGCCGGAGTGGAATCGTTTTGGGACCAGCACCGCATTTTCCATAAGACCCACATGGGTCATGTGAAGCTGTTAATGCAGATCTCGGTTCTCGTCGACTTAACGATTGCCGAAAAACGTGCGATAACAAAAGAGTGCCCTATCTGTTTTGCTGCAAGCAACAAAAAGCAGTGTGTATTTTTAAGCATGTAATTAGCGCAAATAAAAGATACCATGAAGATATTTTTTTGGATGGTTTCATGAGCTCGTGGAATTGCCCGTCAGTTGTAATATTCTCAAAGAACTGTTTCACTTGAAGCTCGTTTCAAAGTCTAGACAACAAGGTTGCTCCACAAAGAGCGATAAGCGCTCTCGGGGAAAAAGGTTTTAATGGAGGTAAAAATGTAATAAAAGATAAATATGGAGATGAAGAATACTTAAAATTAAGAACGCTTTTCCCCAATGGCTGCTCAATACAGTAAAATGTAGCTTCGAGAAGCAGCTCAGATTACAAGCCATGAAGCTCTGTACTGAAAGTTTTGCTTGAAAAATAAGTTTCATCAATCAGCTTATTATGTAAGGAGGTGTCGTGCAAGCAATATTGAGTAGGAAATGAGATGTGCATGGCTGTCCTTGAAAGAAGCCTGCCAGATGCCATTGTTGCGCTTTGAGATTTGAGCGATTTGTTGTGTTCAGCGACGCACTGTTTTTACATCTGGCCTTTTGGCACTGGTCAATTGGTATCGGTAAATAAGTCGATGTTGATGAAAATCATTGCCGCCTACTCCTGACGAAAAGCACCAAGCGGACTTCCGGCCCAAAGTCCCTTCCGAAGGATGGTTCAACTCGATGTACAGGATTCCTTATACATCTTGTCCAAGGGTTGATCAGCAAGGTGCGTGAAGTTGTTGTACTCTAACTTCAATCCCCCCAATCTTACTCCGAACTGAACTGGTATTGTGTATGATACTCACCTATCCAATACCTGACCCAGCGCAGTGTTGATGAACTTCAGTTACCTGGTGATCTGATGTTACCAAAACGCCAATCCCTTTTTTTTTTTAGATATGTTCACCTTTTATAACACCTGTTGACCGTGGAAAGAATGATCACAAACGATGACAGAAAACCTAACCTCGAAACTTAACCTCGAACAAGAACACACCTAACAGCACCAGCAAGGTCTTTCGAACCCCAAAACACTTTATCTTCAATCCAAATTGATTTCCTCCCAGAGACGCCTTTTAACTGTTAACGGCGAGTCAAGATTCGATATTTGGAAATCTATAAAGCAATATTATTTTTGTCTGCACCACCGGAAGTTTTGGAAGCGAGCACTAATCCCGGGGACTTACAGAGTATTATTACGTCGAAAATATACAGAGAGTCCAATTAAAAGTTTTCTCGCAATTCTCGAGCACGGACAGCGGACAGACGCGTTCGTGTGTTAGTTTTCTACTGTAGCAGCTATAGATCTGTGTGCTTGTGAGCCTGGGAGGTTAGCTATAGCCAGCAGTAGCAGCCCTGGAGCCATGAGGGGCCGGGGCCATGAGGGGCCGGGGCAAGCGGACGGGGGTGTTTTTATTCATTTACTGGCCGTCCCAGAGGAACTACACCTCTTCATTAACTATTTCTAATGTAATACATAAATATACCTTGTTTCTATTGGACAATGTTAAAAAAATAGAAGCTGCTTTTAAATCGTATTAGACTAAAAAGTGAAATAAAAGGAGCAAATGAAAACAGTTCTCAAATAATTTATCATCCAGTGACATTCGATTTAGAAATTTGTTTCAGCTATAGACGACGCTCGTAAACCGTATCGATAAAAACGAATAATTTATAAATGAATTCAGGACAGCACAAAACTTCTGTATTTACAGGTATCTACGGCGATTGAAAAATTATTTAAAAAAGTGTAGAACGGACTATTAATTTTTCATTCGAACTGGAAATGTCTTTAAAATAATCTATGCATCTACATTAAAACAAGTCGTAACGAGTACCTGCACATAGGCGCACCACGAGCTGGCATGCATATTATCCGAGTGATGAACGAGTTGTATGCCAGAAATACACCAGAGGGTGGTAAATTAACAAAGGAAGCGGCAGAACCTCCTAGCGTTACTCTTTGGCGAGCCCAAAACCAACCTCCTTGCAGAAAGCTGCCGGAAAGAGGGCTAAATAATGCATCTCAGCAGCCGACCTGATATAGTTTCAAGTCATTGCACTAGCATACCATCATCTAATTCTATTTCAGGCCTACGTTTAGAACTTTCGCGAGCGTCTGTGAATTAAGCATGCAGTTCCATTTACCATGTACTCTGGTCAAAATTACATTTTAAAGTTTCATTCAAATTAAACCATTTTCTATCTTATGTAAATGACACTTAATGGGTATTTTACATGAGATCAAACTGAGCTTTACAATAATACAGTGTGTATCGTCATGTACCATCGTGAGATCACTATCATTTTCTTTGAAAATAAGATGGCCAATCTCTTTTCTTTATCTTCATTTATCATCTTTTACCGGCATCTTGCAGGTAGCTGCCGAGTTGGTGGCAGTAAGATCAAGCATAGCATCTAGCAAATCTAAGCAGCATTCTGTACCTAGTGTCTGTCAACGCCACCTGAGGCTACGGAGTACATCCCCACATCCCCATCTCACTCAACTTTGCTCCGGCGACATGTGACGTGTTTGTTTTAGTTTTACTAACAGGCTACGGTAGTACGTAGATTTCCCTGACGTCGGAAAAGCCGAGAGATATGCGGCCTATTAGCTTGCAGCCCTATAAATATACCACACGTGGCATGCAACCATTGCATATCATTAGAAAAATGCAATAAACTGCACTTCAAGCTCGTCTATAATTCTTTTGTAAAGTGAACCTGACTATTAAGATACGCCAAGTCCTCACGTGCTACTTGGTGAATTAGCCGTACTGGTGGCATATCTTAGTAAGGTTACATAATGATTTATTTGTGCACCATTAAGTCCGTACAAGAGGCTAGCCTGCAAAAAGAAGGTGCATCTGAGTGAAGGTTGAAAGTAGAAACTGACCAACCACTGCTTGAGCAAGATGCTAATGCAGGCCGTGGCTGCTGGTATTGTGATAACCCGGTTGCTGTGAACGGGTTGAACCGGGTTCCGTGTCCCTGATGGTGTGTTCTGGGATCTAAGTGCTGGGAACCGGATACTGGGAACCTGTGCTGGGTGCTGGCAACCGTGCCCCCCCCCTCCCCCCCTATTAAAATGACGCTCCATATTCTGTACTGAGGCACCCTCACTCGACTCACACATGGGTCAGGTGGCGACTAGCTGACAACCCATTATCAGCCACTTTTAAAACCTCTCTCACTTCGGGGAAAGTCCCGCTTCCAGAACGGTCTCTAAGCGATCGAATTTAACAAGACGATAAAAAAAATAGAGAAATGTATGTTCTTACCAGTTCTTTACTCACTTTACTCTAGGCAAATGCGGCAATGAACTGACAAATGCAATGAATGCGGCACTGGAATTCTCTGAGGGAACTACTCCTGGAATGCACTGATGTACGGTTCAATCGCAACAGTATTGGTTAAAATTAAATGCAAGTGAATGTCGCTCGTTTCAATAGTGACAAGGGTCTGAGGAATTATAAGAAAATGTGCTAGTTTGATGGATTTTATTATTCACAAGAAAACATGCACTTAAAAATCCTCATGTAGTGATTTTCGTTTCTTCAGTTTTACGGCTTGTATTCAAACGTGAAATAATTGCATATTCGATGAGAAAGCAATTGGCATCGAGACGGTTAGCGTTTTTTTTTCGGTCGATATTCGAAAAAAACGACAATTGCATACGGTCGTTTATCGTGATCATTCCTCTTGATCCCCTGCTTTTCAGCGAGCCATGGACACGTATTAAAGGATATAAAGGCGATGTAATGAGGATAACAGTAAATCTTTTCGCTCAACCTGTATGGTCAATACATTTCTCATCCGAAACAAGAACAAGTCCAATTTCGCCAACTAGCGGCTTGCCGTGCCACTAGGGCTAGTACGTCTTCAAGCAGGCGCTGCCTTTGCTTCGGGTTTCCCTCGGATTTCTTTCGGGTTTCGTGCAGCCTTAAGTTGCTGCTGTCGAGAAAGTATTTCATTTTCTTGCAATCTCACAATCACGGATGTCTAATGTTTTGTCGCAATTGCTGTATGCTATTTCTTCACTAATATCACCATACCTGTCAGCCGGACAAGCGAACAGTTTTCTTGCTCGCGAAATGTCTTTGCACGAATTGGAAATATGTCACCGGAAAGCTTTCCACACATTCCATGTTAATTGCGTTTTGTAAGGCTGATGCATAGAGTTGGCATGAACTCTTTGAGATTTTTTTTCAATACATAGGATTTTTCAACGTTTTCAAATTTTGCATGAAATCTTACTTTTCAAATGGATCTTTATAGAAAGTGCCACTGAAATTGATTTTGTAATTCGAGTCAAAATGACTTCACTACGTTGCTTTACTCGTTGATCTCATAGTATTGGTAAGCCAGAACCTTGAGCCGATCAAAATATTCGACCGATTTCTTGCAATATTTCGGAAGCAATTTCACAGAATCAACTTTTGAATTGATAAATGTCAAGAAAAGTTTCAGGAAAACACTCATTATAACGTCAATACATTTTTAATCTCAAAAGTCTGTGACGAAATGTAAATATCGTGATTTTGTTATATGTGATTTTCCACAAGATTTCTTGAATGGAAAAAAATATGATTTCATACGTATATTTTTTTAATAAAAAAACATGATCCCATTTTGTTGGTGGGACATATTTCGCTGGACAAACTTAAACTTCAATAAACTCCATTGAATTGAGATTCTTTCCCTCCCTCGTTTAACAAACACAATTACAGCACGTAATGTACTGCCAATGAAATAGTACATACTTGTTAGTGTTTCTTAAAATGTTTGGCACCTCATTTATTCAATTTTGAGTCCCACTAGAAAATATTGTCTAGGCTTTGTAATAGTTTTCAAAAGACAACTAGTGAATTAGACAATTCCTGACAACTGCTGACTTAGTAAGAACCTGTGACCTTAAATAACTTTCGTCCACTTTTTTTAAGGATTAAGTCTCCGACTTATCCCAGGTACAGATATCAAGAGTGCCGTACTATGAAAATACTATTTAATTAATATTGCCACCTCTGAGGCTTGTTTTCCGTTATCAAGGCGAGGCGGCGACAATTTTCTAGTGCCGTGATCCATCAGAAGATGTCTGTCCGTCCGTGCTCTCAGCTCTAACGACGCGCTTATCTGTCAGCAGACAGTGTATAGTGATATCGCAACCCAGCCCCTGCCCCCACCCCATCGAGCCTAATCCTCTGCAAGGTTATTTATTAAAGTCACCACTGGGCATTGCTGTTAGTGCTGCCAGTGCTGTCAGTTCTGTCAGTGCTGTTAGTGCTTAATTCTAGTGACGCATGCTCACCACCTCTTTTCTTTCCCTCTACAGAATATTATCTCGGTCGTGCCAGCATTTGATTCGTGACTCCTTGGGCTACACCCCATATACCCTAAACCTTGCTCACCATGCTTTTATAGACCAAACTCGCCCTCGCCAGTGATGCGCTTACTGATTTCTTCTTGAAAATGCACAAAACCTACTTTTTTATGAGTAGTGTCTTTAAGTTAGAAGCTCGACTCTACGACACTTGAACGTTCTTTGGCACCATTTTTCAAGATAAACATTCATCAGCTTCACGCTATAAGCTTAAACTTCCATGGGATGATATTGACTAGAGCTTGTCTTTCCTTCGTACTGGGAAGTCTTACCCGACGTTGAGACAGTTTGCCGATGCGCTCACTTATCTTGCAAACGTAGTTTCTCATTTGATTTCCCAAGCAGCTCGCCCTTAAGACTCTGTATATCTCGGTCCTCCTTTGTACACAAGATAATTTATCCACGAATCTGTATTACATATATTTTGTAAATTCATTTGTTACGTCTCTATAGTGGCTACCACCAATTGGTCGTTCTCTTGGACACCAGGCAACAATACCTCTTAGTTGTCAACGCACTTTCTTTAGATAAAGCTCTTAGAACTGGATAATGTGTGCATTTTATACTTTCTTAAGACACCCGGGTACCCGCTGCCATTTCTGCGGCATTATCTCGAATTCTCTTGCCGAGAATTATATTGTTACCGACAAATTGAACCAACGAAGAAAAGGGTTCCGCTTCCAGCAAGAGCGTTGCGTGTCTGAAAAGATTTTGAGAGGACAATTCCTTTTCAGCGAACCGCTTCCTGCTCGGAAAATGTACAATGTGAATAAGATATATTATTAAAAAAGTATAGAAATATACTGATTCAAGCAAGCAAAGGATTTCCCTCTTGGTTTTATGTTACCATAATAACATATTATTTTGTTTTTGCTTGATCAATGGTGATAGCGACGACTGAGTTGAAACTAGTTAATATGCGCCTCACGCCTGGTCTCCATATTTTCTATTGTTCCTCTTCCAGTCCACGACTCAGTGCTTTGTCTTAACCTGAACAAAAAAGGACAGAAAACAGCAAAGTAAAAAATACTATGGAAATGCCATACAATTTTGCTTCCGTCGATCTTCGCGCTATGACCTTATGAAGAAATGCTTTCTCCCAGAAAAACCCTTCTCATGGCCCATTGGGAGAGAAATTTGAAACGCTCTGGAGAGAGGAGTCTTTTTGTTCGATTTCCAGCCCTTGTTTTCCACCTAATCAGGAGCAGGCGCTAACGGGGAAACTGTCGTTTGGATCGCTGACATTCTGAACCCAATGTTCGTCAATGGTCCTGTTGGGCATTTGTTTAATGATCTTTGCTTATCTTAGAAAGAGTTTTTGGAGACTGTCCAACAGAATAGCGTTTGATGATCTGAGAAAGCACTTGATAAGCAATATCATTTCTGTCTAGGACTTGGGAAAAACTTGTGACAGGAAACTCGAGAAGGGAGATAATTATTATTCTTTCGAAGCATCAACAATCTTATGTTTGTGCACCATTTCACACGCGTAACTCATATTCAATTCAATGCAATACTTTCCCATGCGATATGATTTGGCACTCTGTCTTACACAATGTGTTTATCCATGATGATAGAGGTTGCATTCATGGCGTATGGTCATTTTTCATATGTGTCAGAAACGCATAGGACTTGTCTTTTAAACAGCCGTTTATTATAGTTATTTATACCCATAATTTTCGTTCTTTTCAGTAACAATTCTCTAAAATAAATTGTGTAAGTCAAATGTCTCGGGTAGGTCTTTTCGTTGGGAACTTTTACTCTAAAAATGTATCAATGTCAGAAAAAGGAAGAAGAATGCAACAAATTGGGAACTTTCTATTCTTTAGAGATTTTAGTGCCGACCACGTCAACTCGAGTGAAACCGCAGCGTTGAAAATCGAATTCCATATTATGGCCAACATCTTACGTCTTTTACCAGAGTTATTTCTGAAGAAAACGTGATTGATCAACTGCCTTAGATTACCGATCAAGCATTACGCTCTATTTAAGGTCAATACTCATTTACTGGATGCGCTCGAATGGAGGAGTAATGACGATTAAGACCTACCCAAAATAGACATATCGGAACAAGATCAAGAATAAATTACGTGAACATTAAAACTCAAGGAACCGTTTGGACTTTACACAATCGAAACAAGCCGAGCAAAGAAGCATTGCGCACTAGCATCGACACAACTAAGTTCAATTTCCCTGTGACCCAAGGAGGTGTCAGCTAATCTCAGATTAGTAATTTAATAACCATTGGGGAGCCGAAGTGGGGATGTTGCATTTGTGCACCTTCAAGTTAAATTCAAAGAAACGAATATTTTCCAATCTTTTATTCGTTTACTTGCTTTTTTCGTGTAATATTAGCGACATCTTTGGAGTTGTATTTTGGCTGAAAGGTTAAACGAAATAACGATTTTATTATTTGCAAGTGACAAGGTGACACTTGCAGTAACAACCCCACCATGAACCCAACCCACATGGCGCGTGATTCTAAACTAGTAGAACTAGTAGAATTATAAGTATGTCCGTTAAATTTGTTGTGCTCTTTGTGCTAATGCTTAAGCTTATGCATATGCTAGTGCGAATGTCAATTGTGGGTAGACCGAAGGAGAGACTCGCAGCAGATTCGGTGTTGTAGTGACTGCTTGCTTGGCACACTGCATGTCGGGCCAATTATCTGTCACTTCTACTTAGTGACATTCGAAAAGTGTCGTGAATTGACGCGACTTGTCGCGAATTTTCGCTGAAATCCACAACGTGATAGCGTGGTAAAGATGCAAGTCCTGGTCCTTGGTGGTGGTGCAGCCGGCACGAAAACACAAGCAGAGATCCCAGGGGCAGATCCGGGAACAGAGACCGCGGGTTGACCACATGCATGCGAGCTGCTAGCCCGCATATCTCATCCTGCTCTCAAAACACACCCACTAGCAAACTTGAAACATTGAAGATGCTCATAGTTTTGCAAGTACTTACTTTAGTTAGTGGAACATTCTACTAATGACTTGAAGCTTGTACGCATTCCGTATTAGCATCATGATGCCAGGAAAAATATGCACATTCACTCTCACATACAAAACTGATAGAGATAATTAAAACAAAAAGTCATATGCGTGGTATGTAAATACACAGTTGACAGCTTGAAGTGGTAACATTTTCATTTCATCAGATATTCGACTAGTGTTAACCTCTAGGTAGAAGCGATTCATTTTTCATTACATTTGTGGTCGATGACAACTCAAATATTATGGTGAATTGCGTTTTGAGTATTGAAATCACTTCTTTTTCATTCTTTACTCAACGAACCTTGTAACCAAACGCTGAACTGACTCAGCCATTGTAAGTAATGGCTTCTCCAAACGCGGAAACATTTATTTAGTGCATTTAATTCAACATTTATTTATTTATTGGCTAGACCTCGCGATGTTTTAAAGGGTATGTGACCTCTCTATTCCTGCAATCCGTTCATCTTAACGATGATGAGCTCATCCGAACTACTGCTACGTTTGTGCTTATGTTGCTGTGTTAGTCATTGATTATATGTTCAGAGTTGTATGTCTTCATTTCTTGTGTACTAATTCGCGTGATTTTCATTTTCAGGTAAGTGTTTCGCACTGCTGAGGTGCCTGCACCTAGTCTGTATGTGACTTGTGAGTAAAATTAGAATATATCTAACACAAAGTATGGGAAATTATGTATCCCTATCGAACTCGCCTTATTATTACATAACTTACATCGATTAAAACGCGTTATGAATTCGGCGAGAGAAATTAAAACAGATTATCAAAAATAATGCATGTTTTTTTCGTAAACGATTTACGAGAAAAATAAAAGCCAGCTAGCGTGAAGCAATTCTACATAATAGCATTAAAAACGGTGAACATAATTTCCCAAAAGTGGCGCTTGCGCCCTGCGCTTAAGGCGCGACTTGCCGAGGGCTGTCGGTCGAGGGCGTATGCTAGCCCTTTTTCTATTTCCACGGGGGTTCCACGGGCTACCACAGATCCCGAGCACCACGTCAACAGCTTGGGTACTTCTAACTGCTTACTGTTAACTGCTGGCGGGCGGCTGGTGGCTCGACGGGCCTATGGGCATGAGTGATGGCATGCGTGCTCTTTGCCCTCCATCCGAAACAAAACGATCTGCGGCTGCCAATTTCCACAACAACGCTCTACCTCCTCCCGCTGTTGCTACCCAACTGCTAGGTGCCCAGCCCATCATCACATCCTGCTACTTCTTCCCTCCGTTTTTTACACTCTTACCGGTATTTGACTCGTTTTATAGAGCAATCATTTTGTGGCATCTCACTCGTAAATAGATGGGTGGGTCTCTTCACTTTCAGCAAGGGTCATGCGCTAGGCGACAGCCTAGTACGAGGTAACGGAGCTTTCACTAATGATAACATATAACATTTGTAACTGCAATCATTATCATGTTAAGGCTATCTACATTTTGGCCGAACTAGACAACAGGCAGCTGGAAAAAGAGAAGACGGATAAGCTGCGGGCTAGGGTGAAGTGTTAGGGGGTGGTTCATGGTGCAAAAACGAATGAAGTGGTCTCTCACTCAACTTTACCTGGCTACAAACAACAATAACCCAGTAAGACTACATGCTTTACTAAGTACGGTGTAAGGCCAAGTAATTCTAGTGTAAGCAAGGCTTGTTCAGAGTTTAAAGGTGTTAACAAAGCGTTTGGCTCGCTGCATTAACTACAATTCTAGCGCCGCTGTAAAACGCGATTGCTCGTGTACACATTTCATTAAGATGGTCTTCGTGAGTTATTTAGTTACTTGTTGCTCAAAAACAAGTGGCAAGGGTTATTTAAAAATGAGTATCACATAGCATAATTGTTATAGTAGTGTTGATAGAGTTGGCAATTAGTTTACACCCCAAACTTGGAGCGAGAAGTTTTTCAGCTCGCACTTTATGTAAATCACCTTAGCCATGCAATGCTGAGATACTACCTCAACAGATTTCCTACAAACTTCTGGAGACTTGTGTGCCCATTTAATTAGAAATTACCTAGTTCAAACTAGACTCAATTTTTTAAAGACTGACTAATCGGGACTTAACCTCAAGGTGTTGAAATGGGTGTTGAAATTTTTGTGCTTGTAAAAAAAAAACATAGAATGCAAAACGTGGCTCATGGCATCGCGTGCTTTGTCAAGACGAAATGCTTTATGTATTGTTCGGGCCTAACAAATGGATCGCCGTCATGGGTTATGCCATTATCATACAAAATGCTGCATTGCTGGGAGCTCTACATAATATCCACCGTGGCATTTACTCGGGAGTTTAGGGCCGGAACTGTCAGAGGTACAACGAGTAACAGCAAATTTTTTTAGACCGTTAGAAATGAACGTGTTACAGACTTTTCGTTCCGTAGATCGAAACGCTTTCGTGAATGCAACAAAGAGCAGTCTGCTTTTATGATTCAATGCCCAGTGCCAAGAGAAAACGCGTTTGCGTGTGGCTCAACACTTTCCACAGACCTCCTCACATGCTTTGCGTGGCGTGCCTTAACAAAACGGACGCCTTCATGTGGTGCCTCTACCCGGCACCTCCACCAGGCACCTCCACCCTCAGACCACGCGTTAAACAGCAGCGCCTTGAGTGCGAATGAAAACCCCGTTAGAGCCGTGCACAAGGCGACTGCATTGATATCGCCTACTGCTGTAACCTGTTACCACATGAAAACCTTCTGGAACAACCTAAAACCACCTAAAACCACATAAACCCACATAAACCACATTAACCGCCTAAACCACCTAAACCACCTAAAACACCTAAAACACATGAAACCTATGGAAACCTTCACCTATCTTGTGATGAGGCTGAAGAAATGTACAAGTAGGGGCCTTTGGCTGAATGGCAAGTCCGTTTACAACACATTTTCCTGTTAGAAAAATAAGAGATCTGGTGAGTTGCTTGGTCATATTAGTATAGGACAGGACGTTGCTTGTTGGTTCATTTTTCTTTCTTATTTTAGTACACTTTAATAAATAATTAAGTTATAAAACGGGAACGACGCTCTTTAGCTCGGCTCGTCTCTGGTTAAGCACGCGGGTGATTAAATTTATACGCCATTTATCTGTTTTCTTTCTGAACCAGGTCAAAAATGATAAAAATTGCAATAAAATCCAAGGAAGCGGTAGCACCCTACGTCGTTTCTAATTTACTGTTCGGACATTAAAAGTCTGATCAATAGCGAGGGAGAATTCCCACAGAGGATATAACAATTGCCGCTAGTCTTATAACATTCTCAGGCCTACAACAAGAATTTCACCGAGAATGTTATATTTCACGTGTTTGCTTTAATTGGTTCCCTAGATCCACATTACCTGAACATCACGTGCCTGCTTACAGCCTATCACGTACGCTGAATTCACCGGAGTTTAATTACAACGAATTTATCTCTGACAATTTATTCCGTCAAGGAATTTTGTAAAACTCGGGCGTCGAGACTTTGCCAGCTCGCTGCAGGGATGAACATAATTACAATTTGATTTACATTTTTAAAGGAAAGCCAGGAAGGAACTTGACTGATTAAAAATACTTGCTCTAACACAGGGGAAGTTTTATTAAATCTATTTTGCTAAGAAAGAGAATGATAAATCTACTCCGATATATTTTTGTTTTCTATCGCCGTAAAAACGTTGGAGCTATTTATTGGCGAGTAGGCGTGTAAATAATCCTGAACGGGAATGTTAGCCATTGTTTTCGTGGGGCGATGGGTGATTCCCCTTAGTATTCCTATGAGGGTTGAAGCCGCCCAAGTGTTATGTGGGTGCGGCAATGAGCACGGACACAGGTGATGACCCCTTGCACTGCAATGTTGCTGATACTGACACTCCTGCGATCTAGATCCATCGGCTTAACCTGGTCCGCCTAATGCGAAGTCTTACATTATCACGCTCTAATGCGATACCCACGGCTTGGTGTGTACTTTTAGTACCTGCCAAAGTTCATTGGAAGGGAGCATGGGTCAAACGAGTTACCTACGCTGACAATACCTGGTGCTATATTATTATGTCATCTGTGACTAGACACATGCATGGTACTGCAAATCGAATAGACACACTAGAATACCTGAAAATCTAAAGCCAATTTACTCAGAAAATCGATTTCAATGTGGATCACTGAACGCACTAATTGTTTTTCGGCAAACTATTGCTCTTAAATCCACCCTCCCTCCTCATGTCCACATAACAGGGCATGTGGCTAGTTACACAATCATTATAATTAGTCTAGGTGTCACAGAAGTCTTTGGAGAGATGTGTGCATGTGGCTAATTGACTATTCCCTTGGTAAAGTGATATGGTCTGCACCAGCCCTGTTGGGTAATCTGGTGGATAACGAGACGGAGAGAACCACACCCTAGCGTGTCAGACCATTGGTGTCACTACTGCCGGCGCCTCATTTGCTAGCCGTGAACAGCTGTTCCAATCGCTGCCGGTCAGTCGGTAACTAATGCAGCCAGGAGGATTGCCATCCAGGACTCGTCATAACGTCAAACGAAGAAGGAACTACAGGAATTCCTCGATGTGGCCTAAACTTGGCACCAAAGAATGTGGAAAGAACGTGAGAAACATCGAGAGCAGGAAACTTAAACAAAAAATAAAAAAATAATGAAAAATTGAATTTATCGTTAGCCAAATAGTCTTCACCGTCATAGTCACCGTTGACTTGGACAGTGTATTGAGGTTTACTTTACACCTTTAACACTCGGGTGTGTTAAGGTGTGATATCGAATGAGGACACAGCTAATATTTGACTAACATTTTCGTCACAGTACATTGACACTTGAGAGAAATTAAATCTTCATCCCCTAACAGCACATAGATGTGCTTTACTAAAATATTTTTGTTGTTGTATTGAACCGACATAATGCTTTTTATTTCTTTGAGCGGCAACGTGCATTTTTTGGCTAGAGTCAATAGCATTAGATTTAACCCTTGACGCGCTTGCATATCTGCCACGATGTCAATGGGAGGTTCTAGAACTCATGTTGTGTTTGAACGGCGAGACAACCGATCACAGCGACGCCGACGCTGACGCCGACGCTGACGCTGACGCTGACGCCGACGCCATCGCCATCTCCGTCGCCGTCGATCCTAAAGCGACGCCACTTGCCATAAACCGATCTGTATGCTTTCACTTACGGCCAAACAATGGATTTCTAACTCATATCTGAGGCTTGGAAATTATATGTCCAAGGCTATTTTTATTAGTAGAGCACTAAAATGATTTTATCGGAGTGTCGGGTTGTAATTCATTCTTGATGGCGGGTAGAGAAGTTCTTTATTATCATACATCAAAATACCAACCAGCGTATGTGACTTGATTAGGAGTCGGTAGCTACCTGCGCTTCTGTCCAGACATTTACAACCTTTCGCGCATTTTGATTAGTTGATTACAGCACCAGTGTTGCCAAGTTATATGTCTGTACATCGATTTGAGCTAACTGATCAGCTTATCCACGCTAAATTCAGTATAAAACAAAGCGTCAGACTCAAATATGTGGGCTACTTTTATTTGGAGGAACGATATTTTTCGGTCGGCCCTAGACCAAAGTTGCAAGTGTGTCGACACTCAGCCTCAGCCGAGGCAGAGCTGAGCGAAAACTAGCGTACCGACCTGTAAAGGTGTTCAGTTACTTTCAGCTTTCTTTTTGCGATACAACATCTCGACAACCACTTGCTTCGATTTAAGTCTTTTCAAGATTCTAGTTTGTTTTACCGCAGAAAAATTAAATTGCAGTCTCGAGCAAAAAGAGAATGAAAGAGGGCTGCACTTTTTGCTTTATGCATAATTACAACCTCTATGTAACAGCGAAGATCACCTTTAATTTGTGTATATTCTGTTTAGCACTGTTTCACCTCCGTTGCTTGCTCCCCTTTATTAATGCCCATCCCCACTCCCTTCTGCCGCACCCATCCCTCGACGAAGAAACCACCCCTTGACCCATGAGCCCTCGCCACGTGACTCATATATGCCCAACAAAGACATCCTGAGCCCTTTTTGATTTCCATCCGTGAAAACTACCACCTGCGTCTAGTAAGGTTTCTGTTTCTTCTTTTCTTCTCTTCTCATTTTGATATGCCAAATCCATCTTCTTCCAATTTATTTCCTGCCCGACGACGAGAAGAATAAAGTATCGAATGATATAACGCCCATGCCCAGCTATTATTTGCTGTTTCCATCGTCTCGTTTCTATTTCATTTTGCATTCCCACGTGGCATCCCAATTGGAATCCCAGTTGGAATCCCAGTTGGCATCCCACTTGGCATCCCAGTTGGCATCCCAGTTGGCATCCCAGTTGGAATCCCAGTTGGAATCCCAGTTGGCATCCCAGTTGGAATCCCAGTTGGCATCCCAGTTGGCATCCCACTTGGCATCCCAGTTGGCATCCCAGTTGGCATCCCAGTTGGAATCCCACTTGGCATCCCAGTTGGCATCCCAGTTGGAATCCCAGTTGGAATCCCAGTTGGCATACTGTTGCCCTATCAATTGGCATCTCAATTGGCTTCTCAGTCAGTATATCCGAATTGGCGTCCGGCATATCCATCTGGCCACTATGCCACGTCCATATCCACCACCTCGGCACTGTTTCGACGCGTCTAGTGCGTGCACGGGCCACCCTTCTTGAATGAAAGTAATAGTACATTTATCGTACCTGAAATCTGCACGCCACTTGAATGCCCTTGTTGATCCGAGTTTTCATTAGGTTCGCAATGTGAATGCTCATTAAACAATAATCCAATCACGCTTGCACCCGGAAAAACCCTTAGTGACTTTTCGAAATCTTCCAAATGAAAATCAAACAGTCAGTTTTTGTTTTTATTTTACTGAATACGCGATGGATTTATTCTCGTGCGGTGTATGGCACTTAATTCATTGGGCTGAAAACGAGTTGTTCCTTTGTTTGTTAAATCAAAAGGCTTTACTAAAACCACATAACAGATGGTTTAATGAATGCCTTTAAAGTTTTTCTGTTGGTTTTACTGGAGCTGCGGAGAGCAAGTTGGTCAGTAAAATAATTGTCAGATTTTATTTGTTCAATGCTGAGTTTTAATTAATTTCTTACTGTGCATGTGTAATGTTCACAGAATAATGTGTATATACAGCCGAAATACTCTCTCGGCTAAAACCGCCTCTTTTTATTCACGCAATTCTCTAGTACTGGGAGCGTTGGGATGTAGGGTATTTTTCTCTATGAGCACAGTACCGTCCCGCCACCGCCCGCTAGCGCGCCTAACCTCCCCATCTGCATAGCGGCTAGTAGCCACTAGCTAAATGTGGATTGGGATTGGCAGACCTATCAAACTCGTATTCTCTCATCTGCACTTTGCTAACTTTTCACTGACAACGTTTGCGAATAGCGTGTAATTCTGAAGGGAGTAAAACCCCAAACTGCGAACCCTATCTCGAACCAAAAAAACACCTCGAAGTCGTTCTCAACGAAGAAACTGATTCTACTCATTCTCATCGTTGGGTGTTCTCTTAGTGTTTAAGACTGGTCTGGAATATTCGGTAAGGCAGGTATATTGTAATTGATCAGTGAAGTAGGCGTACAAAGATGCAAGTATTTCGTCAGTGGTTGATTCTTAATTCTGTGCAATTCTTAAGTGCAATTCTTAATTATAAATAATTAACTGAGTACAGAGGTAGAATGGTATTCACATTTGAAATTAGTCACTGTACGAAATAACTCTGCTTCAGCCTCGTATATTTTGGCGTATAGAGTGAAGCAATCTGTCTCAGTATCCCTTTGCGAAAATGTCCAAGTATTTATTATAGTAGAGATTATCCTCTACCGTGAAGACTCACCAACGTCCGCTACCTTTTTGAACTATACATTTAGTCAACTGCCCCTCAATTCCGGATCTTGCTACTTCAGTTCAATTTTCACTGTCGATGAGACGCTTGACTTGTGCATTGTGAGTTACACGCAAATTTAATTACGGATTTATACCTACTGAAACTTACAAAATGTGCACGTTGGTAGAAAATCAGAGCAGTTTCACCCTCTTTCATTGGTATGCTTGTTATTCTATAAAACTAAATTGCCTTTTTCATACTTAGTATACAGAATAAGTAATGAAGAACTTTAGAATTGTGTTTATTTAAGTCGAGAATGTTGACTGAATGTCTAATGAGCTAACAAAATTAATACTTAACCTCTCACATAAGTATATAACTGAAACAACCCTTTATGTGAGAATGTTATTGTTCGACACCACTCGAACCTCATCAACCTTCCGAAGAGGAACATTTTTTTAAATTAATGAGCGATTAGAATGGGCTTAGCGACGCACTGATTTCACAGCAGGTCCTGTGGCACTGGTCTAATGGCATAGGTGCATGAGGGGATGATGATAAACCTAGCCTTGCCTAAAAGGAAGGAGGGGAATCTGATGGCGGTGCGAAGCCAGCAATTGATTATCTGTATTATCTAGTGCGTGGGGTCGGAAAAGAAACGATAGCAATGTTCCGATCCTCAGAAAAAACATTTGTAGTTTAAAAATTCCATTTCTTAACGACGCAGAAATGCTAATTTAATTTTCGGTAACTCTTGAGCGTGTAAAATGTATTTTGCATGACCACTTGCTCCAGAAGCTGAGGGGGAGCTTGGAGGAATTCTTTCCGTACCTAAAGAAACGAGCGCGAGTAAGCTAGTAAACAAAGAGGCTGAGGCAGCGGCAAGGTTTGTTGGCCGCGTGTCAAGAAATCCCTATTCCATTAGTTGGTCTGTATTTTAGATGAGGTGAGCGGATATTAGGCCAACACTCCTGGCTCCGCTTACGGCATTCACCGCTCAACCAATGCCCACCGGTCCTACCCCACCCCACCCCTTTCCTACCTAACCCCTTCCGCCCTAGGACCTTTTACTTTGCATGGAAGATGCCAAAACTTGCTCTCGCAACCCTTGCTTCAATTAGGTAGTTTAGACTTCAATATTGATTAACCAGTAAGACGCAATGTACCAGGGGTTACTTTTCCTAACGGTTTTACCCGGTTTTACTCACGCTTTGTTCGCAAAGATTTTCCAATCAATATGCCAAAAAACAGCGTATCAAACTTGTTTTTTTTTTGTATATTCAATCTAGAAACTTGAATCGTGAGGTTATAGCATACCTCGCCCCTCTCGCACCATCCCATGTCCATATATTAATTTCTGTTAAACACGTACACAAAAGAAAAAAAAATCATTGACTAAACCCCTGAATGCAACCCTCAGAACAATCCTGTGGGAACGCGGCGCTTCCATTCGTTAAAAAAACTGCTTTTTGAAAATACCAGTCTATTAGTTAATTTAGGTTTCATACGAATAGCGAAAACGTTTTATTTATATCTGCCCTTGAAATGATCGGATACAATGGTAGTTTCTACAAGTACTCCTAAACGCAACCCTCAGAACAATTCTGTGAAACTCGGCGCCTCCATTGGGCGGTAGGGTGTCGCACTGGAAATAACGGTCTTAACGTGTAAACCCTTTTTTTTAGGACATTTAACAATTGAATCTACATAGCTGTCCCTGAAAATCGTATCCCAAATGATAACGGCAATTTTTTACTTTCTTGGTATTGCTCTGCGGGCTGCATTTAGGGGTCATCCAACTTTAACGTTACTTAGACCATATCCGATTATAAAATGGAAGCTCAGAATGTTACTTATAGCCAATACTTGAAAGCATTTCAAGTTGGAGCCACAAGAAAGGTATTTATTCGATAAAGTTGAAAGATTAACGCACACTGGAATTGTGGAAGCAATACACGTTTAAGTATCGGATTTATATTGATGGTTTGGAGTCGAGAACATTAGAGGCAGAACAAAACCTTTCTCCCTGTGAAGTTTCACGAGGAAATTCACTTCATTCATCTTTGTGGACCAGGTTCGAGGAAGTTAATTTCGTATAACAATGGAATAAGAAACAGTTTATAATCTTGTCAATCAATCGAACTGTAATCAAAGTCTCCTACTTAATTAATTTCAGTAAACGGCACTGATATTATTTAATAAAACGGCATAAATAATATCCCGATAAGGAGTGGATACCAAAGTTTTTTCATAAGAACTGCAAAACTGATTTAGATTCGGTGTCACACAAATTACACACTTGCATATTATTTAAAGTTCATTGATCAATCTCTGGTAAAAGCATACAATTAATACATACAATTTTAATATGTATGAGTAAAATTCTCCGTCTTAATTAAAAAAAAAAAACAAAAAAAAAAAAAAAAAAAATGAATATAATCAAATGGAAACCGTTTTAAGCTAGTAACGCAGCCGAGTGAATACGAATCTGTTTCAAAAGTATGTACACTGTGCTTTTGTTCAGCATGTAGCTCTGCAATAACGATATGTGGTAGGAGCACATGATCCGTAAAATAATGTGCATGAGCTAGTGTAGGTACTTTACTAGGCGAATATTATTGGATGATGATCGCCATGTCCAAACACAGTATATAGTTCTTCCACCATTGTATATGTAGTATCACGTATAAGATTAATGTTGTTCCGAATCGTGTAGCTAATGTAGTAAATGCGACAGGAAATGTAGATCTGCCTGCGTTCCATTGTGTTGCCGAGTGAATCTGTGAGCGGCGCTTGCTGGAGCCGCGAGCGTTATGTGCTATCATTCTCACCCCACCCCCCGCCACAACCACTCCTCTTCATCCACCCACTGCCGTTCTCCTCACCCTACTAGCACAACCGGATGCAATATATGCAATTCCGCTATGCGATGCCACAATAGACCCTGACAAAAAGTACAGAGAGCCGTGAAAGAAATAAAGAAATAACCAATTCTCTTGGCCAGATAGAATGCCTTTTACAACTGTTAGTTAATTTGAACCAGTTGAGCTGCAGTCATATGTTTGGAATCGTTGGGCATGAGGTAACCCTGTATTATTGGATTTTTTCTGCGGATGTGAATATTAAAAATTATTTTGTTCGACATTTTCCGCAATCAATTTTAACTTTACGAATACCTCCAGCGAAAGCGAGGCAATATATTGGCTTGGGCCAGTTAGGTCATCAGGAAAATGTTCCGGACCACGTAAATTCACAGAATAAATTTGTCAATTGTGAATGTCCAGGATGCAGGTTTCTCCATCTAGAGGGTCCTGCGTCATGGTTTTACGGGACATTTTATCTGCCTTCATCTATCAATAGTCACCCCTCCTTCCAACCCCTGCCCCAACCCACCGCACTTAGCTGCATTATTCAACTGATGTCCATTACATACGTGTCGAGCAATTAGCCAAGGCTGGGACTGAATAAATAATTATCTCTATTGAGCGGTGATTCGCATAACTGCAGATGAGGGCAAAATTTTGACTCACTGCTAGTTTGGAAATTGATCATGACGTGTTCGTTTCACCTTGTCAAGTCATGAAGTCTGTACCTTCACAGATGGAGCCGAGCATGTCTGCACTCTCCGAAACTCCACAGCCCCCCCCCCCCTTCCACCGTTCCAACCCCCACTGTCGCTCCAACTGGCCCAAGTATCCAGAGCTGGGGGGTGGGGTGTGATAAGAAAAGGCAGATACGTCACAGATTGCAGGCAAGCAGGCTTGCTGTCACTCTTTGATTACTATTTTAACCAATCTAGCGATTCACTCGAGGTTGGTGACGGTGCCAACTTTCATTCTCTACAACAAGATAGTTCTTACTCACTTTCTCGCCGCCGACAAGTGATCGTGCTGAGAAGTGGTTTCGATCTAGCTAGATTTGCGATCGTCGGTTTTACGTTAGACTCTTTCGCTGCCTGCGATTCGTGGTTGGGTGCACAGGCTCACAAAATGCACATGTCTGTGTCCTTTGCATACGCCGCGATTTATGGGGTCGATAGACGTGATGAATGGTGACAAGGCATATGCCACATTACTCATAATTATTACCACCGTAGAGAGACACACCTCTGTGCCGGCCACAGCCTCGGCACCGACACATACGTTACCATCGGTCTAATACTATATCCAGTCGACGTTATCGGTTTTACCTGCCGAACAAGTGTCATGCCACTCTGCAACCATCTCCCTTTGCGCAAAAATGGAATTATGTCGATTGAAACAGTCTATATCCTTGTCTTTCGTCGATTTACAGGAAATTTACCAATACCATTGGTGCCATCGAGTTATTATGTTGGTGACCCCAATTGAGATCATACTGTGATCATAGCATGGCCGGACGTGTTTGCTACGAAAGCACACTAGTAATCCTATTTTCCAATGCCGATACAGCTGTTAAAACTGTTTAGTGTAGTCCAGCAAAGGTTATTGAGTCCCAGAATGGTTTCTCTGCAAACAAGCGGAACGTGTTATGAAAATGTGAAACATTGTTGATGTGTTACGTCAAATGTTGACTGGTTGTTGTGTATGTTTCAGGATCTGACCAAGTGTCTGGCCCATGCGGCCGACTGCTCGCTCGGCGCGCGCACTTTACTTCCTTCTATAAACAAACGAACCACAAAAACTTCACAAATGGTTTTGTGGTATGTCTTTCTGTTAGTTGATGGCGTGTTTTTTCTTATTATTTTATTGTTTCCCTCCTAGCTGGCTCAGTGGGCTCCTACCTACTTTCTAGATGTTGATTGGTTGTGTTAGAGGTGTCAGCACAATTCCAGTGATCAGTGTTGTCGTAAAGTTGTGTCGTTCGTGCGTAATGTGCGTAATGTGCGATGTCCATGTGCATTTTTTACTCTTAGAGCTAGGTGGCTGTAAAATGTTGTAATCACAGTGTTTGCGATCAATTCATTTACGAATCATCACCTTCACCAGTGTCAAAATTATTTTCAAATATGACCACATGTAAGTGCATCCGAATGCAAGATCACTGCATTTTGGTCATAAATCATTTGAAAATGCTTTGCATTGATAGCTAATTTCATAAAACAGATTTCTGCTGAAAGATTTTGTCTTTTCTTCAATTTTCTAAAATTGGATAACAAGTTTAGTATATGTGGTAACTATTGGTCTTCTTTCAGCAGAAATCTTGAAGCAAATTTCTTGCTTGCTTTAATTTCTTACCTCGCACAGTTTTACAATAATACGCACCACCATCTTGTCGTGTGCGTGTTCTCGTTGTTATCTATAGTTCATTTTTTCCTATAGTCACATATTTCTATGTCGTTTTCGATTTAACTCTGCGTTTTATGTGATGTTTGCGGCGATCTAGGTAAGTTTGTTACCAACCAAAATGAATATTTTGAGGACAAAAGATACTTCTAGACGACAGAGTGATCCCACTTGAATAGATTCGGTTGATTCCCCGAGCATCTCTCGTTGGTCTATTTGGTGCCCGACGTTCGTAAGTGCTTGCCTTGCGAACGTTCCGCCCCAGGGCCCTCATTTTTGAACAGAATCAAGGGAATGATGGGCGGTGGTAGTGAATGGACGCGAGTAACGCCACCTCTTCCACATCATGGCAGGAATTGTGCCGGGAAAGTTTCACCCTAGACCTCGAGAGTAGGTACACAAGAATGGCTGAAAGAATGCAGAGAACACGATGGGTGCATTTTCCTTTCGCTTTGCTTCAAAACTATTCCGTGGCCAATTCGCGGCGCCGCACAAAAGGACGAAATGCTAAAAAATCTCCCACTCACTTTTGTCTCCCAATGTACGCTAGCATGGGAAATTCCACTTTTGCGACCCTCATTTTCGATTCGAGTCAATAATATGGTAATAAGGATGGCTTTTCCTGCTGTTATTGCATAGGGGAAACATATTTTTCGCATAGCAAAGCCCGTGTATAGGTTCCACTTTGTTTGCAAGTGTGCCGGCTGTAGGTACGTGTGTACAATGTCCATCCATTAAGGTTGCTCGCGGCTGAAGTGGGCTTAGTATAGAGAAAGCTCTTCGGCTAAGCTAACTCTTTTAGCAAAGTCTAGTGCAGCTCGAATCCGGCGAAACGGACGGCTTTCCTCGAGTTTCATGAATGCGCTTTCTATCACGGTAAAATGTGGAATTTTCATTAAATATATTTTTTTATATTCGTAAAATTTTTTAAGGATTCATCAGACGGCTTCCACCTACTTAGGCGAGTTTTTATTGTATGATGCTCATATGAACTAGGTGAATCAGTAGTTTTTATGTATCCATTTCTCCTGTCACTATTTGCGCGTCACTATAGCCGTAGTATCCTTCAAGAACTGTATTCTGTCTTTGAGAAATGTTGTGCGTGAAGTTGAATGCAATTTTAGTTTTACTTCGTAGTTGAAAAGTCATTCAGCCTAACTCACGCTTTATTTTCTGCAAACTGTCGAAACAGAGTATCCCATTTGGTCTCAGTGATTCCCAGCTGCGCTGAAAATCCATTTCCATTACACGTGTACAAAATTGATTAACTGGTTGAATACTGCACCAGAATTGCGATCATTCCGTACAGAAATGCTGATACAGTTGTCCTCCACTTCACAGTTCGAAATGAACTTAGTTCTAGCTTTGTATAGCATGGTATTCATATTTGCTTTATTGAAATCTGACTAGCCAAAATTAAACTTGGTTTTAGAATGAGTATGGGATTGTCAAAGGACGGTAACACACACTTTAATAAATTGCGAAATTTGAAGGATGTTTTTTTCGCGGATTGACTGATTTTTAGTGTTTAACAACGCATGATTTTGACTACAGGTCCGGTGGCTCTTGCTTAATTCTGGTAAGCGGTAGCTACTCACATTTGATTTGCTTTTGATTAGCTTTCGACCAAAATAAGGTGATTTCAGAAAAAGGGCAGCAACGACGAATATATTTCTCCCATTTCGCGCCTAACTTATGTCATGAAATTTGGTTTAAGCCGCAATTTTACTTTCAATTGATGTGGTGACCAATTTAGAGAACTTAGTTAATTTATTCAGAGTAATTACGTGAGCAAAGGGTTTTTTTATCTCATTCTATGATACGGTTAACTTCTCGGGTCGGACGCATCAGGCATCCGTGGAAAAAAAAAGTAGAACTGGCAATGTCTGTTATCTGCGTCACATAAAATATTGCTTGTGCGACATTAAATGAATTAGAAAACAAGTTTTAAATTCACGTAAATGCACTGTGGACAAAGAAGACGGGAATTTTACCAAAGCATTTAAATCGCTATAATGGTTCAAAATACCAGTGTGAGTCAAGTTTGAAATTTCACTACTTGAGATGAGTTATAAGGTACGATTGGGTGCCTCGCAATATTGAATATCTGGACGTGGTTTGTTGAGGGCGTAGGAGGAGGAGGAGGAGGAGGAGGAGGGAAGTGGGTAGTTATATAGAAGAGCGTTGGGGCCCGTTGGAGCTATGTTATACGAAGCGAGAGTATCTGGGCTATATTTTAAGCCACCCGCAGGCGATGCTGCAATTTCCCGAGTGAAAATAAACGCTAGCATCCATTGAAACCGGCATGGGGCTGCACCACATAGCTCTACCATTAACTCTAATATAAAGAAAAGTTAATACAATTTAAATTCAATGAGATATGAAAATTGATTTCAACATTCGTTCCGAGTGGAAATGGACGAGCGGTTATTGTACGTCTAGTGCGAGGCAAGTGTGCTTCTGGCAGGTCGCTCAAAGCGCTGCAAGCGTATTCGATATTATTTTCTTGGTCAACCATGCCGCTTTTCCTTCGGTCCAAATATAGTAAAGCTTCAAGTCCGCTTACGGTACTTGTCTTTAATGTGATAATACAATCTACAGATGAAGCCATCAAACACAACCGAAATGGCTTGGAAAGCAATTAACCATTGCGTTTCCAACTGCGTGTTGTGGTCACTGTTTTGCGGCTCTAGATTTTGGTGCACGGGTTTCAAATAAATAAAACAGTCCTGTAACATTGCTGTGACCAATATTTAGCTATATATCGTTACCTATATATTTTCGTCGTGCGTAGTGAATCGTGAATCGGGTGTAGGGGTGCGATGTAGCAGGGTGATGGGGTGGGGAGGGGGTAGCATGGAAACTCTGTGTTGGTTTATTTCGGCTGTTTCGTACACTCAGTGTGGTCAGTGCGCGTAAAAAACTTTTCCAATGAAATTTGAATCAAATTGAAATGACGCGGTGCATTGTCGAGCCATGGCGGGTTGGTGGACTATGGGCGGCCTACGGTTTTGCGTTGGCTGTAGCCCTTCGGCCGTTGGCCGTTGCCCACCGCAAAAGCGAGGCGAAACGGCTGCTGTTGCCACATGATTGAGTTTCTGTCATCTACAGCGACTGGCGAACGTCATCAACATAATAACCCATTAATTACAATTCAATTTAATACACCATTGCAATTCAACAGCGGTCACAAAAATTCCCTATTGTCTGTTGTTCCAAATGTAGTCTAGTTGCACTTTGTAACGATTTGTGGGAAGCAGAGGGATAATTTAAACAGTTATCCTACCCTGTACACTGTTTGGTCATTTTTCGATAGATCGCCTGGGATTGCAGAGGAACAGCATACAAGTTTATGCAATAGCATGTATGTGAACGATTTTCCATTGCCTTTGAAGCATCTCGAGATCTGACAAAATATAATTCTACCAGGTCCTGGGCCCTTCGTCTCACCCGACAAGCGGTGTACGTCCCGCAGTACACAGTTCTATTCACACTCTGCCTGTCCCGCACAATGCCAGTACGGCTATTGTAACATTAGTGACAATGTTCGTTTCAAGCCATGTCAATTACAGCAGACTTATAGCTGGCCGAATATTGCAATCCTTGTTCTGTTCTGTTCTGTTCTGCCATGTAAACAAAGCGTGCGTCCCGCAAGTATATTTTACTGGAAATGTCAGCTTTGGTGGTCGCTTGATTTGCAGGGGGTCCACCATATATATATTTTTTAATTATTTGTGTCGGTATATTATTATGGTGTGTATCCAGACCAGTCTGAAAACAATTTTAACTTTTAACTTTTTATGCTCGGCTGAAAGTCGGCATGCACTTGACGTTAATGTCGATGTCGCACTGCCATCTTTTATCAACATGGGCGGTAAATAAACATTCAAACATTGGTTTAGAAAAACAGAGTTTATTGTGTTTAATGGCCGCTTTGATAAAAATTTTAGTATTTTTTTCTCGTCTACATTTCCCGCAAGGGTATGCACAACAAAGCGACGCACCGAACGTCGTAGGCCGATTCTTATATGACGACAGATGCGTCCTGAGGTACACAATGCCCATAACTTCGGCTGAACCAGCGTCGTGGAAGAGGTAGTGTAAGGATGGTTGGTGTGAGGGTGGGGGGGGGGGGGGGGGGGGGTCTTTCGTGAAGGTGCCGGCTACCATGCGTGCATGACGTACCAACATAGTGTACATCAAAAGGATATTATGTGTGGGTGCGACAGGATATGTCTACTGTGGAGAGAGAGAGAGAAGAGATTGGGTAAAGGGTACGGGGTGATAGGGGTTGGGGAGGTAGGCGGGGACAGGAATTCGTATAGCGAATTTCACGTTCTTGGGAGTCTTGTCTGAAAGATGTGATTGGCATTATGCCAACACGTGGGGATGATTCTGTGCTACCCATCTTTACACATATTTTGCCCAATATCGTCTTAGACGAGTGACGTAAACAGCCGTACTACCTCTTGCATTGCCGAATTTTTCGCAGAGAGTGAAATAAAATGTTTAGATACTATACATATTTGCAGAGACGAAGTGAACCTAGTTTTTCAGACTTCAGAGTACGAATTACAACTAATCCGGTTCGAGCACTCATGCAAAATGGATTCCAAATGCTGGTTTTATGGATGTAGGTATTGCTAGGCAAGTAATTTTCGAGAGAGAATACGGGATCTATATTTATTGAGTGAAAGTGTATCCTCATCCCTAAAAGCAAGTTCCTTCAAATGCTAGAGACTTTGCGAAAATTCCAGTACAACTTTTGAAGAAGTTGTTGACGGACTTCTTCTCACATTTAGCATAGGCCTTAAATCTATTGTGAAGGAAGAAGGCAGGGAAATAGGGACAGGAGGGAATCGGAAATGGAGGTGAGAGTTATTCATAGCCAACGGGATACGAGGGTTTCGCACTTTTATTTTCGGGTAGCTCCAAGTCATATTATCTTTATGTTATGAGGTAGTCCAATTCGTGTAGTATAAATGTCACGCCTCCAGAACGATTTTAGGGCAATCACCACGTTATCCTATTACTTTTATTTGGAACATTTTTGCAACCTTTCATATCCTGACTATGTTTTACGGCCAGAGGGAAGTAAAAGTTTCCTTTTCTTATTTCACCCAAGGCTTCTGTTAATCGAGATAAAGAAAACGCTAAAGAATTAGTTGCCATATTCTTCGAAAAACGAGCTTCTTCATTTGGCCACTGCAGTTCTGTTGGAAAGCCGAGAAAAACTTCAAATAATCGGCCCCATTCATAAAGGAAAGGAAGTCTGATGGGTTTCAAGCACAAACACGTGATCTGGGTTTCCAATACAATTCGCCCCCTTCCCCTGTTTTCAAAGAATTTCCCAATACCCATGAAGTTTTTCAGTCACTCACTGGGAAACTCATTAAACAAACCGTTTGAAAATATTCTGGGATAGGGCTGGGAAATAGAATAGGCGATAGTTTCTGAGGCTTGACTCGATGTTCGAGTAGGGGCTGAACTTTCATCATTCCTCGGCAAGATAAAGTTAAATTCAGGAGATTTTCGGTACATGGTTTAAAACCAGCGTCTTTTTTCCAAATGTAGAATTTAAAACAGCGCTTACCATAGACGCATTGACTGTTGTTATTCCAAGTAACCTACCTTAGAAAGTTAAGGCAACGACCGTTTTAAAAAATATCGTGCACAAAATCTTTTTATTTCCAAAAGAACAGTTTAAAAACTACATTCAATGGCCTGTCGATCCTTTTGGCGTGCTTACTTTCAACCCATTTTGGTTTTCATTTGAATAATAGTCGTTGGGCGCTTGGCCGCGTAATATAAGTGACAATATGGCCGCTATATTTCCGTTGGATAACCAAAGAGAATCCTCAGTGCAGTTTTCTCAATTTCGATTTTCTGCTAGATAGAAACTGGTAGACGAAACAGAGACACATATCTCTTTACGTTGGCTCATACGATGGCTAGTTTTTTAAATTTTAATCAATCACTTGATATAAAACCTTCATCAATAAATATAAAGCGACTGTGCCACAATCTGATGATGGTCATCTCGCCACTGCACCTAAATTGTCATTGTTTGTAGTTCTAGATTATAGTCCAAACATAGGTTGCACAATTGGACAATTTTGATCTATGCACCTTAAACAGTCATACAGTTTTACACCTTAATAACACAGCTTTTATTGATAACGATAGCACATGAGCAGAGAAAATTAGCTATCGATAGTGGCTTGTTTGGAATTGCAATATTATGAGCCCTTCAACATTTGTAGGTTTGGTTACAAGTTCTTTCCCTATTTGTTTTCAAGTTTCAACGAAAACACAACAGTTTCAGACACTTGGTAGAGACGTGAGCCTAGTTGTCGAAGAGACCGTAATGACCAACCAAAGTACAGTTTTATACCCCAAAACCGAAGCAACGTGCAAATGGACCCCAACAGCCCTTTTCCGCGAGGAATTTCGAACAAAAGTGGGGCTCGGATAACAAACAGAAGCGTGAAAAAGTACGAAAGTTATGGTCCCGATGGAACGGTTGCAGAACCAGCTTTTCTTGGGCAACGGCGGTACGCGCAAATTAGAGGCACCGTTCGCGTTAGGAAAAGGCATTATTTCGTGGCATGTAATTTCTTGATTTTTGTTGTTCTTTTAAAAATAAGTAATGTTTTAGTTAACTCGGCGTTTTTACAGTGATCTACTGCGTTGACTTTATTTAAATAGTTTGGTGGCTTTGAACATTTACAAAGTTGTGCCATTCATTCAGTCGTCTAGGTTCAACTAGTTCCACTGGTGCCACCGGTTCTGCTTGTTTTTAACGCAATGCAAGCATAATTACCATGCATTTCAGTGCTACCCACAGAGAAATTATCCTCTAGCGGCTTTAGTGTGTAATTAAAATTGCCAGGCACTAGAGTAGACTAATTGATATATAGATCAGAAGTAGACTGTATTTATCTACCACTCGATCTTGGTGGACGTAGTTAAATGCAAATGTACACTGTTTTTTTGCATCGACGATAGAATTATTATTCATCATAGGATGTACCTATATACGTGCATGTAGGCATAGTTTACATAATTCATATGGCCTAGATTACTTAAGTCTATCAATAGTGCATCTATGGGGTTGTCGTTTTCGCTGTTATGAAATAGCTATTAACAAGTCATCGAATGCCGGTTTCTGCCAGGTAGAGTTTGCACTATGACTACTCTGTGGAGAATGGATGTACCGTAGGTGATCATTTAACAATAACCCTTCTTTTCTACTCTATGGTTGTGCCTACTTGTGAAGGTTCGTGCAGAATTTTAAATTGAAAGATGATCATGCATAATACTTTCTTCAAAATCTTCTGGGCTGTACTATTAATGGCGGCAGAGAAGAGAATGTAGAATAGCGAAATCGGCAACTTTGAGCAAACAATTATGAAAATGTCTTTTCTCCATGTATTCATTTACCAAGGGGCGGCACTTGTCTCATTGACTACAGACGTTAGGTGGGTTTCACGGTTAGTTTGTGAGCAGAAGCACGAGTCTCACCTTATTTTTCAAATAATCAAACTAGAAGTTTCCCACAATACGTTGATTTTATCCAAAATAACCATGAATTCAAAAGTGTCGTAGAGGCCCAAACCCCCCCACTGCCCTTACGCAATAGAAAAAACTAAGTTATCTATGTTTTAAAAAGAACCTAAATCCAAAGTTCACCGTGTAATTTTTCCCTAAGCGCTAATTTCGGCCAGTGCAGTCAGTGCAGTCAACGCAGCTAGTGGAGCCAACAAGACAAGCTGGTGCACACCATTTTAGACGCTACACCAATAAATTCGAGAGTGCAGTCATCCAGAACACGCGCAGCCGTTCGAGGTGCCACGCCGGGTCAGAAAGTTAGAAACTTTTCGAGTTTCTAGTCCCTTTCCTTTTTTTTCCGTACAGAAATTGAATCAACTTGTCCTGTCAAGACAAAAAGTTTTCAATTTATTTTATTTTATGCTGTTCTATGTTTTGATACCGTCGTTGTACCTCGATTTTCCGTGACTCTTTCGGTAACTGAAAGCACACAAACAGGAAGTCTCTCAGTTGATCTGTGGAAGTGATTATGAGAAACAAGCCTGATCGCTTATATTACGTAAACACCCCTCAGATCCTTTGCGCACGCAACCTTCCAATTATTATTGAGCGATTCAGAGGAAGTTTGGATGTAAGCATAATCTTTGGCTAAAAATACTTAGGTTTGACTTAAACCTTACTCAAAAGTTGATTCTTCCTATCTTATTAGCAGTATTGCATTCAAAGATTGCTATTAGAAGTGCAGTTGGTTGCAGTTACATAGTTAAGTCGGCAGGAACAAGATGGATCCTGATTACCGTTTCCTTTCTTTTTGAAAACCAGATTAGCTATAATAGTTATTGAAGGTAAAATAATAATAATAAAAAAAAATGATCTTGCAAGAACAAATAACTTTCGCTATTCTAACAAAAGACTTGCCAGAACAATGTAGAATTCAGTGGCATAGATCCAAGTGGACTAATGAACTCAGTAAATTTTGATCAATTTCTGTGGTCCAAATCGCTTCTGGTGGGACGCATCGTGTTTCAACTTGAGATTAGAATGATGAAGTCAAAGGATTTCTGTTACATATTTATCTTTCTTTCTGAAACACATTCTAGGATCCATTCTCTACATTTGCAAGCAGAACTATTTCTTAGTCGTACCACCAATCGAGCCAACTGCAGTTAAGTCTCGGCCGCCTAAACTTTCCTGCGACTTCTAGCTATCACGAAAACCCTGAAACAAGAAATAGTAATGCATCACTGCGACGAAGAATCTCTCTTGAGTTTCTGTCGTATTTTGCACCATGGTTTCAGCTTTTATTACTTTTTTACGTTTTAAAGATAGCGAAATGAAAGTTAATGTTGTTTTCCAAAGCGTGTAAGACCTGGCATTTTTTATGGGGCATAAGAGAGCGTTTAATGTAGTTCCAGCTTGGGCAGCTGATGTTGCATAGTCCTGACTGGCTCATCTTGCCTCTGACTTGGTCGGTTTGCCCAACCTCTCTCTATCTGGCTGGGTGGTGAGCTGTCTTACCAGGGTACACAACAACAACTTAACTTGATACTTATAGGCCTAGTCATGGCCTCATTAATCATGGTGTTGTCATCTGAGAGTGACCTTAGTACATTATCGAACACTTGCCATAAGCCGAGTATCATGAGAAAATAAAAAATAACTGTAAGATAAAAGTAGGTCTTATCTAGGTGATATTGTGTTTGGAGACGTGGCACGGCTGTGAGCAATTGATGTGTATGACAATCCTGACGTGGTGACTGCAGTGCAATGTACCGTGGTTGTGAAAGATAAAGGGGGTAAGGGGAGGAACAGTCATCTCACCGCTAGATTACCCATGGGAACATGGCATCATGCTCTCACGTGATAAGATGTCGGCATGTTGTGACGTCATGAACTAGGTGACTAGACTATACGACTACTTTTGTGCACACTGCATTACATGGGTGGAGAGGGCGAGTTCTAATATAAAAAGTGTGGCGCAACATTTTAATCCACTTGCAAGGAAGGATGTTTCAGCCATTCACCATGCAAACTTCTCATGGCTTGAGAAACTAACCTAGTTATCTTCTTCCCTTATCTGCATCGCAGCATGCACTCAGGCCTTTTATAATGGGTATCTACCTAAATAAGTGAAAAGTGCTAAGAATGGTCGAGAGAACAGCACTGGTGCTCTGCCGTTATCAGCTCAGATACCATGTACAGCTTTTTTTTACTTATTCAAATTTGTTTTTACATTTGAGTGCCAAAGATGTGAAAATCATCGAATAGCTAAAGATCAATAGTCATGCTCATTACTCACCGCTGCTTTCCTGATGAAAAATAACGACTAAATTGTTTGTGGGAATGATACTGTCAGTTAATGAGGTAGTGACGGTGTGAAATTTAAGCGCATGCAAGATCGAGGCGATCAGGGTTTCGGGGTTGGTTTGGAGGTTCAGGGGGCTGGGGGCCTGCCTTGGCTTACAAAACGCCTTTGTTGCGGTCCTGTCTCTAGCATCCTACTCGATGAGAAGAAATGAGAGCTGCGTTAATGAAGAGTGATGATCTTGGAAGTATCTTGTCAACTCTTAATCGGCAACTTTATGTGCCCACCGTTAATCATCTTCTGTACACAAAGCATACAGACTTGTTTAAATATCCGTAACATGACGCACTTAAGAAACTGCCATGTAGTCCATGCGAAATGAAATTGCAATTTTGTTCCAATGCTTTTTAAAATGCAGCGCCCAAAGCAGGCGCTGTACGTTATTGCACGCTTTCTAAATATTCTCCTTTCTGATAAATAATTTCCATTTATTTTTATTTCTCACAAAATGCCGAATTTATATTGATGCCGTGTGAAAATGACGATGTCAGGGAACGGAAAAGCGAATGCAGTTTTCGTTACGCCGTAATATGCACGAGGTGTATCGTTGCATATTCATACAGTCTTATTTACATATTATCTCGCGATTAAAAGCCAGGTTCCCCGTTACAAGGTATTAGAAAGGACATAGTTGGTCGAGATTCGAAAACACTGCAACACATTTAATACAAGACCACTTCTAATGCACTTTTCCCATTCTGAAAACTACTTATTAATTGTCACGGGGTAGAACGCGCATGGGAACAAGGGCTACGAATGTTAAATGAGCACAAAAGTGCCGACGCAGGGCGGGGTAAGGAGCTTGGGCCTTGGATGCGCAGTGGAGCTGTGGGTGCTCCGCGCACCGCGCGAAGGTATCTATCGCTATATCGGGTACTTCACACGGCTCGAGTACCTACTGGATCTCAGGAAATTGAAGGGAAAATGGGAGGGAGCTAAAATCTGAACCAACAACATGTATGACTAAAGTACAATTTCAGAGATAAGACATGCACACGGCTGTTGGAAAGAGAAGACGAGCGAATTCACAAGTGGACGTGGAAGTCATTCTCATTTGCATCCACTTAAATAATGAGAGTGCACTCAAATAAAAATTGTAGTTTCATCAAAAATGTCATCGGCAAGCTCGTAGAGCATTTAATGGGTTCGTAATGTGTTTAGCACGGCTAAATATTCATATCGAATTAAAGCGACCGGTTGGTCTATATTGCAAGGAACTTGTACTATCCAGGAACTTTTTAAATAACTAATCAGTGTTTTCCCCAATTAAACCTCTAATTTGAAGAACGGAAATAAGAAAGGGCTAATGACGTAAAATAACGGGAAGCTTACTTTATTATCCGCTAGGGAAATTCGAGCGCACTGCCAAACTGGGAAACCTAAGGAAAGGCGTATTTCTATAATAATATGGGGATGCAGATATTCAACAAGACTTTTCTTCTTCGTCTATCTTTTGCGAATGCCCATTTTCCGTCTCGTCTGCGGATGTTTCTCACTACTGCTTGCTACAAACACGGAGCAGAAATTAATTAAACTGTAAGGTGTCTCGTCGACATAGTTTTGTTTCACTTAACTGCGTCGCGACGCGACTCGTCGCGCATCTCGTCGCGGCGCAAGGTGCAGTGGGGACCAGGAATGCCAAGTCTTACTGTCTTTGTCTCATCGCAAATCGTATAGCTGAAGAAGGTATCTGCCGTATTTGTCAGAACTAGGATGCATATGATACTCAGGTTCGTTCACACTAGGACATACACTGAGGGGGTAAATGTAGACCTGAATTAGGGCGGATATGTTAAGCAGATTCATTCATGCTAACCATACAACCAACTTACTACGAGAATGAAGTTCTACTTGAATTCGGGTGGTTATGTAAAGGGCATGCAGGCGGTCCTGAGATTCGTTGCAAACTGGAAGCCTTAAAAGTGGTTTTTGCTAAAACTTAGACCGTGTTATATTGCCTACAGTGCGATTGAGATAGATGTTTAACCTCACCCCAATCAGCAAGCAAAGAAAAGAGTCGAAGGTAGGTAGCTGGTATAAGGGATATATGATTATGACAATTTATTAAAAAAAATATCTGTTTATAAAACTTTTCTTCTTTATAGTCAGGTGGCAGTTTTTCTGACTAGGTTACACTAAAATTTTTATCAAAATCCAACTACAATTACTGACTGTCTTAGTACAATTTAACCTAATAATAAAATTGCAATACAAAATTAAATGTTCTTATAAAAACACGATTCAAAATTATTTTTTTTATCAAAAACCAAAATGCCGTGTATATATGCTAAAAATTCAATTCAGATTGATCAATATTTTAATTGTAGCTTGGATGAAAACCCCTAAACACGGAAGGACTTGACAATGTAAGTTTTTTTTTTTTTTTTTTTTCACCGAACGATAACAGGTGCCTACTGACCGCGAAACTGACCATGAAACATACTTCTTTGAATGCACACCTCCTTTGAAAATGCAACTACAAGAAAATTAAGCGTCGCTGTTTCGCGCGTCGCGTCTTTCTGATTTACTTGTTTGTTTGTTAGTTTTTTTTTTTTTTTTTTTTAATATGATAAAATTGGAGCAGAAATTGGAGGATTTTCTTATCAGCATAAGAAAAATTCTTCAAGAAGTCAATGTTTTATAAATATTATTAAAGTAAATATTTTGTGTTTTCATTCAAATATGCAATGGAAACCACTTTCATCATAAAGGCACCGGGCTTGATGTTGATATTCTAAAATGGTATTTACTAATTTTCCATTTGCATAGACATCATCTTCATATTCGATTCCCTGCCGATTGCAGAGGTTGACAAAGGAAACAAATCTTAAGATAAACTTTAAATGCAAGAGAATAGACTGCAATCAACCCTTTTCTTGTCAAAAGTTGTCATTGTCTGGCTCCGCTCAGCGGATAATGTAACAGGTACCAAACTTCTCAAGTTCCAGAGCTAGCCGCTGCAAAAAACGTGATCGGCGCCCTGTACAGCACATTTTAGATGCCCGCATTTTTCAAAAGTCAATTAGTTTTAAAATGACTGAAGACGCCCTAACTGAAAGATTAAGCTGAAGATACTAAATATAATGTAATTTAAATTTATCTACCACGAAAAAAAAAACAATTCGTTGCATCAAGCACGCTTCAAAACTCCAGTCAAAACGTGATTATTTCGCGCATTTTCATAGTTTTGACCAATCAATTCGTGCACCCAACGTGCCACGGACTGTAAATAAATAGCATTGTAAAGACGACAAATTCTATAAGAGGTCCTATGTTTTCATTGCTGTAGCATTTTCCATCCCACTTCCATTTTTAATTATATTAAATACAAGAAAGAAGTAACAATACTTTAGTAAAAAAATGTTGGAAGTCAAAAAAGATGTTTAAAATTTGAGTGCAGTTACACCCTTAAATAGATTCATTCATCCTAGCATACAACCAACTGAGGACAAAAATGAAGTTCTACCTGCATTAGGGTGGATATGTTAAGCAGATTCATTCATACAAGCATACAATCAACTGAACGAGAAGAAAGTCCTTCCTGAATTCGGATGCATATGCAACGCAGATTCGTTAACACAAAGGGATTACTGTTTGCAACATTGCATGATTATTGCCTTTTAAAAATAAGCCGAACAGTACAACGCAGGTGTGACAAAAAACCTATGATATAAATTCATAGAGCAATGAAAATCAAATTAGTCAACCAGACATTTTTTGCACGAAGCTCTGCTCAAGTCTTGTCATACACGATATTGAATGCAACCGCTTTTTGGCTCCAAAAGTCGACGTATCTACTTGGAAAAGTTTAAACAAAATTGAGATTTCTTGCCTTGAAAGCATGTGTAAAACATTATAACGTTTTCATAGTGCAGGCGATATATTTTTTAAGTTTTGCTTTTTGTTCACAATACTACGTGTTCAAAATAAGACTAACGTAATGCTCTTTCATTTTATTAACGCTATTTGAGCTGGGTAATATAAAAGTTGTGGCTGTGAAATGTACGCGTATAGTCAACGATCGAGCACCGCTGCCCGCCATGGTAGCATGAACTGGGCGTCGGCGTCGGCGTCGGCGTCGGCGTTGGTGCTTGGGGTGGCTGGGCCAGCGATATCAGGCACACATCAAGGGCCATCAGCATGCTTCCTCCGTTGCCATTGGACTTGCACGTGACGATTCAACACTGTCTTGCCTTCGCCCGACCGACATTAACAAACTAGCTCAGTTTTTGGACAAAGAGAATCACGACCGCTCACTATTGTTATTATATTCTTTTTATTTAGAATATTCCGATACTTTTATGTGGCCAATAAAGAATTATTTTCATCAAAACTTTTATAGATCGTTCATGAATATGTAGAGCTTTTGCTGTTTTTATTGGATAAGTGGGTTTACAGTGATAAAAGCAGAAGAAAACTTGGGGGAAATATAGGCATCACTTTTTGCATTTATTTTTTCGCCCACACTTTGAATGTTCGTTTCAAACTCATAGAAAATGTTTCAGAATATTTGCATTTCAGTTCGTTTAGCCACCCATTTCTATGCGTTTCATCAGTGGTGTTAAAAGAGCCGCGTTAAACACCACAAATCAATCAATCAATCATTTCCAACCATTCACAGATGTCACGTTTTTGAAAATATCATTAGTTATCTAAATATTTCATAAAATATTTATTTAGTGTCGTAAAACCTTAGACGGAGAGCTATAAAGCGCAATTGATTTTACTTTAAAGTTAAACCCTACCTTTCATAGCAAAAAACATAGCAAGTGTTCATTTTATGGCTCTAGCCAGTATTTACTGTCATGATTTCTCGTTATTTTTATTTGCGGCCATAGTCGCTTGTATTTGAACCACGATAAAATAAAAAATATTGCCAGACTGAAACTTCAATTAGAATCCTATATAGGTAGTAATTACTCCTAGTAATTTCGCACTGTCATTCACATCGATTCCTTTTCATCGGCATTCGAAACTGTCTCTATCTTTCACACGGAATCGACTTCTTGAGGGTTTGATAAAGCATTTCCCGAGCACAGGTAATAGATTCTAGGTGTAATGTTACGTAACTCGTTACATTTTCCGAGCCCTAACAGCTAACCGATCACAAGTCATTAGGATCATCATTCAACGCTATTTCTCAAAACCAGACGACGATGTAATTGGGTTCGAATGCTGTTTGCATTTGTTCTCAAATAAAACGGCTTATAGAAAGATTTCAGCAGAATGCTAAGCTACGTTTTTACGAAAAGTCAATCACCGCCAATCATATTGTCAGCTAGAATAATAAATCACTATCTTGGCGTGGTGAGCCACACGTAAAAACATGACTCCTGGATTTTGGTCGCGAGGGTGGGCATGTGGTGGTTGGTAGTTGATGGGGGGTGGGGGAGGAGGGGGCACGAACGCTGTGGAGTGTGTCGTCAGTAAGAAGTTGACATTTCACCGGCTGGCCAGTAGCGAGGCAGGTTGCTGCACGCCAGTAAGCAAACTCCGTCATCGTGCGATCATCGATTCTTCTTTCTCACACACACCTTGCTCCCTAGCGCGGTGCCCCATTTGGGTAGGGGTGGTTGGGGGAGCCCGAACGTTCCCACGCAAATGCACGCACTAGCAAACTGTTTACCACTGTTATGTGCTCGACCCCTTATTCAACAACACCCACAATTATTCTTGCAAGCAGATGGCGAAATGGAATATGGCGTCCGCTTTAAGAAGCATATTTTAAAACTTATAAGTTTTAAACAACTTTTTGAAGAGGTGGTAAAATGTAGGCGCGATGAACTTCTGATGGTGCAGGTTGGGTGTCTGAGAGATTAGATTGGGAGTGATTGGGGGTCGTAGGGTGCGGGGAGCGATTGTGAGTGACTGGAACTGCTCGATGAGGACGGGGTGCAGGATATTAGGCTCGTTAACTGTGGGACACCAGAACGTCATTCAACAAAATCCTCTCCTCCCAGCGCCTAGACCAGCTTCTGGGCCCCCCCTGCCCCCCTGCCCCCCTGCCCCCCTGCCCCACCTCATTTCCCATTAAAACCCTGACACCAATTTGGGGAAAAACGAGAAAAGGTCGGCGAAAGCGAGACTGATGGATAGAGAAATGTGACGTCGAAGAAAGGAAAAAAAAATCTTTCGTCCTTGTGAAAGAGAAGATGATAATTCCGTGACGTGGAAGATGTATAAGGTTATTAATTCTTTTTATTCGAGCTTAGAGATGTCAGGAGGAGAATTAATTGTTGACTTACAGACGCTGGCAAAACTTGCAAATTCTTCCCCAACTTTATTCCCTCTTGTATTTATTTACTAAACAGCACCGGCTCCAACAATTTATAAGTTGCTTAAAAATCTTTTGCGATGTATATGCTTAAAATTCGGAACTCGGTAACAATTTTCTGTGCGTGAATTCTGTCAATAGCGGGTTTTCGTGCGCCGGTTTCCCCACTCAAAACGTGTCGCATAATAATTGATCAGGCAATAAACACGGAGCGCGCCGTTCGGAAAAGCGGGCATGCTGCATGGCTGGGCAGGGCTGGGTCGGAGAGCGCGCTTCGAAACCAATCCCCAAATCCAATCCAAGAACTCTCACCCAGCGTGCCTCGTGTCCCCGTCGTGCCCCACGTGCCCAATGCGCCCAACGTGCATGACAAAAACTCTCGGCTTTAATAAACACTCCACACCTCTAATAGCATGCACGATGGATTTTTTCGCAATCTCGCATTATGGTGCCAGCGGGTACGTTATCAATTTGCAATGAGGATTGTGTGGAAGTGCTATTTTTACTTAAACACAAAAAAAAACTGAGATCATTTTCCAACCTGATTGCCTTCGCATAGCCACGTTCGGATTTTGCTAGCAGCATCGGGCAGAATGGTCAATAGCGATGCAGCACCGGCAAGCTTAAATTTAAATCATTCTTGTCATATAAAAATGTTTAGTCATAAAGGTACACCCAAAACAGCGAATGTGTCGCCTATGGTTGTAATGGATACATGTTGTCATGGGACAAGTCAGACGGAACACGTGTATGAAAGGTTGCGAATGCTAGGCAATATCATTGAACAAAAGAAATGCACTTCTACGAAAATGGTATATGGAATTGTTTGGCATATTTACAGTCGCCAAATATAACAATTTGTCAAATCAATAATGTAGGTAATATATTACACCAGTTTTTAATTCCAATTTTACAACTGGGAGTTTTTTAGGAATGACTAGTATTTTTATTTCGGTTTTACATTGAGCACAAATGCTTTATGTGGATTTAATTAAAAGGAAAAGTGGACCATTCTTATCGTCTTTAATAGGACAATAAAGTTGAAAACCCGCCCTCGTGAGAAAGAAGTGAGTAAGCGAGTCCAATATTTGTCGTTATGGCTTAGATTGCCGGGTGGCACAGATGTAACAGCAAGATATTTTGGCAGCATCCTCTTTGGTCCATCAGCTCCGTGCTTGCGCCAAAGCCAGAGCTAGATCCAGAGCCAGAGGAGCAGCCCCATCCCGTGCCCTCATATTCTCCATTGCTACGCCCCGAGGTAGCAGGGACACGCGACTTGGCTCCCTGACAAAAGACCTGATTGAGTTGGACCAATTTCATTGTACATGGACATTCCTAAAGCTTGCGGGAAGAACGACGCTTTTTTCAGGGTTTGATTTTCTCTGCTTAGCGTAAAGACGTGTTCTCAGTTCAGTCATACGCGGTCCTAATATTGATTATCTTTTCGTTCATTGCGACATAGTTTGCTTAGGAACATTTGGTGGAAACCCAGAACGAGCCGGCATGGAATTATACTTCGAAACTCGTTAACGTCCACCAAGTTTACTTTCGTGTATGTCGGCATCGTCAAATATTCGTCAAACGTAGAGCGCAGTTTATTTTTACTAAGCATCCTCTAGGAAATATGATTATTTCCTAGGAGATGCATGATATGTACATACATATGTGTTTCGTGCAGAGATGTATAGGTTTAATAATATTCGGTTAGTAAAAGGTAACGCAGAACTGAGCGCGCTTCGGAGCAGGTTTGAAATTGAGGGCATCAGGACTCAAAAGGCGACAGTAATTTCAGGGTAACTCCTGACAACAATTTATCGGTGACGTCTGTGGCTACATGCATCGTATACACACACACTGCTCCACTTAGTTATTTACTGGCACATTTCGCATTATTATTATTTATTAATATCAATTAGTCGTAGACGGGCTAAGTGCTCTCAAAGTGGCATTTAAATGCTGGTGTAATTGCTATTTAATATCCTTGATTACAGTTACATTCTAGAGCACAACAAAATTAATTTGAGTCCTACAAGTTGTGATTCGTTTAAGGCATAAGGAAAATAATGCTGCTTTATGCTTATACATATTTGTTGCATACCCCGTTTATCTCAGTATCTCTTTATTAGAAAATAAGATTAGTGGCGTGATAAATTGATGACATACACGTTTGATGTTTTGTAGTAATTTTAAAGCGTAACAGTTTGTAGGGAGCTGATTTCGTCTCGTCGCTCACTAAGCTATCGAGTGTGATACTGGCTTTAAAGCGGAATACACTTTGTTATAATTCGACCGCGACCCGTCCACGGCCCGATGAAATTTTAAGTTTAAAAATCGCGGGAACAGGGAATTACAAAGAATCCGAACATCTTCCAAATCGATAAACAAAATCAACTTGGAACATAAAAAAAAATCCCGTACACTCGAAAGCAGAAACCGTACGGTTAGTGCCGTTTTTAATAATTATTTTAATTGTCAGTATAGGTTGCTTATTTTGATATCATGGTACATTAAAAAAAATGGTATTTACACTGAAAAATAACCCAAAAACCCAAAAACTCAAATATTTTAAATTAATCACGAAAACATAACATATTTTTTTAGAAGATCATTGGCCAATCTAGCTGGTAAGTTGCCTAGTGAAAATTCGATAGGTTTTGTCGTAAATTCCACATTTCATTCAGTATTGAGGTACATTCCCACAAACAAAGGACGATTAAAGCGTTTTCCAAGACTGGATACCCCAAATAATTACGTACCCTTGAAGTTTACAGGGTACCAAGCAAATGAAAGAGTTTTGGAAATTTTGTTCCCAGCTGAATATATGTATAATAATATATAACATATATAAATAGTTTATATATATAAACTATGTATATATATTGTATATTATATAATTTATATAAAATTATCAATATATAAATATAAATATATATGTATATATATTTCTATAATGACGTTTAGCGAAACCATTTTTTTGTCGATTTTTCATCTGACACAGTTTAACAATGAGGAAAATCTACTGACTTTGAATTACAGTTTTAAATCAATTGATGATTGTCATATTTTTTGGAGAGCTCTCCGCAATTTTATCGAGAACAACTGCGTATTCGGCGATTGGAGAGCTTTCTCTTTCTCTTTCATTTAATGGAAAGTATAAATTTAAGTCCCTCCTATAAAGCCAGCGGCAAGATGCCCCCCCCCCCCCCCCCTCCACACACACACACACACATACACTCACACATATATATATATATATATATATGTGTATCCCATTCAACACACTTTTGATGTTTCCCAATGGTCTTTCTGACGACAAAATATCTGGTTTACCGTCTCAATATTTTTTTCGAATATTATTGTTTCCCTTACAATTTCTTTCTTACGTGTCACTTAGCACCCACTTCGTTATGATGAAAATGCCTTTCTTAGTTTTACCGGTACGCCAGCTGGGATCTCATCTGGAAACTAGTTCATCATGGCTCACATACTCGACCCATTTCAAGGTCGTGCAATATCTAACATGGTCCATGCGCCAAGCAAACTTAAGCCGAAACACCCGTTCATCGCATTCGTGCACATTTTTGCCGGTCTTACGTTGTAAGAACTTCTTTTGACACAGTTGTTTAAGTTACCAAATAGCATTATAAAAATTATAAAAATTTGTTTGAAACGCCTTGTTTTCTTGAAGTGGTTCTTGAACTTTACTAAGATTGCCATAATACAATGTCATTTCATCAGTTACATCATTTTTGATCAAGAGACAGAAGTGGAATCTAATCCCATCTCAAATCTCACGGTAATTTCTCTTGCAAAATTTTCTTGGTCTCCGACTTGAAGTAACACGATAGAAACAGCATTGGTACTAGGTTCAAATTTAAGCACATCTAGTGATTTGTTCTATGCCAGATCGCAGAGATCCAGGTGCTGAGCCTTTAGAGTAGCTCAAATGATCCCACTTTTTGCTGATAAAATGGTTTGGGGGAAGGAAAACAAAGGCGTCCAACTTTTACATTTTTACACCTATAAAATTATTTGTTCTATGAACTTCTGATGAGAGCTGGAAAACGAAATCTTTTTAATTTGTATTGCACATTTTCTGCATAATAATATTTAGTTAAAAGTGTTTCAATGCTTAAAGAGTTTTGTTAAATTAGGCTAATCAACTTTTTTCGAACAGTTTTGGACAGTTTTGGACAATGTGACGCACGTAAAAGTTTGTACTAACGTTTCTTCAAAAAAAAAATTCGGAAAAAACCCGCAATGCTTCACTCACCGACATTTGACAAGCGAGTAGGAAACAGGGGTTTCAAGGACATTATGCGGGCACATTCAAGGAATCAATCAAGGACACATTCAAGGAATTATTCAAGGACACATTCAAGGGTCCCACAGCCTATATGATGGGTACCATAGGCTGCGTTGGCTAGAAATCGCGTCATCGACCTGCACTCTTAGGTACGACTCCATGAAAATTAGATCGTTCTTATTCAAGAGACAAAGGTGAACGACGTCGTTTCTCATGCATCCTTTCCTTAGTGTGATAAGACTTTAAGTGATATGATAGCCAAGCTGTATTGCATAATAAAGATTTCGAAGCCGAGATAGATCATTTGCTCATGGTTATCTGATAAGGCAGCAGCGTTGAAGGTATTTTACGAGTGCTGCTGGTGCAGTTTAATGTTTACGACCCTCATATGAATCTGCTTGTCTAGACAGATACAGATTATTTTACGTTATATTGCATTAACCTTGTTTGGCTTTAATGCCATTTGATATATTTTATTTTTATAGTGAACTTGTTTTATTCATACCCTATGCAACATAAAATAAAAACGCAGCAACTTGAAGCTCCAAACACACAAATATATCGTTTAATTGGCGTAGGAAAATGTTGTGTGCTCTCTGTGCATGACATCGCCTGCAGCTGTTGCCATTAGCGAATTCCATTCGCTTTTTACGCGCTCTATTATGATTTCGATTCAGTGAAATTCAAAGTTTCAACCATGTGCCATGCCATCATCTTGGCAACTGATGATATTAACAACAGATCAGCAACGGCAGCGCCGTATTTCGCCAGGCCAGTTTTAGTGTCAAGCGGAAATGTTTTTTTTTTTATTGTTGAATGCCAACGGCGATATTCACGGAATGCAGTGTCGTACAATAGCAGAACGTTACATGCCTTCTTTGGAATAGGTTAGTTTGGTGACAGCAATACACTGACACGTTTCGGTCTTCTTTCTTGAAGGAAAATCTCGGCCGTTAATATGTCGTGGCGAACCCGTCTTAATTTAGGCACTGGTATACTTTGCCGACGATTAAAATTGTTCAATCTTGTCTTGAATGGTTTGCGCAGTGAAACACTGGAATATTCTTGTCCAGAATATCGATTTCCGTTTAACGAAAGAAAAGTCTACTGAAATTGTTTAAATGAAAGCTTGTAGAGGAAAACATGGTTCATTATTTCTCTCTCGTATTACTCACAGACACTACCGAGTTGTGCAGCCGAGGTTCTAGAATGTTGCTACAAATCTTTTCAAAATTTTGATTAATGTTCGCTCATTTGTCTTTAGGTTTGGCTCTTAAATGTCACTTTAGTTGTATTTCATAACATAAGATGGAACGACCAGTTGTGCAGCTGCCGCCATTTTGGGCAAATGCCAAAATGTGCCTTATACAACAGCTAGATATTTATTTATCAGAATATTATGTGATGCCATTTTATCTCAGTTACTATACAGATCATATTATCACATCACATCAGATTCATGTGAAGTTGCATTGGTTTATCTATCAGCCTATTATCCAGCTCTCGGCGCATATTATGCTGCCATACCGATTGCTTCTAAAATAAATGTAATGCAGCAATAATCAACATTCATCATACTCCGCCAGTGCTATGATTTATATCATTTTTGGCAATACTTCCAAATATTAGCCACATCCAATAGCACCGAGATACATTCATAAGCTCATAGTTTGACCGTGGAGTCTTGTACATTTTGCTGCGAGCGTACTTTGGTCATTTGGTCAGATATTTTATTATTCTTCCCTCTATTCGCTTTAACGAGTTTTGTGGCTTGATGAGATTCTTCAAGGACTATGTTCTCTGTATCAGGAAAATAGCATCTTCCTGTATTTCCCCTCGCCCATACCCCTCGTCCAACCCTACCGTCCCCACCACGTCTCCATCTTCCATAGCCTTCCTCAAATCTTAGCAATCTCCATGGTCTTATCCCTGTTTGCTTCAGTGAATCCGCTAGATTGCGTTCCATAGCCCCCTCATTTCGTTATAGAAATCCCAAGCGGACACTTTTTGGTCATACTACCTATCGAAATGTGCTATGGCGTTTTAATCCTTTCTTGCTTCCCCTCTACCTTGTGTTCGGTGATGGCAAGCCGATTTGTTATGAAGCACATCACATGCAACGTGTTGTGAGAACGCTGACAGGGAAAATAACATAGGTCCAACCCCGATTGATGATTGAATACTAGTGACGGCCTGATAAATGAAATAATCCACTCATGTTTAACAAATCTTTAACATTGTACATTGTTGCTTGATTTTATCTTGAAGAATCATTCAATGATATTTTTCAATAAAAATAGAGACAAAACAATATTCTTGAGTGCCAATAACGTTCTTTCTCTTTCGTGCTCGAAGTAAAACTTATATTTTTATAACACTTTCACCATATCCATACAAAAACAATCAATGGACAACTCGTTCACGAACTTTAGCTATCATGCTGAGATGATCTGAGAGCCACTATTGAAAATATGATAGAAGTATTTTATGTGCCCAGTGGATTCGATCAATTTTGGTGCATGCAGTGTCATCGACCACGTTCTTTAAATGTTATTGCAACGTCCAAAATGATTAATTCAAATTTGATGAGTAAAACCAGCAGATCGCGTGTAGTGCTGCGCTCAAATAGACGGCACGGCCATTTGATGATCCTACTGGAGCGTGGAATGCAGCTCACAGCCGATTTATTAACTAAACGTACTTGTGGTATTTAACCATTGCACTCGGGCATTCATTAGTGTTGCCATTGAGCTTATAGGTATAGTCAGAGGACCAGCACTAATGTTAAACTGTCTTTTAGAAAAATTGCCGTCAAGTGACTACTTTACCGACAGTAATGGAGTCCCCGTCGTTTTGATTGTTGATTTAATTGTTTCTTGAAGGTTATTCGCTTTTGAGACTTGTTCACGCTCAATCAATCTTTTTACATGTGTGACCTCAACGATTGAAATACATGTATTAGTATTTTGTGTCATAATTATTCAGTTGTGGTGGTTGCTTTAAAAAGGACGGCCATAAGCGCCATTGACTGGAACCTACCGCTGCCACGTGTTGCCGGCCCGTTTTCTCAGCATAAAGTTTAACATTTACGCTGGCCTATATAACGACTGTTCCTATAAACTCAAAAGTCTCCAAAAGTCAGCAGGCACATTGACTGCTGATTCAAACGATCAGCTTCCTGTGCACGCCAATTCAGCTGCAAATTTGAAATTTGAAAATTTTGCGAGGAACTACGTTGACTCAGTAAGTGCGTTGCATAGGTAAAGTGCATAAAACTATAACGGAAGTAGTTTCAAGTTAAGGTTTAAAATTCTAACGCTACTATTCTTAGAAATGAAACTGCATAATAGTGATGAAAAGCAAAGCCATTGTGTGGGATTGAAAATACGCAGAAGAAGAATGAGAGCTGTAAAGTGAAACAATCTTTTCATCTTACACTCTATTACCATTTACCTGCCATGCTCATATAATTCTTGGGTACCTACCTTGTGTGTATGCAAAATAGCATTTCGTGCACATTCTTTTCAAATATATTAATAATATTTAATATTTATCAAACTTGCCGAAGGCTGCAGCCATGTCTGTGAAGTATGTCTCTACAAGCGGTTTCATTTGACTGGAGCTAATGGAGGAGGTATGGTGTTAAGAAAACATGGTATTATTGGCACTAGACGTTTCCTCTATCCAAGCTGCGACTATACAATGAGCAAGCTCTCGACTTCACTGCAGCTATCGTGCTCTCCATGCTTTTCCATGCCATTCCTGTGGCAATTCCTTCCGCATGTTCTCACCTTTACCCTTCGACTGACTATTCATGCTCCAGCCACTTGAGTGAGGGTAAAAATATTATTATTCCGCCCTCAACACTTAATGTGAACCATCCTCAGGATCAGAGCACTTATTTTCAACCAAACTCATCAATAACCAAATTGATGTCCATCTAATGAATAAATTGCTTAGTTACAGTTAGCGTGGTCCGATCGCTTTCGTGTGCCAATAAAAGTGACCAGCCCAAAGTAAAGCATTACAAATTACTATGGAGATAGATGCGCTGAAGGGAAGAATTGTTAACCAATGGATTAAGCTAATTCTTTGTCTATCCTCATTTTTTTTAAATTACCCACTAGCATGGCATCTTTATCAACTGAAATTCATTTTGAATGCAGCAATATTTTCATTCCATCAATGATGGTGGATTTTACGGCTTTACGAGGAAATCGTTTAGCAATAGAAACATCGTGCGTTACAAACTCGACGCCACCTGCGCCCAGGCTGCGCCGCCTGCGCCGGCCTGCGCTGCTGTATTTAGCGCCGAACTACTGACGTGGCCATCGCCAGTGCGTCTCCATCGGAACGTTGATTCAGGAGCAAAATCGTTGTATATATTATTGAAATGTAAAATCAATTTTCACACATATAAAAAGGGCTGTTGGGGAAAGAGGGAGGAAAGCGGTCGAGGGGGCGGGTGGGGGCGGGTTGTGCGGGTGGCATAGAGGCAAGGACTGGTATTGCCTGTTGCCTGTGAGAGTCTACACCGCAATGCAGGCAACGGACGCATCAGATAGCGCTAGGTAATAGGTGTGTATGGGTTATCATTCACATTTCGTGGCCCACCAAACAGACTTGCACTTTTACTCGCTCCTTTATTAGAAACTGTTTATGCTGCACATAGTCGTCATCGTCAATGTAGGCGATATCATTAACAGCCACTGATAGGACGTAGGTAATACTGGAGACGTCCACATACTATGCTTGAAGAAAAAGAATGTAGCATTTGTAACTTTCCTGGGCAAGCAAATGTTTTTACTCTATTTTTGATTGGCATTTTTTATTCTAGCCGCATTTTTTTACAACCTTCAGAAAATGAAGCATATTTAAACGGCGGTTTTGCCATTTTGTAATCAATCGTGCTCATACTAATTGCGTGGCGTAAACGCTGTTCAGTGTGTATATGCGACATTTTAGACTCCCAAACTAAACCAAATACACAATGATCATAATACATCCTTGCTACAACGTGGCATTTCATGTCACTGTATAAAGAGACCACCAACGCAATGAATGTAAAACTAATGAGATTATACGTAATAAATAGTTATGTAATACATTAATATTGATATTAGTCAACCATCTCGTGTCTTACAGCTTTTAGGCCCATTAGTTAATTCATGTTTGTTCAAATGTTTATGGATTTCTCGTGTTTGTTTGCAGGTAAGTACTGAATCGTGTATCCTCATGGGGTGGGTATCGTCCCAAAACGCCAAGCCTCGCACTAGAAGAGAGATATGGCTGGTCGGAAGATTAAAAGAAAATTAATATGGAAATTTACGAGTACAAGTAAGTACGTGACCCTAGAAACACAAAAACAAGCGCATATGCGTGTCGGAGTACGTCTTTTAGTAAGCAGGAAAAGCGCCCCGTTGTTCATAATCATGAAACAAAGAGCTATGGAGTTGCCACGCTTATCAGTGAAGCAACGAAAAATAGACTTTTTACAATCACTGGTCGTTGTTAAATGAGTTCTTGTAACTCATCGGTTCTTCAGAGAAAATAGATACATACTGGTTGAAAGCGCAAATGAAATTCCGTCCCCGCTTGCTGTATCACAGATTTAGCACAGCCTGCTGACTTACACAACCACAATCGACTTTTCCACCAAACGCGACGGATTTCTCATCTTGCGCGGTATTTTAATGTGAATAACAATTTTAGTTTATTCCACGATTGAAGGCAAAGAGACAGATATGAAACTCTCGCTTCTTACACACATACACACATACCTACAAAAACAACACACGAGAAGATTCTTGTAGTAGAAGGTATACAGTGGCACATAAGCCAGAAGACAAGTATTCTGTACGACTTGTGATATTATGCATGGCTGAAATTTCTCCAGGGAGATGTATCACAATAATAAGTCGAGTGTTATATAGCCTTCTGGGTTCAGAACAAGGTTCTGTCTTGTTCGGGGCTCGGCTCAACGTCTTATTCACGAATAGACATACACATGAATGCATTCACATTATTTCTATTCTCACGGGGTATGGATTTGAGTTTAGAGCTGGAGATTTGCGACGTAGATACGTAGCTTCATCAAAAGTACAGAATTTAGTGCAAATAAGTGATATTTCGTAAAAAAAGGTCGTATTGATGGGTCCATTAAGTAAAGTACAGAAAAACAGTAGTTTCTGCTAGCTTCTTTATGGGAATGAAAAGTATTTATACATGTAAGCAAGACTTTGAAATTTTTTTCTAAAATCTTATATCACGGATGTTATTAAGAGAGTCAGCAAAACATTCTGACGCACTCTCTTGAAATGTATCTTAAGAGGTTTCCTGCTTGTTATTCTACTCGCGGGGCACATTTGCCTCGTCTTCTTTACTTGAAGACTTTAAGTTTGGCTGACATCCTTTGTGTATATTTTTATTATCTTGTTGTGGGTACAACAGCGCGGAGTGCACTTCGGCCCTTGAGCCAATCTTATCTCATTTAGCACACTAGCAATTCTTGATCCCTTCAGGCATTACGATAAGAATTAGTGAGCACTGTAATGGGAGAGTCTTTCAAGGGTCCAAGGGCTGAATCGTTCTGTGTCGAGACCGAGTTTGTGATCTTAGATAGCCGTAGCAGACTTGAGACTGGTCGAGTCTGCATCCAAGTTGAGACTAGAACATTGAAACATAGTTGCCTCTTGACGATAGTTTAACTAAATTGCGAGTTGAGTAGTAAGTAAGCCATGCGATGTTCAACTTGTGGTAGAGAAACAACTCGCAATTAAGTTTATTAACCACGGTGTACCACATTAGGCCCTGAAATTTTAAGACTCCCATGTTCACACTTTTAGAAAATGACAAAAAAAATTAGGCGGTTACCAAATCCACTGCAGCAAAGATCGTATCGCCGACACCATCAATTTAAAATCATCCTTTTTTACATTTCTCTAATGCAACCAGGCGTCAAAGCCGCTTTTATTGCTTGACACTAATAAAGTAAGTGAGCATCGCTTTTCAGAATTTTCTTTTCGCGTAAATGTAATAAAACTTGTGTCGAATCTGCTTTCAGAGCCGAACGTTAAAGAGAATAATCATATCTTTCTTACATATTACCTTCCAAAGTGCCCCAGCTTGCGTTTGATATTTGGGCACCTTTCCCATGTGCCCCAGCTTGCGTTTGATATTTGGGTACCTTTCCAATATGCCCCAGCTTGCGTTTGATATTTGGGTACCTTTCCATCGTTTGCTTTATGGGCATCTTTCAAATTGTGCCCTAGCATTAATTTGGTATTCGGGGTACCTTTCCAATGTGCCCCAGCGTTCGTGGACTATTTGGGTACTTTTCCAATATACCTTATGTGTTATCTGTACTGGGTACTTGGTCAGCGTCACCGCCGTGATGGGGGGGGGGGGGGGGGGCAGCCGATGCTGGCACGTGTGTGCCGAGCAGCACGGGCCTGGGGAAGTCCCTCGAGACTCCGCGTTCGTCTGTAAGCCCCACGGGCTCGGCTTGGGCGAGACGGCTCGCTGGAGCGGACACAAATCGTAATCAGAGCTTGGGAAATTGGCAGAATCCTCTTCAGTGTGGTCACCACTGAATCTGACATTACATGCACATAGGATCGGTTGTGCTAGAGGCTCCACTTTGAGGGATCTGTGTGAAATTGTATGCGATCGGGACTTTGGTCTCCGGTCCTATGGCTTTTCAACGATGATGGCTTATGGAGCAGTTAATATTTTTAGCTTCCAGAAATATTTCTGTATAAGTATTGATAATTACAATGAAAAATATTGATGTAATTAAAAATTCCTAGAGAGATAATTTGGTAAAACTTTTCCTGTGAATCGTGGATTTCATGTGGAAATGGGTGTTTAAGTTTATTGATGTTAAGTGTAACACCATTGGGTGGTTTTAGTTGACAATATTGGAGCATCTTTCCCCGTAAAATATTTACTTTAAGATTTAAAATTTTCCATCGACAGTTTTTTCGAAATAACTCTGCCAGTCTTAAGAACATTTATGTTATTGAGACATCTTGCAAAGAATAATGGTGTCAAATCAGAGACGCTCTAGTTTATATGGTGTAGTGAGAAAATAAGCCAGAAAGTAGTCTGCAGTTGACATTTATTCGTTGCATTGGGTTTTAGATTCATGCTCTCAATTGAGAACTTTTAACGAGCTCGCGAGTTACTTCAGAATTACACTTCCGGTGAGAAAACGACAAAGAGAATGGTTAGGTAAACAATTTCATTGGAATAAAAATATTCTTGGCTCTTGATCAATGAAATATTATTTTCTGTTTAATTTTTAATTGCCAAGGCTTTAAACAACTTTTTTGACTTGTACAAATGAATATTATTACAGAATATAATGTTACTGAGAGCCTATACTCCATAAAGCTCATCACCTGACCCGTCGGTATGATATGCTGCCTTAAACATAACAAACTGCTTTTTATATTAATGCAAAAGCTAAAAGCAATAGGACAAGCGAAGCGAGTGAAAAGAAGACATGAATTTTGTTTCGGAACGTCACTATTTCTAAAAAGCAGCTACTCCGTGTTTTAGGTATGTGTGTTCGTGCTCTACAGGAGAAAACGGCTGCTTTAAAGCCAATTAGAATAATAAGAAACCCTTTTACAGCTGTGCTTTCCCTCCAACTTTTTGAAATTTAAATTTCTTAGCTGTAATATCGAAATGTTCGATTTATTTTAAACTAGCAAAGATCTCGGAGTGTTTCGCAACACGATGATTTGAAAATAGCAGGTGTAACTTAACTTCGTTGCCTTTCTGTGGTAAATCATTGTATAGCGTCGGCTTTATTTGATGTCTATTCTCAATCGACATAAAAAAAAAATGTCTCTCATCAATGGTATTATAATACACAGTATTAAATGTATTATAATAAGGTGTGAAGTTCAAGACTGCCATCTGTGGGCTAGTTCAATGTATAACGTTTCATTGGCCACACACACTAAAGTCGCTCATATTTTCGCGTAGCCAGTTAAAGAAAGCATTTGGGAATACATCTTGAACAGAAAAATTTGCTTCTAGCTCGCTGGTGTGTTTTTTGAGTGCTAAGGCTCCCAGACATAGACAAAGTAATCGCAAAATCAAACCAAAAATTCACCCCTGTCACATTCAAGTAACAAAGCCTCCAGTGGTGGATTGGTATTGAATATTGACCTAGAAATTAGAGAAAGCTGAGTTTCGCGTGATCTGAGAATGCGGAGGACGCACAATACATTTTTTAGAGTGTCTGTAAAGCTGCTGTTAGCATTGGCGTCGAGTTAACGCACGAGAGCGTCGCTGCGCGCCGCAAGTCAGGTGTCGGGCGTCGTCCATTACCAGACTGATTATCGGTGCAGTCTGCAGCGCACGGGAACAATTATTGTACTCAAGGTGTAATGAGCGCATATTCAGCTTGTCGACATGTGCAATTAGGCACCATTACGTTTGCAATTTATGCTGCCAGCGTAAACATGCTCATCTAGAATAATAATTTGCACGTCAAAAATACGATGATATTTTACTTTGCGTTGCGTGCAGTGTATTTGATTTTTAAATTAGTAGGAGCATAAGAAGTGAGTCTAAAAGGGGCGTATCGTGTAGATTTTTCTCCGCTGGGTGAAGGGTAAAAAGCTGTAAATGCTTTTCGGAGCAGGCACTTAAAATGTTTGAGTACGTTATCAAGAAAGCGTATACATGTGAAAGTATTTTGTTAGTATTTATACCTCGTACAGATTTAAGTAAAAGAGAATGCCACAAGTGGATTTACCAGACTGTACCTAAATGGAAAAGGATACGACGCAGTTCTAGTCTAGATGAGCCCCTGTTATTTTACTCACATAGTTTTCTTATGTCCTCTAGATAGATACCTCACGAATATAACGAAACTGCAAACTTTTCAAAGACATTCGTGAAGATGAGAATCGTTCGAAAGATTGGATCATTTTCGTAGGTGTCTGAGTTGTCCGTTTTTCCAGATAGGTATTGAATACGAGGCCATTATCGGCATGTTTTTTACGAGATTCTCTTCGCGTTATTGAAACCGTTTGTTCGCAGGGGCCGGACTAAAAATACAGTTCCATTAAAATTCCCTGCGCTAGGAATTTCGAATGAGTTGAACATATTACACGAAAAGCCGGCGATTTGAGGTTTGAGATGAAGGCGGAGAAGGCCAAGGAGCAGCTTCGTTTCAAATTAGGCAATCGTTTCTTATGTGTACCGTAATGGGCTGATATCTTTCCCGACCCATCGCGGTGTTATGGTCCAGATTCAACCATGACATGCACGCCATTGCGCGGCATAACGGCTTCTTCTTGCACCACTCGCGGACATATTCCCATTTATAACGACACTTTGCCCTGGCAATCATTTTCTGAAGCATCGCCATCTTAGTAATAATGACGAGAATGTTTTCCAGCTATTATTGTTGATAGCTGGCTATTACGAGATCAGTTTCTTCCAAAGGTTTCTGTGAAATGTATTGTGGCCATTCAACCGCTGATGAAAACTTTGGTCTGCAAACATGTGACGATGGTTTAGTGAGCATGCAGTCTAAATGAAACATCTGCATCCACGATCGCCCCCCTGCCTGCCCCACCCCGCCCACCCCGCCCTGGCCCTTGTGAGCGTGGACGCCGTCGCTATACCGGCAAGTTTATAGTATTTGAAAAATTTTACGGGGGCTGCTGCCATGAAATGTGGGATAGAAGTGGTTAATGAAAATAAACCCTCATTAAAGCAGGCGCTGCTTGTGATTCGTAGCTTCACTGCACTGTAGCATACGGACTGCTTCTGTCTGCCGGCTTGACAAGTTATGGGCTGCTGCTGCTGCTTATGCGTATGCTTATGCTTATGCTTCTGGTTATATGCTTCTTCTTCTATTTGCTGGTGCTGTAGCTTCACTGGTACGCGCTTTTTCGCTTCGCACGAAAGTTTTGTTGTAGATACAGCATGGACTTTAAATGCCTAGATGGAGTTTTCTGGAACATTTACAAGCTTAAGCTGCTCTGTGGTGAAATATACTACCTATTATTTAGTTATTTGCATTTTATAATTGGATTAATTTTAACTGAGATACTTCGCTTCGTGTGAACGTACATTTTAAACTGACCAAAGTTAAAAATAGATTAGTTAAAAACGCGAACTTTTTTCGGGGCTAGGCGAGAATAGAGAGACAGAATAATTACTGACACTACCCAAATGATAGACGTGACTTTTGAATGAATAAAACAACTTTCCATAGAGCTCGTGCTACTCGCTTTTTCTTACCTTAATAGAGAAACAAAGCGAAACACAGAAAAGCACGCGTGTTGCTCTCTTGTAATAGCTAAACCCGCTTTGTATCCGATCATGCCCAACTAAGCGCTATTATTCCTAAAGAACATTTCTTCATAGTAACAACACATTTCATTGCTCTCACGCATTGAGAATGAATGTGCAAATTATTCATAAATATATTTACTTGCTAAATAACGTCTCATACTCAAATAATTCTTGCAATACGAACTAGAGGTTTGCGAACAGAGAAAAGAGGGCTTAAATTAATACTTGTTAACGTCCTGTTTAAAGCCATTTGTTAAAACGCCCACTCAAAATAAAACCCCTCGACAAACAAAGTGTATAAAATAATTTGTACCAGAACTTTCGTTTTTGTCTGGTTGTAATGAATTTGTAGAGTATTATATATCACTTGTGGCCGACGATTGTTGGGCTTCATCAGCGAAGAGCACGGATGACTTTTTGGGGTTTGGGGTTTGGGGGTTGAGTTTAAGGCTTGATTTAGAGCATGCCGGACAAATTTTGGGCTCAATATTTTGTTTCACTAAGCATTGATCGTGTACAAAATCTGTACAGAATTTATAATAAAGTATACGATTTTAATAATTAAAACTACTTTATTATAATTTCTGAAGTGGAGTAAGAGCAGGAAGCAAAGCACATGTAGGAATGCCATTTAGACAACTTCATTGACAATGAAACTGAACTTTTTTCTTTTGGTGAATTTTCTTTCCAGTTAATTAGTAAATTTGCCAAACATTGAAAGTTAAAAAGATGAAAATAACTTGCTTCTTATAAATGAAAAATAAAAATGTTCCTATTTATATATTTTAATATTTGACGTCTTTCTATTCATGCAACATTTTTTGGCGTTCACAACTAGGAAATAATTTGAAACAAATAAGAAAGGAATGATCAAAACAAGAGAATAACGATAACAGACATGGTCTCCAATGCCATATTAACGCATTTGAAATACGTGCCTCTGAATGCAGCCCGCAGAGCAAACTTGACAGTTAGGAAAGAATGCTTTAGAACGATTTTAACAAAAATGTAGAACTCGTCTTGATCAGCAACCAATTTTGTTCTGAGCACTGCACTCTTAGCCGTAGAACCAGCATCCGAAGGTACTGAACTTATTTCATAACTGCTCCCCTGAATGCAACCCGCAGAGCAAACTTGGCACCTCTTAGTCTTTAAGAAACTTGAACTACCAAACTAAAGGTCCCATCAGAACTACGAATAACATCGTATTAAACAAGACGTATTTAAATGATTCAGTCACTTATAGTCTGTTACAGACCCTCCGGTATTGTCACTACTTTTGCGTATGCATCCAACATGACTCACGAGTCATGTTCTCGAAATTGTTTTACTTTTGAATAAGGCCCGTAGACAATTTTTAAGTCGTTTCAGATCGATTTCTTAATGCAGCGTATTGGAAAACAATTTTCCGAGAAAATAATTAACAGGAAAACGAGAAAAACAAGGAGTAATTATTTTGAGTAGGTAAAATAAAAAAACCACAAAAAAAAGAGTAACCTATTTGTAACAAGAATAACACTTGATAGCAATGTGTGTTGAAATGCTAGCTCATGAAACCTTTTACAGCATCTAATTTTTTTTAATCGACCGCGTGCAACGTTGTACAATATCATTGACGTACAATTTGCTAACTGATACAAGCAACAGTTTTTTTCGTGGTATTACGTCACAAGCATTTCATTTTTGAGCGTGCAGTCAAATAAGAGGGTAATGATTTTTTTTCCGGGACGCAAGCCGCAGAGCAAACTTGGCCAATCGAAATTATTTCTTAACTTATTTTTCATTTTTTATTCAAATTTATCGTCTTTGCTGATTTAGTTGTTTAAACAGATGGACTGTCTTAAAACCGCACTGAAACATTTTAGGCACATAATTTAAAATGCATACATAATGATGGTAATGTTTGAAAATTTTATCATGTCATTTTAAGATTTGCGACTGACAAACATGCGGCTTATAGATACTGGTAGGTGCAGAGATACTCCTCAGTCGTAACGTCCGCAGTAGATTAACCATTGTTATACCAAACAGTGTGTTGCTCATTAAAACTGACTAGTGGCAAGTCGTTGGTTTCTATCGCAAAAATGCATGTGTGCTAAACAGCCACGTGGAATGTTTGTGATTGGATGGGTTTCAATACTGAAAACAGGAAACAAAAAGTCCACAGTTAACTTATTAACTTATACATACTGTAGACAAGTCAAGTTCCATTACAAGAAGAGAAAGTTGCATGGGTAGTAAATATATTCTTCTAGTGAACGTGTCGCCAATTCATAGTAGCCAAATGTCAAGTAAATAAGCGCGGCGCCAGGAACAGTGATTCATTGTTCTTTACCCAAATTAGAGACATATAAATAAAAACACGCTTCTCATTTTGACTTGCATTTTTTGGAATATTCATTTTTGTATTTCCATCTTGCCCGGCGAAAAGTCCTTGTACAATCATACAATTCGTTGAAACAGAACCTCGATGACTCGCTTTTATCAATACTTTTTTTATTTCGAGTATACCATCTTCGTATGTTGGGATGGTCTCTAGGTTTAATGCTCCCATGCGACCAGTGAACAGTGCTTTGTGTATCTGCAGATTCATTGGGGAGTTTGCTTGCCTGGTTCTATTCAAATACAAAAACATGTTACGATAGTTTCTCCACTTCCAACGATGAGCTCGAATATCATTACATTTGTCGTAGTGTCTACTTTTCTTTTCCTGTGAATTCTCGTACAGGGATATTGTAGCAAGCTTTTCTTTCCTTTCCCACCAATTTCCTTTGGTCTGTTCATTTCTCTCTTGTTCCGCTGGCCATCTTGGTCGGGGTCGAGCGGAAAAGCGTCCTAGCACCAGTAGTGCTAATACTTCATATTAAGTGCCCGGGGATTGTCAGACACACTTGACGCACTTGACGCATGATGGCTGCTAGCTGCCCTTGCTTCTACTAGCTCGCAAAGCTGCTAGAAGCTGCGCGCCTCGTTAGCCGTTGGAACCCACACGAGTCACAACACTGCACTTGTGCCTTGTCTTGGTGATGGGGACGCTTAACGCTCTCCCGAGTGGCCACGACCAACATGGCTGGAAGATTGTTCAGTCGTACCGTCGTAGAACGTAGTATAGCGTCGTATAGCGTCGTACCATCCAGTCCAACTCCCTCACAGTCCACACAGTGGGATACAAAATAGCCATCCTGCAGAAGCGTTTTAGATTGTGTTTTTCTAGACTTTTCTTTACTCAGAGCTAACAAAACTTTCGTTTAGCTATTAGGTATGCATCATCAAGGAATTAGCTAAACTATTTCCAACCCACATTTCCACCCACAAGATTGACGAACAGAGCTTAGTCAAGGAAGAGTAATGATTAAAATCCCCAAGCTCTTGTGGATGACATTTGGAAGTAACGGCTAAAAAACACAGGGAAATGCTTGCCGGCCCGGGTACTGGTTAGGAGAGGGGGGGGGGGACAGCAAGGCAGACAGGGCTTGCCAGCCCCATACGGCCTGTCAATGGTGCTAACATAGCAATTGCAAGTGTCTTGCATCTTGCATACACGCGTGCAGTTTACCCACAGCCGGATAACCACATGCCCATCTCGAGAGGGCGACGAATGCTATTTTTCGCCAACATTGCATGGGGGATGATTTATGGTCTGATGCTAGACTTGGTACACTAAGGCGACGCCACAAGCCGGCACCGTTTGAGGTCAAATATTGGAGGTCACATATCTGAATCAACGCTGATACCATGTCATACTACGCGGGTGATATTTGAGAAGCAAAACATTCTAATTTTCCTTATCAAGAAATTCCTGAAAAATTGCTTGTTTTTATTTAAATCTCGTTTCATTTTCTATTTGGAAGTCCGTTAGACACTCTGGAGAGTCCGACAGAATAAATCTTTCATAAATTAACGTGCATTTGCGTATTCATTTTGAATAAAATTGACGGTAACAAGAATGAGAAAACACGAAAAATTCCAGTACTCGCTGCAAGCATTTTTACACTCATCATCCCCACGTGCAACATCTTTAAGTTCACCCATACATACTCGCACACACTCATCCTTACATAAAGGAGCGTCGCTCTAAAACCTAATCTAATTCATGCGCCACTTAACCTGGATATCTTTCGGTCGACTCCCTGGGTCTGGTCTGTAGGTTTGCTCTGTACAGTGAACTATGTTGCTTCATTGCTAGATACAGGGGACGCTCACTTGACTTATGATGTGACGGGATTTACGAGGTGGAGGACCACGTAACATCGAATTAGTGGCAACTCTCTGGAGGAATTAAGCAACGAAATATGGTCAACAAGAAGGGCTGGCTCGCTTACACCATGCTGGCTTAGTTCTTGATTCATCGCGTGCCCCGCGGTGCAAGTCAGAGCCATTCAGAGCCATTCCGAGGCATTCAGAGCAACTCGCCAGCATGCATGCATGCATCTACTTGCCTGACCACCGCGTGTTACATTGATCGTTCTAATCGGTTCTCCATGCGGATTGCAATTTGCAATTTGCACATCAGTGATCATGTTCAACCAAGTTCCGCGCTTTATGCCTCGTTACACGATGTTTTCAATTAAAACATAAACTCTTATCTAGTCACGTATTGTATTTCATTGAAATAACCTAGTCATTGTTAGACTCAAAACTCGTGCGCACAAAAGACACCGAAAAATAATACCGTCTACCGGCGTTGTATTACAAGGAAATCGCATGAGAAGGTTAGTGGGGAGACGTTATCTTGTCTGGATTAGGATCACCCTGGGGGCACCGTCTCTGGCGACAAGCCTCGGGGTTGCAGTCTGGAGTCTGGACCGAGCCGGTGTTACTGCTAGCAAGGAGAAAGGTTTTCTCTCCATCTCCGTTCCCCGTTTCTCCGTTTCCCCTGTTTCTCCTGTTTCTCCCGTTTTCCCCGTTTTAGTTGTGCTTCTATCCGACTGTTACCCCACAGCATCGCATATCCAGCTCCCGCTGACCGCATTCACACTCTGCCGTTAGCCTTAAGGATACAGTCAATATCCTTTGTCTTTCATGGGATACCTTTAATAATATAAGGACCATCTTTACACCTGTTATTGGAGATAGCATCTTTGCTTATGATGGTATAATCTACGCTTTAAGATGATGCTATTTAGTGAATGTTATGAAAGGTAAACCTTGCGCCTTGGAACACAATCTAGTAGGTATGTGTTGCATTTCCCGCGCATTTCTACGCGTAAAAGCCCATCTCAATTATTATCTTACTGTTACACCAGCATTAAACTGTCATCGTGCTGGTCAGGTGCTGGTTTCTAGTCTTTATATGCCAGTAGCGGTTTGCGTCAAATGTCCCATTATCTTGCCAGCATTGGGTCTACACTGTGCTACCATTTTGCCAGAATCATGCTTGAAGAGTGCCAGCAGCATTCTAACATCGTGTCGGTATCGTGCCAGCATCGTGCCAGCATCGTGCCTGCTTGATGCAGGCATCGTGCCAATGTCACGTGGCAGGTACAGCATGGATTGTATTGCAGTATCTCGTCTAAAGCGCGAGAATGTGGGTGAAATGAGATTGGTCTCTTGCTTGCTTCATTGGAGTGTGGTTGGTCCGTGATAAGACGTCGTGTTGCTTAATTACCCTGAGCTTTTGTCCAGAGTGAGACACCCAGAGTGAGAGAGTAACGGCACCGCGGCAAGCTTGTGATGTATGTTCTTTGCTGGCACTGCCGCTGCCGCTGCATCCTATCGCATCTTCGCGTCTCGCGCACCCTTTGCACACGCTTTGCACTGCTAGCGAGCTGGCCGCCTTACAAGCTCCATCCTTAGTGGTCGATATGAAATGGCTCGAGCATGTTTCACTGGTAAATAGTTAGTCAAGATAAAGTCTGCCCGTATGGTCGTTAATTCAAGAGTTACATATGTTGTCAGATCGCTGTTGCATTGCAAAGTGTGAAGCCACCCTGCCTGTGCATGCAAGATGTTCAAGATTGGAATTCTCAAGATTACAACAGACAGCTTCATTAAGTCACTGCAGCTGGGCGAAATCTATTCGTCAAACTGGTTTTTATTACTTTCGTACAGAAAGTCATTAAGGCCACCCTGGAATATTTTTGAAGACTGGTTTTCTGCGAGAAACAAAAAATATCTATCATTTGAAAAGCTTGCTCACTTCTGAATGACTTTTGATGACTTATTCGCCATTTTGTTGTGAGCAGATTAAGTTGCTTCACGATCGGAGGATGAATGCATATTTGATTGCAGTGTGCACTGCACATAGCAACAATTACTTCGCGGCCCAGCTTCCTCAATCAACTAGATATATGGCTTCGTCGTCTAACGCAAAAAAGATGTTTCCGCCAAACAAGTCTTTAAAAAGTTATTTCCGATTTTTACCGTTAAATCCATTAATCCTCTATAAGCTGTGCACATGAAACCAAACATCTTAAAATGTTTCTGTAATTTACCGTCTTTGAGAAATTTAATTTAATTTTGTACGTTTTAGCAGAAGTTAACAATTAGCTACTTAAACAATCGTGTCACGAACACCCTATAATCGACTTGAATTGATTAGTGCGGACTCACTTGTGTTAGGGTTAGTATGTGTGTTTAAGAGTTAGAGTGAGAGAGAAGACAAACTGTCTGATAGCTTCTTTTCCAAAACACACTATAAGAGTATATGTATAATACCAGCATGTCCGCCTGCAGTTAAGTACTTCCCTTACCGCAAGAAGAATGCCTTAGAGCTGTGCTCTAGCATTCAAATCCATTCCATGCTATCTAAAGACTTACTTACTTTTTATTTTCTTGTTTGTTTTTCTTTCCCTCTCTTTAATTTCAAGACCGGAAACTTTTATAACCTACCAATTTCCGAACAAGAAACACAAACTCCGCAACTCCCTGCCGTCACGAAATTCCAAGCCGCGTTGTCTTTTGACGTTCCAGAAAAAAACCCGCGAAAGAATCAGCTCGGAAATATTTTCACCCTCGACGTCTTATTAGCCATACACGAAAGACCGAAAACTAGCTTCTATTTAAATCCAACTACCTTTGTCAAACCTCGCAACCACCACCAACGCTAGTTGCTAGTAAAATATATCGTTCTGTTTTGTTTTTTGTGACAAATATATATACGGTGTTATTTTCGTGCGTACATATTTGGGGGTGGGTGGAAACACTCCCTATGGCATTTACCGTCTGAAAATTTCAGTAAAATCCACAAGACAGTATAGAGTAAAAGAAATAAAGGCAGGAAAGGCAGTAAAGGCAAGCCCGGTTTGGATGACTGAATGATTGAAAACATCAACGATAGGTGATTAATGCAAGTAACGTTTCTTAAAACAATTAGCTTAGTTTTAACTTAAAGATATACATAAAAACCGATTGCACAGCACTTTGAATGCAGTGAAATACAACTAATGCTTTGAAACGCAACGTGAATTTCAAAATTAAAATTATTTCACCCTTTATTGGGCACGCTCAGCATTCGCATTCCATGCTTGCAAAGATCATAACAGCTTATCTCTTAAACATTAAATTGTTAAGACCACTTGTGCGCAATCCCTCTCATCAATTATTCTCTTTTTTTTCTGATAGCACTTGCTACTGTCTTACATTCTCAGAGATAGGCCTATAGATAATATATAACACGGAGATGGTAAAAATGGCAAGGGTTCTGTTTTTTCGTAAATAATAGACGAACGATTTTGCAGGCAGTGATCCATCTTGTGCTGTCCTCTGCACAGCAGCCCTAACCAACAACATCGGCGCGTAACCCACACCGTCTCAGCTATGTCAAGTTTCACACCCTGGAAAAACTTCTCATGAACACACTTTATCACTGCCGCAGTCGAACAGCAAAACTTTTTCCTGTTTTACCAATTTACTTATAGTAACGAGAACGTCTTTGTTGAAGATCTATTACCTCAGAAGATGCTCTTGGTACCCAACTACCTTTAATCGAGACGCATTGTTCAGAATTCACACTTAAGAAACACGTCGTGCAAAAAAATTTCAACCGTTATCTGCGGAAAGAAACTAAACAAAAAATTGGGAAATTTGCGTTTTTTAGCGAATATTAAGGTATTAAATGTTTCTTTTTAATGTTTTTAGCGCCTCAGTGATTATCGTTACAAGTGTTCCAAAAATCCATTATTGTGGGAGGATCTTTTCTTGGCTGCTATCTTCCCGGTTATACTGGTAATGAGCGAACCATGCACACAGCACAATGGCGACTCTTACTTTACTCTTAGTCTCTTCGGGGTTTCCTGTTTAAAAAAATACTCGCGTTTCTGAAGTAACCCAACAACGGTACTTTAAGAAAACTTCAGTTTTAGTTGATATTACGAGTATTATGCGTTAAAAGTTCTCTATTTGATATTTTTAAATCCAGTATACGTTTGTAAGTTTCATGTTGGGTCTTTAGGCCTGTGCACGCAGCTTCTCAAAATAAACTTTGTATAAAATAGTGTTAGAGTGCAGCTTTAATCGCAATGAACTGTTCGTAGACGTAAAATATTATAAGGGAACTAATTATAGGTTGCCTTAATTAATCGTTGGCATTCAATTAAAGTTTTTGTGACCCTATTTATTTGAAGAAAAAGGGATCCCCAATCGAGTGCAAGAATCCCTGGAACGATTTATTACCATTCTTAACTGTAATTTACAGTAAAACGATGAACATTGCACGTTTTGCAATTGCAAATAACAAAACCACCCTCGACCAAAGCTGGTCAATGATCTCGCTCTAGATACTAGTCGTTACCGTGCATTCTTTCTTGGCTACGGCGTCGGCATCGGCATTGGCGTCGGTTTCCGGACGATAGCCAGTGAATGAGATAACGCATGCCCCACCCACTAAACTCTCAATACCAGACTGATAACTGCTTTCTTCAAAGAAAAGTCATTTCACTTTCTTTATTTTTATTTCGTTGCTTCGCCTAAAACACCGTTACAGTTTTCAGGACCCAAGAATTTAAAGTTGTGAGAGAAACAAGGAAATAATAGTTAAGTGGTCTGAAATTTGTATCTATCTGGACTTCTATTTATGTCGCAGGGTCTGCAAGCCTAACCATTCCCGCTGACTGCTCTGCACAATAATGACTCGCTGGTGGCGGGAGTAGTTAGCTTGAATGAGCCTGGACGAAGATTTAAATTATTGTCTACTTTAGCGAGACTGCATGATATGTACATATATGTAATTAGCAAGTATGGGTGTGTGTACGTAGATGCGTATATGTGAGTGTGTTTAATACCACGAATACTGTCCGTTATTTCTCGTTGACCATTTGAAATGAATAAAGCCTTGGAATACGTGGCTTCGGTGTTGGGAGTAATATTATGGATCTAGCTGGGTTTGGCATCGCACCGCGAATACTATACCTATTTGTAGACCAATGGTTATGTGGCGTACAAATGGGCATCGCATTGCGCGTTGAAAGTCAGTAATGCAGGCTATCGTACTGCGTTTGTTCTTCTAAACGCTCTTTCTCTCGTAATGCTTTCAACCTACTCTCTCACTCTCATGCCGTGTAGATGGCGAGAGGGAAGCTGCCATTCTGAAACCGACTCAAAGTTATTATACACATTTCCTATTTTGATATGGTTGGTTATGGTTGCAAGGTACCAACTGCAATGAATCTCTTGGAAACGGTTTCATTATCATGTTTCAGTCGGCAGGTATGTTTCCAGCGTTGCTGGTACTGTGTCTGTATCTTTGTTAGAGGAAAACTCGAAGTTTTTTTTAAGTACTTCTTTGAGGGTATCGCCATTTTAATTTTTTTTTTCTTGCGAGTTTAAAATTTGGTATTGTGCAGAAAACTAAGCCAAGAAGAGAGCGAATATTTTTAGGACGCGATTATTAATGTTGCGCAGATAGATACAGATGGATTTTAGCTGATTTCCTTCGTAGTGAGAGCTTTGCAGCAAATGTCTCCTATTGTTTGCTTTACTCATTTCAAGTATACGAATAAATAAGAGCACTGCTGTCCTAATTTCTTGAATCTTCATTGCATAAAGGTGTTTGCAACAGTTTCAAGCCTGAGACTATACAGTTTGACTTATCAAATGAGTGCCATGAATAATTTGTAGTTTGGTGGAGCCGTCTTACGTTTTTCCCAGTAGATAGTGTAAGTAACTAACGTGCTTGCATGCTGGCCTGCAGGCAGCAGCTTCCCTCTCCCAAACCTGGCATTGGGCAGTGCCTGGCAGCGACGATTGCCCTCGCGAGAGCCGTCTCTTTGAATTGCGCTCGGTCATTGATGTGTGCACGGGGAGTACTATAGTGTTACACTCACATATTACAAGCTTGGCTAAGAAAAGCCGTCTTCGGTCAAAGGTCACTAGATGAAGGTCCGTCGACTGATGAGCACAGTGTAAGCTTTAATAACCACATTTGTTCTTGAGCGTGTAGGTTAAGCAACGAAATAAGAACTTACCATCATTATAAATATATTTTGCCACTTTGTTTTATTCTTGTTTGAAAATGATAAATTCATCTCAAATCACCATGTTAAATATAGTCATATTCACTATACCAGATCAGACCCGACCAATCATTGATGAAATATTTACTTAATGAAGCAGAAGAATACGCAAAGAAATTGTTCTAAAGACGAAAACACACTGGTTCTTTCATCGCTTTTCTCTCAATGTACGATGTTCTTTGCCTTCGTTCTTTTCCAGAAGTTTTCTCATTTTCTAGTTCTATTTCTGTCTTTTTCAAATCAATCCAATCAATCGCACCGCTCTCCCCACATCCTTTTACCACTGGCCCCTCCACTGCCCCCCTCTCTAAAAGGTATTATTCTGTGGAGGGTGGCTTACCATGACCAACAGTTACGATGCAGACCTCGGCTCACAACTTGCCGACTGACTCATAGGAAGTTACCAGGAAAAAACCGATAATACTGGGCAAAACAGGCCTAACTAGATCTGGATCAGAGAAAACCCAGGGTAAAAGTTCAGGTGAAACCTAGGTGAAACCATGATTAAATGCAGGGTACAACCAAGTTAAGGTATGGGGAAACCTATGTGAAATTATGGGAAATTTGGGGTTAAATCAATGTGAAACCAAGGTGAAACCAATGTGGAATTAGAGTGAAACCATGTGTAAGTTTGAACCATATGAGATCAGGGGGAAAAGGGTAAATCTGAAAGGGTAAACAAGGACGAAATCCTGGAATAGAAAGCTCTGGCGTAATCAGGGTATTTTCCTGTGTGCATCAAGGCCACCATCGGACACAAGTCCTCTCCATTTTCAAACATCAGTAAGCTCAAGCTTAAATCACACATGACCTGCATGTTCGGAACACAATTCTTTGCCATGATTTAGTCTCGAACGTAAAACCATGTAAAACCTTAGTCATGGTGGCACCTAGTGTGTTGCTTTATTAAGCGCCAGCTAATAAATAGCCTCGCACTTTCTCTGCCCAAATAGATAACAAGATGCTGGACCGATAACGCAAGGCGGCCTTTCCCTACGAAAAACACATCTCTTATCTTGAGAAGAGGGTAAAGCATGCTAGCTATAACATTAAATTTCGCCTTTGTTTAAAAGTAGGAGAAAAAGCGTAGAGGTGAAACTGAAACCCCTGCCTCAGAGGGACCACATTGTCTTGGGAGGCACATGAAAAAAATAAGCCTCTCGGTATTTTATTATCAAAATAAATTGGAACTGTGAATATACAGAGATTCAAAATTCAAAACTTCTACCAATATGCAGGTATGCAGATAATGGTGTGTGAAGGCATGTGCCCGTGTGTGTCTGTGTGTGTGTGTGTGTCTGTGTGAGAGAGAGAGAGAGAGAGAGAGAGAGAGAGAGAGAGAGAAAGAGTAAGAGTTGCTCTTGTATGTATGTGTGTGTGAGTGTTTTTAAATGAAAATGTCATCGAGTAGTAAATTACCCAGTAGTTTAGAAACGTGGTGAGCTTAATGAGGCAAGTGCAGATTAGAAATAGGTCAATCACCAGTATTTCGCCCTGTGGCGGGGGGAGGCGTCGGTGGCAGGCGCCCCTCCGGGCGTGCCAATAAACTGCTGACTGCCTTCCTAGCTTCATGTGGCTCCCAGAGTCACATTAAAGCAACCATTCTGTCGGTGCCTCCAGCCCGGCTGAGCACAACACCACACAACGCAGCCATTCCGATTCTATTTGGAAGAAGAGATAAAAAGATAAAAAGTAATAAAGCATGCAATATCAACAACAAATTTACAACTTTATAATTCTCTTTAAAGGCAATATTTTCTAAACGAATGGCGCAGGGGAATTTTTCATCCAGCGAAAAATGCCAACTCGTGTGTGCTCACTGCAATTAATTTTTATGATGTATGGCATCACAGCCAGTATAGTGTTTACAAAATAATTGGATATATCCGTCTGTGATTGAAACCTCAGTCAAGTCCAATTTATACGGGTAGCATTTAGAATTGTTTCTAGCTTTACCAAGTCCCGGTAAATATATCTTTTTCCCAGCCCAGAATCACAAGTGCTATTCAGGTTTCCATGATGGCTAAAGTTCAGTTTCACCACATTTCCACTTTTCTACGAATAATCTCGCACTCGCAGATTGAATTGATGCAATCGTGATAGGAAAGTGTAAGAAAAAAATCGCGAAAAATCTTTCCAGATGAAAGTTTAAAGACCACCCTTTCGTGTCGGTTCTTTCTCATCTCGGCCTTAGCATTCTCGGCCATTTCCTTGGCGTGCTATCTGAAGTCTAAGCACGTGAGATGATGTCCTTAACCGGTGTTCGTACGTCGGGAACTGAGCGGTGAGCGGCAAGCGGTGAGCGGTGAGCGGCATCCGCGCATTCCGGCCTAGGCTTGGGCCGATCTTGAACCAAGCACGGGGAGCCACGCTGCCCATGCCGGCAACAGGTCTCTCACGCTTTCAGCTCTACACTCTCCGCTACACTTGCTACTTTCCAGACTAGCACCACCAACGGCCTACAAGATCCACGGCCATCTTTCTCTTGGCTTTCACCACATTGACCATCAGTAACGCCCACTCATAACTCGCTCATGGTTTGTTAATCCTAACAAGTTGTTATTATAATCCAGTAGCCAAACGTTAACGCAGTCACCACTAGGAATTAAGGAATTATGCACACTTTCTGAAATACAAATTATTGTCCTCTTGCATTCAAAACATCGCAACAATTTGGTTGGATGCTATTGTTTCATGAAATTAAGACTGCTGTCCTGGAGTTTTGACAGCGTGACATCGACTGGTTTCTAATGCGTTAATTTATACATGCATTGTTTTAAATCATACTTAGATAATAAATATATTAGTCGCTTGTAGTGTATATCCAAGTGTCTATCTGGTGGCGAACTGAAAGCTTCTCCTGAAGCATTTTCTCATCCTAGTTAGGTTCTGCGTTGACATAACATAGCTTCAACTAAATTAACAAAAAAATGTAAGTGTGCAAAAATATTTAGTGCATCAAGCTAATAATATTCTTGGTTGCTTCTGTAGCTGGGGAAGATACATACAAGTTCAACTTCTTGACAAAAGTAACTGCGAGTAGACTATTCAGCGTGCTTAATAATAATTTTTCTTTCTTGGGTGGAGGTGCCAAGTTTGTTTTTCACGGGCTAGCATTGAACATATATATGAAGGTAATATTAAGTAAAGCTCATACGAAACTGAATGCATGAAAACCATTATAAGTTCCAGTTTTCACGGGGCATTTATATTTTGTGTACACCATTTCTCGCATTTTCCCAAAAAAACTAAGTTTGCTCTGCGGGCTGCGTTCAGGGGCTTAGATTTAAAATGACTTGAAATGTTTAGAAAAAAATATTATGATTAATAAGGTGCGCTAAAGACAAATCAGTGTCAAGTTCTGATAGTTAGCGGTATTTATTCGAGGCAATTTCTTTAGATGCTGTTTTGCTCTGCGGGCTGCATTCAGGGGCTCACATTTGAAATATACGTTAAAGCGGAATCTGAGGACAAATTTTCAGTCTAAAGACGGTAAATTGAAGTTTTTACCAACAACCAGATATTTATTTAACAAAATTTTCGATCGTCTTGTATTTCCCGTTCGCAATTTGCAATCGAATATTTTTTAATATTGAATTATAACAATTAGTAAGTTCTAGACTGTCCTGAAGATGTCGGCGCCATCGCCGACGAAACGTCGACTTTTTAGGTCCTTTTTAGGGCCACAAGTCAATCCCACCAGAGCAAGTCCGTTACTTACCACAACAACAACAACAATAACAACAATAACAACAATACCAACAACACATAGTTCTTATTACCTCAATTCACATTAGAACGTATAATTAGAACAGGTATGCAATACTGATTTATTTGGGTCTCCCATTGTTTGACACATTTATTTGGAAACTTATACCACAGTAAGCTTAGAAACTTGAGTGATAGTTCTAAGAATGCTTGAGAATGCCTGCAAAAGTATGCTCATAAGAAACTGTTTTCCTCATCAATCAATTAGACTGGTGTGTCAAATTACTGCACTCAAATTACATTATAATGCAAACCATAAAATGAACATTTTTATGTTTTAACATTCCTGAACTTTATTACTAGCAATATTACTCTTGTGATTTGTTAGATAACAGTAGGGAAAAGTATTCAAGGATACGACTCGACGCTCTTTAGGTCGTTCCGTACAAACTCCTTGCCAAAATAAACAGGTATAAATAACATAAAGGTTTCGATATGAAAACTAGAATCCCAAGCTAGAATTCTTAGTCTCAGCTGATCGTCTTAAATATTTGAACACCTAGACATAAGAAACTAACTTTTCAACGCCTAAATACGTTTTATATCTTTTTTTGCGTGTAATTATCGAAAAATCGGGCAACGAAGTTGCCTTTTACCGTAGTAAATTATCCGACTTACAATTTGTATACTTGCAAAAAACTAATATACCGAGTGTAACCATCGATCAAGTTAGCACGGGCTTGCAACCAAGATGAACCAATAGCAGTGATTATTTATCTGTGCAGATCAAATACTTTCATTCGTTGCCCCTTCCTGTTCCTCAAGCGACTCCAGTCTCAAGCTTCCAGGATCCAGGCTCCATTCCTTCACTTCTGTCATACTGATGTCAAGCCGTGGAGCAGGCCACTGCCTCGGAGTGGGCCATATCGATCTTGCTCCATCTGTGTCAGTGTTTCCACTCATATTCACGAGTAAAGACTGCAAGTTCAGCGTACAAGCACAAAAAATGCTGATTTTCTCGTTATACCAATTCCCCGCGACAATTACGTTAGAAACGTCAAAGTCGATAAAGGCATTTGAAACAAACTTGAGGACTGGTTTGACATCTTTGTGTTAATGCTGTTGATTAAATTGTGTCCACACAATTACAATTGCAGCTGTCATACGCGCCACCGTCCCTCATAAGTACTTTATTTCAATGTTGCCCATCACCCCTGCATTTAAACGAAGGCACTGGCGTGTGTGCCATAATTATTGTGGGACATTTTCGTGATGTCATCTGACACATTTTGTTCCTAATAAATACATAGCGTGCTAGGGAACTGTCATTATGTCATCTAGCAAAGCATAGAGTGTCTACGTACTCGCTGAATGCAATTATTGCATGTGCTTGTTTTCTGCCTGGCTGATTACTGATAGCTGAAAACATGACAAGATTGCTTGCTGCACAATGCATTCTGCACCTGTATGCTGCATTCGCTGGCACTCACCGGCTCTCGCTGGCCCTCTGTGAGCAAAACGGAAAAGCTCCAGTCGGCGTTGCGCGCTAGTTTTCGCAACGTCCACCCAGATGGCGTTGCTTGTTACTTTTAAATGCCACGCTGTGCACGTAACTTGGAAAGGGTTTTCCGGGCAGCAGTTTACATTAACCTGCTACCCTTTCCGTAATTATGTCTAGCAATAATGATCATGGATTATAGTTTCCCTAAAAAAGTTACTTAGATCCCGGAATCTCGTTTGTGCCATAATACTTATGGAATGTTTACTACTTGATTGCACGACAGGCACCCGTAGGGTTTTAAGAGAGCAAATAGTTGTGTTTGAAAACAAAACTAGCGAATCCACGAAGTAAAAGTTTTCGCATTCTCATTTTTCCCATAGCCTTTCTAGTGATAAAGCTTAAACTTTTTGTGTGCTTCGTCAGCTCTCTAAACGACGAGTCATCCAATAAAGAAATGACATCTGGGACGAGAAGGAACTACAGGCAAGTTCGTATATGTATATATGTAAATATAATCTTCTGCTGATGCGATCCCCGGCAACGATAATTATTGGACACCAAAAAGACCATCCCCGGGTCCCGGTCCCGGTCATTATTCTAAATCCAGTTCCAGTGAATCAGGTTGTGTGTTTGGTGATTGGCAAGCCGCGAAGAGTGAAGGGCTCCAGTCCCTAGTCCAGAGTTAGACTAGTCGGCCCTCTGATTGCTCCATGAATGTGTTCAAGATTGAACATCCTTGGCTGGGCAGTGCTGCAAGTTTTCGTGGGTGTTCGACTCCCTGCCCATGTGCCCGCTAGCGAGCACTCGACTCGTTGCAGACAAAGAGTTGGGCTTCAAAGCCAGCGCCATGCCAGCTCGTCCCGACTCAAATCCGCTTAGGGAACTTGTTTCTTTTTGTCTTATCGCTAGGAGTGGGCTTTGTGTGTGGAACAGACTTGATTGAATCGTTATTGCATTGGAGCCCGCTGTATAAGTATTAAGTAACTCTATCCTTTTTGACTCATCAAGCGTAAAGTTATAAAAATTACGAATTATCCGTTATTGGGACTTTACTGGCAACAAATACTTGAAAAGATGAAAGAAAGATTATTTTTATTAATTTTTTTAGTTTGTGTGCAATACTCCGCTAAATATTGTATTGTTCAACTGATAAATGAAAACGCCAAATTTGTGTGTAACTTTATTGTGACCTTTACGATGCGCGACCATCAATTTTGATGTAACCTTTTCACCAATGAGAATACTTACGGAAATATTTTCGGCTTTTAAATAAAAATGCCCTCATAAACGTGTCACTGTCAGTACATTACCAAGCATGTCATGTGCCATTACTTTGTGGGAAAACTGAGTTCTGAACAAAATAGCTAGAGAAAAAAATCTTGACAGGATTTAGTGAAATTTAAAAAAATTTCTAGCCTTACGGCCTTGGAACTCTTGCAACTTGACGAATATCAGATTTTTATATGGATATCAAAAATGTAATACAATCTGACGCTCCACCACCTGCATTAACTGGTTCTTTAAACATTTTTTTTAATCATCCACACAAAAAAAATCCTCAAGAAAAAATAGAACGAATTCTTGAAATTTAATTTTGGCCGAAGTTAAAGATTGTAATGTTGGAGATTTGGAAAAACCTGTGACAGCCAGCGCCTCTCGTGGATTTCTTTATCTTAAAATGTGTCTCAAGTTACCTGGCAACTGTTGCGTGCGACTGTCTTAAATTAGCCCCGTCTTTTCAACCAGAAGAAATCGCCAATACTCTTCATCGTAGTTAAGGCTTAGGGATATCCGCACAATCCCTCTACTCTCTCCCTGCTCCCTGCTCCCAGCTCCCGCCTCTTTCCACCCACTCCGCCCTATATTGAACCTTGGAGAAGGGGGTAAGGGTGGGGGCTGAAGTGTCATCTTAGTCAATCCGCTAACGGCGTCTTTATAAAAGTTTATCATTTCGTTTTATTGTGCCATGTCTTTGTCAATATTCGACTGGTGAAGATGTGCTGCACCGAACACAACGTACCTTTCGTTTTAGTTTTCAATGGCCAAGTTTTATTTAAGATATATATATATATATATATATGTAAGGCATGTATATATTTTTTAAAGAAGACCCTTTTCATGATGTCTGAACTCGTTGTTTGATTCTGATCCTGATATGATGGAAGGACGTGCTGGAAGAGGGCATGGACTTAGGGTGAGGTAGGGTGGGTTGGGTGTGGGGGATAAGGGATAAGGGATGGGGAGGGTACGATGGACTTCAGGGGATGGGAAACGGGAGATGCCAGACAGGCGGCTAGAGGAATAGGCCGAGGGAACTGTCCCATCCATTCTTTTCTAGTAATCACGTCCAATTACGGCTGGATGGCTGGCTGGCTGGCTGACTGGCTGGCTCCAGAGATGACTATGAGGGTTAATAATATTGCATGAAAAGGCCTAATGAACAGGGAACGAAAAAATGCTTGTTAAGCATTTTATTGAGAGCTTTTACGAGTCAGACTTTCTTTAACATGGCTTACCAAAACAAGTGTAGACAAAGACTTCCTACTGGGACCGCGTCTCTGTTGAATACCTATACTTACTAATAAATGAGTATCTACATTACTTAGTCTTCACTTTTTTCAATGGATACTAAATGGAAATGTGATTCATTATGGTGCAATCATACGTAATCGAATGGGACTTCCGACTTGGATTGCTTTTCCAGCTCGCTGGCGAACACTTTTCGCTAAATTCCCTCAAGTTTGCATGATGTCGGCTCTAGATAACGTTACGGTGTGATAGGACTAAATATTCCTCGTCTCTATCTAGAGGCTTGGCGTCAGCACCAATTCAGAGGCTAAGCGTCAACTATCTGTACCATGTCGGCTCTACGCAAGCCCTCTATTCAGGGCACTCTATTCTAGCCGCTCTACTGTAGCCGCTCGTCGCTAGGCACTCTATGCTAGGCACTCTATGCTAGGCGCTCTATGCTAGGCGCTCTATGCTAGGCACTCTATGCTAGGCACTCTATGCTAGGCACTCTATGCTAGACACTCTATGCTAGGCACTCTATGCTAGGCACTCTATGCTAGGCGCTCTATGCTAGGCGCTCTATGCTAGGCACTCTATGCTAGGCACTCTATGCTAGGCACTCTATGCTAGGCACTCTATGCTAGGCACTCTATGCTAGGCGCTCTATGCTAGGCACTCTATGCTAGGCGCTTGATCGGGGCTACTAGCATTTATAATGCTCACGTCATTCAGGCCTAACACGTTTAAGCTCTCTCCCCCCCCCCCCCCCTCTCACTACCACTATTTCCTGCTCGATAAGTCTTAGAAATATGTAAAGACCGTGCTTTCTTACACCACCAACACCTGCGACGAATGTGCAAGTCTCATTACACATCGTATTGTTTCTATTTTGAGGTGGAGCTACTGAAGCAGCGGACAGAGATGCGCTTTGCGATATTACTTTCACCAAAGCAAGTGCAATATCATTTTTTCATCGGGACTCTAATTTGTGCTAGCGCGCGATCATGCCCTCCATTTATCTTCGCTCTGACTTTGCGGATAAATTTATGCGGCGCTGCACCTGATCATAAATTAACTTGTATGTTTAGATTTGAAAAATATCGCATGTACGCGACTCAAAAAACAAAGTCTGGCTTATTTGCAGCAGTGTTTACCTCTGAAACAATTTGCTTGAACTATGCTTGCAAATCGTTAATGTTTGGCGGGATTCGCTGTACAAAATGCTCCAAACCGTTTGATTAAATTAGCAGTTGTCAAAGAAGCAGGGAATTGACCTCGCTACCTCGCACTTGTCAAAAAGGCAGAGATTGTCCGCACTGCAAGTAGAATCAAGGCTCGTAGATATTTACGTTTGACTTCCATAGTGCTGCGGCAATAAAAATGCTCAGGGCTCTGTGCCCAGTGCTCAGAAAGAATTACACGCGTATTAGTACTTGAGTCGGGCAGTCCGTATTTTAGGTGCATTTCTAAGAGTCAAGAGTTTTGTTTTATAATGGCCAACAAATGGTCGCATTTGCTTTTTTATTTCCGACGATTAAAAATAGGAGAAAAAGAGCACCGAGCTGCACAGGAGCACACAAGCACCGAACATATTCCACCCTCCACATCTTTGTTATATGCCGTTCTCTTTTGAGTGGCGATGCGCCTTTTTAATTACTCGCCAGTCTAATGAGCAGGGGAAAGGGGAACAAAATGGGTTTTCCCTCCCAATCCGCCCCACCCCCTACAGTCCAACCTATATTTGTAACCCCTGGCTTGATTACAGAGCACACACCGCCAACAGACAAATCTTTATCCCCTAGGGAAATGCCCAAACAAAATTTCCCATGTCTTTCACCTTTTGCACTCACTGTACTTCCTATGCGTTTAAGTAATGACCGTTTTGTGCGCTATCTTTTATAACGTCGGGTGCATGCAATATCAGGTGGCAAATATCGTATCGCAGAGACAGTAGACCCAGTAGACAATATTGACACTGTACACACTGTAGACACTGTAGACACTGAATAAACTGTAGAAACTGTAGAAAAAATAGCCACTGTATACACTTTAGACACTGTAGAAACTGTAGAAACTGTAGAAACTGTAGAAACTGCAGAAACAATAGCCACTGTAGACACTGTAGAGATATCGCGGTGATTGCGGTGGCGAGACAAGAGATTGTTTTGGTAATATCTGACTTCTGGTAATATAGTGCCAGGAAATGGAATTCTACTCAAAGTTTATGATAAAGTACGCACATATGTGTTGTTTCTGATTTGAACACTTTATATGACAACGGTAGGCATCCTTACAAATCGTGACCGAAGCCTGTGACCTAGATGTCCTCTGTCGCTATACCAGCTACCCATCCCTCAACTAGTTTGTTATACCTACCATAATTAAGCGTGTCTTCGTCTCCTGAGATTCAATTGTTATATGTTTTATAATTAGAAACCTGTCTGCGTTCTTGCTTTGCACTAATTTTGAAAAGAAGTTCCATTTTGCAGATATTAATTTAAAATATGAAAAATCATTAAGGAATTTCTTTGCAGGTTATTCGTTAACGTATTCTTATTTTTCTTCTCTTTCTTCTTTTGTAAACAGCATTACAAAGATTTTTTTTTTTAATTTCATGAGAAACTCGGTCTTCAATATAAAATATGAGTTGCTCTCTATTAGCGTGTAACAGTGCTTTGCTATTTGCCCCAGGCTACTGATAGGTAAAACATCTCGTTTCTGAAAATTCCAAACAACATTTCACCTGCTCTGTTTCCCAATAAACAATTTTCAAAAAATGCTTTCACAAATCTATTTGCTTCTGAATTCAAACAGAATTGCAAAGTGGAAGGCAACATTTTTTGCCATCTCCCCAAGTCCTAAATACGAAAGGACATGAAAATTGCTGCGTTTGGGAAAAAGTTATATAAAATTTACGAAAAGCAATCGTGTTCGCGCTTTGTAAATTAATACACCCTTCTGTACGCTTTTAAACATGGGCAAGAGAGCGGGATGGAAAAAAAAGAGAATCACCTCATAAGCGCTCTGTATTCCCGAAAATGATTCATCAATAATATATGTGAGATGACTTTCGGACGTCCCTGACTAAGGTTTCAGTCATCTGCGTGCTATCTAGCATGCTACAAGTGGTCGCTTAGTTCATAGCCCTTAAAATCCCCGAGATAGCCAGTACCTAGCTACCATCCGGAACACACGTGCTTATAGGTTCTATATTATGCGTGAAATCTCGCCCAATTGCAATATGGATTTATTTCCATGTCGTAGGCTTTCACCCCATCCCGCCCCGGCCTCCCCCCTGCCACCCCCGGCAACCCCCGGGCTTCCCCGCTACACCCCGGGTGCTGTGCTCAGTGCTGGCCCTATACTGCTCGCACCCAGCTCGGTTGGCAACGCGCTCTGCTGTGCGGCTCAATCACCATGGTAACAGCATAGGTAGCTTGGGGCTAAATGTAAAGCTGTGCTCACTGGAAAAGCGACCATGCGCGATCCTTCCCCACCCTCTCAATCCCTAGCTTCCCCTCCCGTGCTAACACAACCATTTCCCTATTACCGACCAGGTTTACTTGCTGAATTTCTGCTACACATTTCTGCCACGGCACCTTCTGCTAGGGTAAACAACTCTTACGCAGAACAACATATTTATTATGGTCTTTGTTAGTGATTTTGTCAAATATGTATAAATGATTTCGGAACAAAATGTAGGATGGTTCCTATTTTCACTAGGCATTAATAATAATAATAATAATAATAATATGTTTTATTTGTCATAAAATCATACAATGATATCGACAATTGTCACTTTATATATAAAAAAAAAATCAACTTCCTACTTCTAGTACCTATACATTTGTATAAAATTCGTCAAGAGTATAAAAACAATGATCCCTTAAAAATTCCTTTAACAGCTTTAAAAATTGTTTCTCGTCCTTTAGAATTTGAATATTTTTGGGGAGTAACTGAAAAAGTTTTTTTCCCATAGCTCCAGGACTTGTATCATTAATACTTTCTTTACATTTATATTTACTGGCACATCTTGTTAAAGAAAATTCAGTTGCTTGCTTGTGTAGGGTGAGGCTCTTTTTTTCAACGAGATTCAATTCAATTGGTTTGCATGCATAAATGTAGCACGTGCGGGAAAATTACTAGGTGAGGCAATAATGTCGGAAATGGTTTGTCAGTAAAATTAATTTTGAATTAAAGAAAAACATGTTATTTAGTTTTGGAGTGACATATTCTTTAGAGTGAAATACAAAGTACTTTTACGCAGAAACAAAGCCACTACTCCGAGTTTCCGAGTTGCCGAATTTCGATCCCCTTGCTAAAATTTGTTGAAAATTAATTTGTTTTTTGCATAAGATTTCTGCCGCTATATCACTGAGTCAAAAATATCCTTACTCTCCTCTCCTTACCGTCTGTCACTTTGACACAGTTAAGCTTTTGCAGTCGTTCTCAGCCGAGTTTTGCTCCAATTCTTTGTACCATCAAATTGTCAGTGACATATTTTAAATTTTCTAGAATTTCTTCAGTGTGGCAAGAAAATCGTCCAAATCCGTGCTCGTCGTGCAGCATGACACTATCCTCAAAATATCTACAACTAATGACAAAATAATTACCAAATTCCAATCCAATTTGAACTACCTGGACTCGCATTACGCTTTGAACAAATTAAGTACTCACAAACAAACTAGCCACACACAGAACGAATATTCAAAACTGATGCCTCATGCTTTCAACAATCATTCAATTATACTTCCCGCATTTTGGTGAACATTGTTCACATTCCCTACAGTTACATCGAAACTCAGGAAAGGGGTGAGTACATTTCAACGATGCGATTGCCAAACTCGTTTGTTCAAACACACGTTCGACTGTGATAAGTGACCTATACGATAGCGTTATGGCATGCGCATGTCAGGTTACTCTCGTGGTACGTATCCAGTAATTATGTGTTAGTGGTAAAAAGGGATAAATAGGTGGTTGTATTGCCGAGCCTTTAACGGGCAAGCCTTGGATGTGGGGAGTCTCTACACACTTGTGGATGCCAGCATGCCCCCACCCCGCCGGCCGGCCGCCCGCCACCCACTCACCCATCCACCCACATACGCGTCCGCCAATGAGCTCGGTACACCTCGTTACAGCTCGGTACACCTTTTGCAATTCGATTGGACCTGAAAACTTGTTGACCTGAAGCTAATTTCCATTAATCTTAACAAAATTGCCAACAAGTGGTGAAGACATGGAGGAGGATGTGAAGAGAATCCGTTCGATGGATGGTGAAGTGGGCTGTAGGTTACGCTTTGAGCAGGCAGCTGGAGAGACCTGGCACTTCCACCGTTTTCTAACGAGTTTTAAAAGCGTCGAATTAAGCGGAGTTAAGCTAGGCACGTTTTGTGGACAAACGAAATCAGCGTCGCCGGAATTTAGTCAGGAACGACGCTCAAACGATGCAAGGATTGCGCAATGCTCTGGAGATTAATGCAATAAGGAACACGATTTATAATTGAAATTACTTTCATTGCGTAAAGTAAGAGAGGGCACTCTTGGGTATTTTGCAAGTGCGGAAATAGTTTCCACACGAACTTCAAGGAGCGTAATCACATTCATGACAATTTCAAATTATGGAAACTGGTAAGAGGTAACAAGTTGGAAACGTAGAATAGAATTGTGTCATATAACGTTTTCCTCAGTATAAACGTTCGTACGTTATGTGAAACAAATTTTTTCTGGTTGTATTATTAATCTAATAAAATTGCACTCTCTTTTTAATCAGCGAATATCTCCTGCGTAAATTTGATTTTTATTTTCGAGTATACGAGAGTTGTTGAGATAAATTTGTTTTCCCGTTATTTATCCAGAATTTAATACGGAATGCAATTTTACAGCTGTTGTCGCTCTACGTACCTACCATCATTATAAGTACGCTTCCCCCAATTAAAACTCTTAGCGAACATAATATGATTGCAAAATATTAATATATAGGTATTTGCAAACGAGAATTATATTTGCAATATCAGTCATATTAAACTGAAGCACAGTACGGCATTCGTTGCATGGATTTCATTTCATTCCGCTAGCACTGGTGTGAATGTTGAATTGGAAGATTATGCTTTTGGGAGATACATATTAAATTTTGTAAGAGGTTCACAAATTTACTAAAAGTATACCAGTGTTCAAAGATGTAAGCTTCTTGGGGATTGCTCGAATACCTTCGCATTGCAAATTAATAGCAAATTTACGAATAACGAACCTTATTTCACTATAAGCCCCGGAAAAGAGTTGGAATTCGCTCGTTCAATTTTGTTAGTTGTATTTGGTTGAATTCATCATTCGCTCTTCCAGCTTCAATATCATGATACAATGATGTTTCCGCAATTAGTAAAAAACTTCCATCGCCAGTATCAAAAGTACTTCCGTGTAGAGTTGCCAATTTACACATGGACTTTAGCTGTTTCCTAAACGGAGTACTTAGCGCACTGCCTCAGACATGATATTAGCGCGTACATATACTGAAAATGCTTTCCCCAAAAATAAATAGAAAAATACACATTATGATGCTAAAGGAACATTAATGAGATTTTATTTCACTGCATATTTGTATTTATTAGTACCTGGAATGAATAACTCTCATAAAATTCAACTACCACAAGCACTTCTAAGCATAAAGTGTCAATTTTATTCCCGTGCTATTAAACACGTGTGGTTTTTAACTATTCAAAGTACTCGTTAGTTTTGTTGTTGCAGCATTGCCTTTGAACATTTTTCGATTGTTTCTGTGTGAGACTTCTTCTCCACCGGGAGTGGGGTTTGTTTTGAGTGAGGGGGAAGGAGGGTTGAGGGGAAGGGTACTTGATGACACGTTTTCAGTGCATGAGTCGCTTTTGTTTCTCAAGTGGACTTTATAGTTTTCCGATAACACTGCATCTTAAGACATCCTGAACGCTCGTTACTTTTATAGGTATATATGCATGCATTAGTGCATCGTATAATTATTTTGATTCATCACGAAAGATAAGCAAAGGAAGTAATGAAAATTCAAACCGAACAAGTGAATGCACATGAAGACAATGCTTTAACGTACAGGTATAATAATTTACATTTTGTAATAGACTACTCTGTCCTCCTACCGAGCGGTAGCTCGTATTATTACGGACTAATCTCGCAGATATTCGCTGGGGATATAAATTAATTTAATGAAGCAAATTGACTCAAGAGAAGTATACCTACAACATCACGATATTATTAATTTCTCTTCTAGTTATTTTGTTGTCAAATTAAATTTCCTTTATTTCCAAGTCGAGCTAAAATCGTACGCAATATGCCATCGACAAGGAGCGGAGTGTAGTGCAAAGTTTGCTAGCTGACGCTTTTTGTGATACCTTGGAGTACGCCATAGCGTGCAGGCGGACAAGTTTCTCAGCTCTGGCTGGCTGGCTGGCAGTCACTTGCATGAACATTTCATGTTACGCTCCTTAGCTAACCACCTGAATAGGTGTACTAGAGCAATTACGTTCTACGAAGCAACTTAATAACAAGCGAAAGACGGGGAAATTGCTTTCTAAAAGTCACACTTTTCACAGGAAACAAACTGTTACGTATACGGGACTAGGATATTAAACATTCTTTGCTTGCGCACTTGCTATAAGCCTGGCACCGATTGCACAATGTGTCGCTCTTAAACATTATTTACAAGTGTGATTTTCTTTTCATTTATTTGCTTATTGATTGTAAAAGGATCTCTCTCATTTTGAACCCAAACTTAATTGATTGATGTGTGAATTCTTATTGAGATTGCGAATGCCAGTTTTTGGTGGTTTTTTATTCGATTTATGCGCATAAGATATTTTATCTTAAAAACGTGTATCCAAGCGGGAAATCGAGCCCCGGACAGTTCAAATTACAACTAAAATTGGACAAAGGATGCTGGAGAAAAGTTAATATTACAAAATAGAGTGAAGACACAGTAAAATTATTCCTCTCTCTTCAGACTAAGTCCCATCAGGAAACACCGCACAATGCACCATGCACTGAATTTTTTCAACGCTTTAAAGCCGTTTCTCGTATTAAAATACACATTGTAACTATATATACATTACATATTAGTATATAACATGTTTATCATATAGGTATAGAAACCACTTTGTATGCAAGACCCCCCATATCTTTTGAAATTATTGTCCTTTCACGTGCAGGCAGGGTACATGCCACATGAAGGTGATGTAAGCCCGACTTGTAAAGGAAAGTTGCGAAAGCTGAAAGCATCAAAACGTTACAGAAAACGAATGGCCTAGAATGAAACAAATTGAGCTCGGTAAACATGGCGATTTCGTGGCGTATTTTGAAATTAGAGTGAATAATGTTAGAGCGTGTTCTTCATCGCTAGCTTGGTAACTCTGCTGGGTTTCAGATTACTAATTGGCTTTCTGCCGGACACACATATCCATAGGTTGATACATTTGTTATACAATATCGAGGATAAGGCAAATCCTCGTTCTCAGATCAGTGCAATTATTTGGCTAGAGTATCATAACTGCCACCGTTCTTCATATCATAGGAACTTTACGAAATATGAGAATTCTCTCCGGCAAAGGAAATTACGCTGCTGCCGTACAATTTTCGATGAGGGTTTTCCATCCTGAATTTTGTTTGACATTAACCTTGTGTTTATATTCTTCCGTTGACATCAACTAGCAATTCATGACACCGGAAACAGTGTTTCCACTTTCTCCTCTCTCGTAGACCGTCTCATCTCTTCTCATCAAAGTGTCTCGTACCATGTTGTAATGGAGTGTCACTCCCAAATAACAAATGAACAGGCGTTGAGGTCAGGTTAGTTCATGCAAGGTCACGTGGAAGTATGGAGCCGCCAGCGCTGCAGTGATTAATGATCTCGTTCAAGACTAAACTCTGCCTAGAGCTGTAAGTGTACAAGATCACACCAATTACCTATACCTACGTCTACGCAGAAGAACAGGTCTGCTTTCGTAGACCAGCTGAACCAAATTTGCAGCGGGCTGAGCAGCTGAATCCGTTGGCACAGGTGAACCTTGCCAGAAGACGGAAGAAATATAACAAGAATCCTAGGTCCACGATCCGAATCGTTCCGTTCGAATCCACTCAGATCTGATCTGATCCAATATCTCTTGAGATGAACACGATCTAGGCCTGTCAATTTGGTACACGTTCTTGATACAGCTACTGTAAACTAGGGCCAACGAAGCAAAATCGGTGCGTCTTACGCCATGAACATCCTTATATAAACTGCAAGGAATATGTCGTAGTAGACGACCATGCGGAAAGGCGTAAAACATCTTACAAGAAATACTTCCGCCGTCGTGACCCCGCTTGTAACAACTCGTATTTTTATGAAAAGTGATACAATATTAAAAAAAAAAAAAAAAAAAAATTTGCTGCGATTGTAAATCTGGAAAAGTGTATATTGCTCAGTGGAGGTAGCCAACATAAAATGTCAGTGTTTGTTTAGGTGTGAAATATTACTCCTAACATTTTGATAAACCTTTTAGATACATTTCAAAATATTATCTATATGTATAGGCATGTAAATTATTGTGTTTTATTTCAAATAACGCCGTAAGTTAAATCCGGCCACAAACCTGTGTAATCAAAATGTAAATGAATGTTGACTTTGCTCTGTAGTCTAAGACATGTACAAAACTTGAAAGATATATTCCTGGTAACCTCTGGCTACTCTCAGAGATAGCGGTTTATTTGGCGTACATATGTATTCAAGTAAAAGCTTGTATTTACAAACTCCCTGCGTAAACAACGGCATCAAAGTCAACTCTGCGAACTGCAGGCCTCCAAAACGCTTTTAATATTGCTCATGCATTTTTAAGACTGCCCGAAAACAAATGGTATTAACGTCACAAATTTTGCGAGATGCCAAATGTAAGCAAATAGCATATTTGACTTGTTCTTTGCCCGCTTCATAAAGCGTAGATAATATTAAGTGCATGGTATTCTTCCACTAAGAAGTTGGTTCGTACTTCCTGCAGAGTGCAGACTAGAATCATGGATTTGGGAGCAGGGTCTTCTCGTAATTCACCGAGGCCCACCTTGCAAGTTTTCCACCAAGTTTTCCACCTATATCTACATTTTGCCTGCTGACATTTTGTTGTTAGAAACTTCACTTCAATGCACAGTAGTTTCGGTATTTCATTAGGATCTGCTACTTTTGGTCCATAAAGCCAAACTTTCGGATTCTATAGAACCTTGCAGTGATAAATCATAATTAATACCAAGCTGGAAAACTTTACTTTGATTAATTTCCAGGGTTTGGCAAGAGTATATATTTCTTGGTTCACCTATACAGTTACAACTTTCCTTTTACACCAGCGTTTCCTTAATGTATACTTCTTGAAGGGCACACGACTTATAACTGTTCTCTGGCATCAGCTGCATGTCAAATTTATCGATATCATAGCAGCCGCTTAAAATAAATCAACGCTAAATATGAACAGATGTCATCCTTTGACCTAGAATTCTGCTCAAGACTCATCTTTGGGAATTAGAAACAAGAGTAAGACCCATGGAATGATTAGAGTATTCACCTGTTTGGTGTTTGCCTTGAAGTTCACATTTTCTGGAGGACTTGATCTCAGAACGTGAGGGTATCATTGTCACTTTCAGTTTACGTTGCCAACTTTATTTAACGGAACATCCAAGCTCACACCTAACAAAGACGACCATAATTCTTCTTGTAAAAGAAACTTAAAGCACTTCGATAAACATTTTTATTGATTTAAATCAAACTCCAAATATAAATTTTAGAGCTCTGATACTCGCATTCATGAAAATCACAGATACCCTCTGGATCAACCCCATGTTAACATGTCCATCTGCCTTGTTACGACCTTGATATTAGCTTTCCACACTAAATCAACGGCTATTTGGCGGCAGTGTCACGAAGCATACCCCAAGAATAAATTTGATCGCGCATAGAAACATTTTTTCTCTTTGATGCTATATTTCATTATTAATTTTGTATTTTATCATTTTATTATCGCTAGAGTATTTCCATGCATGGCGCCGGGTTTCTTTCCCGATAGTATTAAGGTGGTGCAGAAATCCTGCGTGCCTTGCGAACGGCCTGAGGGCTAATCCCATTATTGCAAAGGCCCATTTAAGTAGATCTCTTCCTTCTCCCTTCTCCTAACCACCCCCTCGTCCCGCGCCCCTGCCCCAATCTCATGCCCGTGCTCCACAGCCGACCGAAGTTCACCGCGTTAAGCTCGCCAACTATTACGTGCTCCCGAAAGCATCCTCTTGATTTCAGGTAGAGGCTGCAGCTCGCATACGATGATGTTAAACGAATCACACTGACATCGATATAGAGGTTGAGCACTGAACAAGCCGTTCCTCGTATGCCACATGCCGTAACTGTCGTATGCTTTTCACATTTGAAAACAGCCATAAACTCTCATTTATCCAAATTAAGGGTGCGCTTAGCATTCGTTCTTCAGCGCAAAGGGTTACTTGAAAGATTCTAGTCCATTGATGCAGATGTGAGGGAGAGTTAAGGGTACACGCTTGAATTTAACTTGACGATCCAAGTTGTGGCAAGGTTCGGTCAAGCAATTCCGAGGATGGCAGGATGTGTATTTGGATCTTACATACAAAGTTTCTAAGGAGGAACTTGCTCCCTGGATAACTTAACAGGATGACTCTTGTTTCCGTATAGTTGAGGGCCTGCTTAAGGGTTTACATGACAATAAATAGAGGTAAAACTGGAAGAGAATCTTTCCAAATGAGTTACCGTAAAACAGTTAATTTTAAATAGGTGTATATGTTAATGAACCATTTAACTCAATGATTACCCATAATTAAACCACCCTTTAACTACACTTTGGTCGAAAGTAAAATTGTAATGTGTTACCATTTTAACAGTAGCAAAGAGTATACTCGCAAAACGATCTAATCAATTTCCAAAATTCGTATTAGTGCGTAAACAAAGGTTACAGTTTCAAAGAACTTTCTGTCGGATGTTCACTGCAGACTCGGGACTGATGAAATCCAACTGCAAAGACCACCTCTTACCAATTTTGTTTTGTCTAAACAATGAAATAAACGCGGGTGCTTCGTTCCGACTAGTGCAATAGTTCCCTATCCTTAACTTGCCTGCTCTGCCTGGCACTGCCCTGTCTATTCCTAACCTGCTAGTCCTTAGCGTCAAGCTCCTGCTTCATTCGACTACTGGCTTTAGTGGAGCGGATGTAGTTAGAGCCGTCGCCGCCGCTGCTCCCGGTCCACAATATGCGTTGACTTGGTCGCACACGAGGCCTCATCGGCCCTCACCGACCTATACCGACCCACGCCGACCCACACCGACCCACACCGACCCACACCGACCCACACCGATCGACGCTAGATCTGTGAGTGTGTGCACCCGCTCACTACTCTGCCTGATTACTTCACACTACAATGCCTTTAATCCATACCTCTTTACTCAATACCGACTACTGACATGCACGCAAGCAGTTGTTGGAAGCTTGTCCCTATTTATATAAAATAATATTGAGCACTTAAACAGTTCGGCCATTGTCAAGCTGATTTTACGTAACAGTCAAAACAAAGATATAAATGAAAAAAAGTGAAGGTACAGACAGTTTTAAAAAGAAATTATATTATGATATGCCTTTTGTCTTTTTTTGGCTAGAAATGATATTCAAAAAACTTTTCAAAATAGGTACTTCTTTGAATGCTCAGTGAAGTAAAAATACTGTCCGATTTCGTTTTGCTACAGCAATGTTTTCAAGTGCGAAATACACTCAATACACACCTTTGAAATGGTTATTTTTTAAATAAATGTGTCTTCGCTATGAAGCGTTACTCACTGGAATTAGCAAGGAAATATACAAAGAATCTCAAGAAAAAGCATGTGCAAAACAGGACACCAATGTGTAGACAATAACATGCTTTAGGAAATGTTTTCAACTCATAATGGCCAGTGAAGGACGAAAAGTTACTTACAGCAATAAAATAATTACGCACGTTTACAGCGCTGACGATAATTTTTCCAGTCTCTGGATCTTCATTCTTTTAACTCGAATTAAAAGTTATGGCAGCTTATGAAAAACTTAAAAACTGAGATTCACTTTTTGATAGGATTGTGAAAATAATCACATTTTTATTAGCTTTTTGCTCTTCTGTATTTTATTACACCCTTTAAAAAACTTCAGATATTTTAAAAGTTTTCTTCCAAGAACATTTCATTGTAAAATTCATTTCGACAAAACGCTCAAATCCATATCTTGAAAACTCGCATAGTTGTAAAAAAATCTGAAGCATGCCGCTCGCTCATTGGGGCAAGCATCAAGGTTATTTCAGAGGTTACCCATTATATAAGGTAACTTTTCGCGCAAATTCGGTGTTACGAAGTCAAATCTGAGCATGAGCACCATACAGCAGTAGCTGCTGCTATCCAGACTGCTAGTGACATCACCATTAACCCATGTAACACCATTAACCCATGTAACACCATTAACCCATATAACACCGTTCACCCAAGTTACACCATTAACAGTAGTGATACAGTGACACAGTTAAACAAAGTCACAGTAACACCAATATGCTCCATAACAAAAGTAACGCCAGCAACTCCAGTAACCCCAGCAACTCCAGTAACCCCAGTAACCCCAGTAACCTCAGTAACCCCAGTAACCCCAGCAACTCCAGTAACCCCAGTAACCCCAGTAACCCCAGTAACCCCAGTAACCCCAGTATCCCCGAAAACAGTGTGAGAAAGCGATATCATTAACCAGTGGTACCGTCGGGGTTCATGGTTGCACCCTGGGGAACGATTGTCTCTGATTTGCACTCTGCTTTCGGCACCTGCCCTATCACTTCAACAGTTCGCAACAAGAAGCTTTTATTCTATTCGTATTCGTCGTATTGTCACAATTTAGATACTCGTAAAAGATCGCCCAAGTACTGCATTTAATAATAATAAAAAAAAAAAAAAAATAGAATGTGCATTTAGTTTTCAGTAATTAGCCTCCACGAGATTGCGATCCCTGCATAAGTTTTAGTGTGCGGCGTCGGAGTTGCAAAAAGAGAGCCAAGTGTTCGTAAACAGGAGAATGACAGCAGCAAAGGGATGAGTGTTTAACTTAGCTTTGTGGAGTAATTTCTTGTTTCCAAGTGCGCTGTTAAAGTCTGCATTATGCTTTCCATTTGGATAATGAAAATGCTACGAAAGAGCATTATCCTGTATGTATGATGAAAGAGTGAGACATAAAAATGTGGTATTTACGGAATACCTACAGGCATCAGCTAATATCAAGAACAAGCTACATTTCATAAAGATGTCCTGGAAAAGTCTGTTTCATCATTCTCAGCTATTCGCAAGCGAGATGTTTTTAATTGGTAAATGTTCTAGCTTTGTCAGTGCTGAGTGCGCCTTCGAGCTAGCGGGCAGTTCCTGCCCCATTCGCCGCCCATTGTTTTCGAAGTTGTGGTCTAGCTGGTGGAGTTCCTACCCGAAACAACACAATCCGGTTCTTACAAGTCGCCCCTGTGGGTGGTCGGGTGGGTGTTGCTGGGGAGGGTTGGCGGCACCCTTGACGGCTGTTGGCACCCAAGGCGTGAGCCAATTGGAAGCATGCAAGAGTGCTCAAGTTCTAAAGCTGAACTCTTAACCCTTTGCCAAAGGTACACCACCATTGAGCTGTAATTTTTTCTTGTAATAAGGGAAGAGTGAATATAATTATGTATTTAATGAGAGGAAGTATACAACATTATAGAGCTACTTTTAGAGCAGTGAACGTTTATTCTTGCACTTCTTAAGTATCCCAAACGCCTCAATTGATATTTTTGGATAAATATCTTGAACTGTTACGTTTATTTGAGTACTTAGATTTAATAATTAAACTTAATTTTAGTTGAGTAACCTAAAACGTTGTTTTTAATATTTAAAAATGTTGAACGTCTCTAGATTTTGGATGAATTTCAAAACACTAAGTCAAAGTTGACTTTAGTATTGGGGCACTTATGTAGTCATAATTAGTTTTTATTTAGTTGATCGTTGATTAAGCTAATTTTTTTTAGTGATTTTATTAAACGAGAGACGCGATGAAAAAAAAAGGAAATTTTTTTTAGATCATGTGATTGCTATCCATCTTTTAGTGACAAACACTGAGTTCAAAAAGCGACAGAGCAGTTTTTCTGCGTTTTACCATCGTCTGAGGAGGCTTCTAATTAAAAAATGTAAAATACAATAGGCACAGCAGATTCGGTAAATGTATTTGTTAAAATTTAGTCGAGCATAAAAACTATTATGTGGGTACGATATTGGAGTTTAAATAAACTGAACTTTATATAAGATTAGTGATTCCGTGGATGTAATTATGGGATGGAAGGGGAAGAGAGATGGTACAATTTTATGGAATTTGGAGTGATATTTTTTTTTGTGCAGAGATAATCAGAAACCTACTGAAATGTTCACGTTGTTCGTACTTAATTATGAACATAGTTATTTGCACGATAATTAACTTTCAGCTCCACCGTGCATCCGTGATGGAATCAATGCAGAGGAAAATATTGACAAGAAAATAACAACCAAGTTTGATTTGTTTTACATCCTTTCTACAGGAAAACTCGTTTCACTGATAAATAAATAAGTTAATTTGATGGTGACATCTACCTAACTGGTATAGTCGTTAAAACTTTGCATTCATTTTAGAAGACGTAAAATAATCCACCAACTAATTATTAACTTGATTAGGTAAAATATAAAGTTTGAAACGAAATAACTGTGCATGTCGATCGAAATGGAAAGACCTGTTTGAAGTTTGTGTCCCTTTTTATAACTTCTAAAATCTGATCATAATTTTTAAATTCGTAGCATAAAATTACGAGAGAAGCGGTAACTTGAAAAAGGAAAGCATTTACTAGATACGGTTATCAAGGAAATTCCTTACTTTCACGTTGAAATTATTTTCATTAATGTAATTGAGATATCGTGGACATTAGATGTGCTACCTTCGTTTGAACATGCAAAACTGACATAATTATTCTTGTGTGAAATTTGAAGTATTACAGTTCATACAGAATCTGATATTATAAAGTTGCTTAGATCAGATTACAGATCGCCTAAGATGAAAGAGACATAATAAAGTTTCTCTAACCTGGAAGTATTACTAATTTGCCAAGTGGATTTCTAGCACGATCTCCACTTGGGTTGACTGTGGCAAAATCGTCATTGAAATTACTGAATTACTCGCATGGCAACCTCAAATCGTAAATTAGGAATGCCTAACTGAACCATGGCCCAGTGTAAACATTTAGAGGTGGAAAATATAAGAGACTGAAATACTAAACAAATGGAAAAATTAAACAAATTTATGTCCTCCCTAAGGCGTAGATTGTTTCGAAAAATAAACTTGATTTCAATTTTTTTTTTGGGGCTTTCTTTCGGGCAGTTTTCTTTTGAAATTTAACTGCAATACACAACCAAGCACAAGCCGTTAGCTTGGGTGTGACCCAAACGTGTGACCCTCCTCGCAACTTTTATGCAGTTAATAATCCAAAGTCTTTAAATATAGTTGCTTTTCGGATTTTAAGTGATAGTGCAAATAATTCGGCATAAAAGAGATACACAGTTACTTCTTTGGGGTAGAAATTGGTATTATATGTTGATGAAAATCTCGAATAAAAAACTGAAACATTGTTTCGTACAGGTTACCAGAAATACTAAATACAGCCCTGGGCCAGCCTTGTCTTTAATTAATAGCACAAAAAATTGCGCCTCCTCAACTGGCCGAAAAACTTGGTACCTGCGTGAAATTCTGCCACGAAAACTACACTTTAAACTGGTATTTCAAGCGTAAAAGCATAATGAAAGAACGCACAAAGAAAAACAAACGAGTATAACGTGTCTGTTCCTCTGGAAAGATGAAAAATATGTAAATTGGTGAAAATCTCGTGAAAATACCCACAACATCTCTCGTCCGCACATTTTCAACGCTGAAGGCAAATAATAATATTAATAATAAAAAAATATATCTTTAATATCTTTCAAAATATCCGGTTATAAAACTCAATTTGTTGTAAGGAGTATAGTGGTATATGATCTCAGTGTAAGCTTTCTAAAGGCAACCAATTATAATAAGAGGTATTTGACGCCAATACCAGTTGTGAAGTCGGATTATTAAAAATTGTATATTGCACAGAATTATTTGAAACCCCCTCATTTGAAAAGTGTAGACGAATGTTGTTTCATGGCCTGTCGGTGTTCAGGAGTCAGGAGTCAGTAGTCAGGACTCAGGACTCAGGACTCAGGACTCAGGACTCAGGACTCAGGACTCGGGGTTGATGGAGTTGATTCGTGCAAGCTACACTGGTTTTAAAAATAATTAGCAGCCAGCAAACGGGCGAGTTGATTGCAGAAGGTAGAGTAGCGTCATTTAACTTTTTCCTACCAGCATCCCGGAGGCATTTTAACGTTTCAAATTAGTTTTTTTTAGCCGCAAGATTCTTACACGATAATTGAGAGGCTAAAATTTAATTTTAATTCCACAAACTAGGCAATATTTTCTTAAATATCAAGCAACACGTAGTTTTGTAGTGTACATTTATTTTACTCGTGAGAAGGAATTTCCTCTGGTATCCTGACAAGAGTTATAATATAATAGTAGGTATCACGTGGCAGCACTGGTATCGATATTGTGTTCATCCAAACAGGTAATTGGTCCATATGAAACGGGATCTATATGATGTTTTGTACCTGCTCGCGTGGGCCGTTTCCATGACAACAGAGGCTCCCACCTAGCGTTGTCATGGGTTGCCAAAGGGGCTGTGGGAGAGGGCGATGAGGGGGGGGGGGGCGGAGATAGCGCGGTGTGTTCTGAATCAAGTAGAATACCATGAAATGCGGAGACAGATCACGAGACAAAGACCGAGAGACCGACAGTTCGAGAGCTGGAGGGAGAGGGAGTGAGGTGATGGGGCGAGGGCGAGGGTAAGAGGGATATTATGGGAGAGAGGGTGGAACGGGGCTAGGTGGCAACTAAAGTTGCAATATACTACCCACCTATTCATCTACTCCACCCATCTACCCATCCACCTGAACAGAAACAAAAAATCAAACAAAATCCCTGAACACAATTGTTGTTAGGAAAATAAAGTACATCAGACTTTTAAATTGGCATACAATTAATAAACAGCTTCGCTTCAGCCACTATGGATTATAAAAGCACACTGTGTACAAAGTTATTTATTAAAATCAAAATTTCTGTTGTCTCAAAGAAAAAGAAAACTGTATAAAGTAGATAATAAAAATTAATGAAGACACGCAAGGTAACAAAAAAATATTGCCTGCGAGTTGAGATGGTTCGTCATCTCTTTCCTTAATGAGGATATAAGCTAATTACAAAGTTTAATTTGGATTCCTAGGGGCGAATTTTTCAACCTACGAATTAGTTTTTTAGCTTCCGCCATAGAACACCGTGGAGAGAAT